>JARHVA010006268.1:630000-957614 GCA_037957365.1 Torreya grandis | reverse complement strand
TGAGGTTTGAAATCATTTATTTCTAATTACTCTTCGTAATATCCATGCTACTAGAATTTACATCCAACTGATGGATGTGGTAGTCTAGGGAAACCTATTAAGGGCTCATTAGGACCAAATGGATGGTTTTTTATTTGAAATTTCATGGTGAAAGAATGACCTATGTATTAGATTTATATCAGATTTGTATTTTGTTGTGACCATTTGAGAAACACTCAATAAAAATTGTTATGTAATTATTTGTGTGATGCATTTATTTTTTTCATCTCAAAAAGAGATAATG
The DNA here is from genome assembly GCA_037957365.1 of Torreya grandis. Classification (NCBI taxonomy): domain Eukaryota; kingdom Viridiplantae; phylum Streptophyta; class Pinopsida; order Cupressales; family Taxaceae; genus Torreya; species Torreya grandis. The sequence goes on along the minus strand of JARHVA010006268.1, from coordinate 957,331 downwards.
TAATTGAGTTTGAGAGTTATAATTTATAGTGTACTTAATTTTCATTACTTGTATGAAGGGATAAATAATTTATTTTTATGTTACATTAATTTATAGCTTAATTATTAATTATATATCCTTTAGAGATATACCTTGTTTGGATTATAGTATTTATACCTTATTGAAAAGTAATGATATTAGCATAAGTTATTATTTATTGAGATTAAGTACTTCTTGTGCAATGAATTCATGGTATTCACATGATGCTATCTTATAATTCTAAATAATCCTATAGACTATTGATTTACTCAAATTATGTTGATATATAACCATATTGATATTTTAGTGATCCGTTGTTGTGAAATAGATGTTCCTTACAAAGAAGGTAAAGAGACATATGTTTAGAAAACACTCATTGATCAATTGCTTGTATGAGTGTGTTGTCTTATTAATCTTGTTGAATAGTTATGTAGACATTTATGTATTGTTTTGGGCCTTATTGTGATGGTTATAAGTTAATGCTTGGTAAAAAAAGAATATACAAAGATATGTTTGAGTACTAAGAGTCTTAATTACAAGTTGTATATTGCATTAAGTTGACATGATAAAGGATGTGAATTGACATTTTTCCACTATAGTTTCCTATTTATTTTGAAAAATTATAGTAGTATTCATACTTTTAATTCTCTACAAATAATTGTAATTTATCATGTTATATCTATTTTGTTTTATCACAATAAGAGATTTTTAGATGATGAAGTATTCTATGTATTCATAAAATTACTTAGTTTGGTTATTAAATACTGAAGTCATAAACAATTATGGGTACTAAACTATCAAGTACCTATGAAATTTGTGTATAAAGACATATGAACATATTGATACTTATCGGTAGTATTAATGCAGATAATGGATTAATAAAACTTAGATAATAGGTTTTTTTAATTGTGACAAGATGATATTATTATCCTTAATGGATGGAATGTTTGGAATGGTACAATAGTTGAACCTAGTGCTCCAATGATAAATCACTTTAGAATGACTTTGATCATAGCCTATAAGTAAACATTTGTGATATGATTGATTAAATATAATTAATTTAAGCATGTTATTTGTTTTTATAAAAAAATGCTTTTTGACCTAATAGCTTGGAGAACTTAATATAATAAATGGTTAGAAATTCCATGCCTTAGATGAAAAAATTTGAAAGTCATAGAGATTAGTTATGTAAAGGAACTAGTTAATATGTTCTATAAAACATGAATAAGTGTGGAATCTATTTTAACCTCGCTTGTTGGGTTAAAAAGAGCTAAGTACGACCTAAGTGTTTAGTTAGGTTATTAAAGGTCCAATTGATAACTAAACTAAAGGCATTGAAATCTACAAAAAAATTAATAAGTTGTCCTCATACATAATAAACATGGTTGTTGAAATATTAATATAAAATTAATTTCATATTATAAATATATTATTCATTAATGTTACGAGTACATTTGAACAACATTAATGTTACGAGTACATTTGAACAAATGACAAGTAATGATGGTTATAGGGATCTAATCTAGATACAAAGACTTATGGATGGTTAAGTAGATACAAGTATGAACTTTTTTAACATAATGGGTGATGGGATGGCCACATATGTGCTATTATCTATCATTGAGGTACTAAATAAGATTTTCCTTTTAACATAATGGGTGATGGGATGGCCACATATGTGGTATTATCTATCATTGAAGAACTAAATAAGATTTTCCTAACTCTATGAATGAGAATGTGAATACCATTAACTCTATATATGATGTAATTTTAAGGGCACAAGCTTATAGGGAGGTAATTTATAAATAATGATTATGATATAATGACCATGAGAGGATCCTCTTTCAAAAATTAATAAAAATACATGAAATAACATGGATTAACATCATAAATTAATAGATTTAAATAATTAGCAGAAAACTTGAAAATATTGAATTGATCGCAAGCCACTTAGAGGGGGAAATTCCTTTGAGAAAGCTCAATACAATAAATTTTGGGATGCTTTCCTTGGCCTCAACACTTACTTACATAATAAGTCTAATATAATCAACTAATACTTCCCCTAAATGTGGGATAAAATAAAATGCTCATGGGATGACTTACAAAGCATATGCATGCATAGCAACTATTACAATAAAAAAATAAAGAGAAGGGGTAGCACCGGTTCCTAACATCCCCTCCCTCTTAAAACAAGCTTTGTCCTTTAATATTAAAATGTGGGAATTGAAGCTAGATTTAAAATAGTGGTTCCCATGTTGCATCCTATGGTTACATTATGTGCCACTAAATTAAAACCTATGTGATGGATCATGAGTAAAGTTGGCATGTACACCTATGTAGGATTGCCTTCGACTCGAGAAGGATGAACCCTTCACTATCAAGTTTTGGTAAAATAGTCTGCACTTTAATGTTTGTGCCAAGATTGTTTTTTAGATAATATACATGAAATACTAGGTGAACTCAGGAAGAAGGTGGTAGTTCTAACTTATAAAAAATTGACCCAATATTTTGGAGAACCTTATAAAGCCAATATAAATTGGGAGATAACTTATGACACCCTTTGAGTTTTAGGGAAGATTTCTTGTATAGATGCAGGTGAAGAAAAACCATATCACCTACTTGAAAAATATGCTCGAAATGGTGCTAATCACCCTGTTGTTTCATTTTATTTTTTTCCATATGAATATTGTCTAGTAGGGTGTTGAGGATCTAATCCTAGGAGAGAATCATGTTGATCGCTTGAACTGATAAACTACTAAAGGTGTATGGTAGGAGCATTGGTGATGCTTAACCATATATTGCTTCATATGGAGTCATTTTTATTGAAGTATGGTAGGAGGTATTGTACCACCATTCGATGTGGGGGAGCCACTTGGCCCACTAATGTTGTTGTTTTGAGTTAAAATAATGAAGAAAAGTTTCCAAGCATTTATTGACAATTTCAGTCTACCCATCCATTTGAGGATGATACTCAAAACTCATCTTCAGTTGGGTGTTAGTGTAGAAAAATAGTTCTATCCAAAATTGGTTGGTGAAAGTTGCATCACAATCTGAGACAATGGACAAAGGAATGCCATGAAGATGGAAAATCTGGTCCAAGAAAATTTCTACAACTATGGAGGCAATATAAAGATGATTGAGTGCACAAAAATGACTATATTTGGAGAGGTGATCAACCATAACCAAAATTACTATTTTCAATCCAAATTTAGGGATCCCATCAATGAAATCTATACAAATATCAATCCAAATCCTGGGGGGGATGGGCAAGGGTTTGAGCAACCTAGGGACGAGTGTTATTTCACCCTTGTATTAATAGGTATCACATGCAACCACTATCTATTGAATTGCCTTTTTTATTCCCTTCCAAAAGTTATGTTGTGCTTGCTCATTAGTTTTGAGGAACCCTAAGTCCCCTATCAATAAAGAAGTATGGAGTTCATTGAATACAACCTATTAAATATCTATGCTCTGGGGAAGCACTAGATGACCCTTATATCACAAAGAAACACCATCCTAATAATAATGTGTTATAGTAGAAGGGTTAGTGGATAACTATTAAATGATTTGAGATAATGAAAATCCATTGACATAGCCCTATTATATAGTGTCCAACCAATTAGGAATAAGCATAGAAATAGCTGAAAGGGAGGCTTGGTCCACAAATATGTGAGATAGAGCATCAACCATAATATTGGCCTTACCCTTCTTGTAAGTGATATCATAGTCATAACCCATGAGTTTACTAACCCATTTCTATTGCTATGGGGTAGATACCCATTGTCCTAGGAATTTTTTTTGCCTCTGATGTTCATTTTTGATGCAAAAATGATTCGCTAGTAGGTATGGCCCCCACTTCTATACTGCATATAAAATAACCATCATTTCTTTCTCATAAGTAGAGAGTACTTAATGATTTCTAGAAAGGGATTTTTTGGTGAATGTAATGGGGTATCCTTCTTAGAAGAGAAAAACACCAAGTCCATTTCCACAAGCATCACTCTCAATAGTGAAGGTCTTGGAAAATTTTGTCATAGCTAGAACAAGTGTAGTATACATAGCTTGTTTCAATTTTTCAAACACACACTCAATAGCTTATGTCCATGTAAAAGCATCTCTTTTCAACATAGTTATTAGTAGAAATACAATCTTCTTGTAGTCCTTGACAAACTTATGATATTATCTAATTATCCTCAAAAAACCATAGAGGCTCTAAAGTGTTTAAGGATGAGGCCAATTTATCATGGTAACAATTTTTTCAGGATCCACCCGAACCCCTTGGGCTGAAATAATATGCTTGAGATACTCCACTTCATCTTAGACAAAAGCACATTTGGACTATTTTACACAAAGATGATGGTTAGAGAGAAGTTGGAGTGTGAGTTCTAGATGTTGGAGATGCTCAAACCATGTTTTACTATAGATGAGGATATCATCAAAGAAGACTAGAATGAATTTTCATAGGTTGGGCCAAAATATTTTATTCATCAATGCTTGGAATGTTGAAGGAGAATTAGTGGGGCTGAAGGGCATGACCAAAAACTCATAGTGGCCATCATGTATGTGAAAAGTTATCTTAAGGATATCATCCTCATAAAGCTAGATTTGGTGATATCTAGAGCAAAGATCCAACTTGAAGAAAATATGAGCATCATGAAGCTCATAAAGAAGTTCATAAATAATTGGGATCAAGAACTTATCCTTAATTTTAATGTGATTAAGTAAAAAAAATTCAATTTAGAGGCACCATGACCCATATTTTTTCTAAACAAGGAGAACTAGGGAAGAATATGGGATAGTACTAGGGTGAATAATGCTTGTCTTTAGTAAGTCTTGAATGAGCATCTCAGTCTCAATATTTTGATAAAATAGGTAGTGATAGGGATAGATGTTGGGAAGAATGCTTCTAAGAAGGAGTTGAATATGGTGGTCCTCTAGTTATGAAGGTGGTAATCCCATGGGGTTTAGCAAAGACACATGTATACCTATGTAGGATGGTTTGTAGATCAGAAGGAGTAGTGAAGACGATTGATGATTTTACTTGAATAGAATGGAGTTAAGCAATGACACTATGTGAATTATTTTTAAGAATATTTTCCATGTGATGTGAACTTATGATGCTAAAAGACCCAAGTTATAAGCCTTTCAATGTGTGTTTTTTAACATTATCTAAAAATTGCATCCAAAGTTTAGCAAAATCCCATAAGATGGGTCTAAGTGTGCATAACCATTGGGCTCCCAATATAATATCACATCCACCTAAGGGTAAGGCAAACATATTAGAGGACAAGTTATAATCTCCAATAGATATATGCACATTGTGAAACTTTCCTTTTCAAGGTAATTTACCCCCATTAGCAATCATGAATTTAAATTTAGAGTAAGGATAGACAAAATAATTAGCTTATTTGGAAATCTGAGGGTCAATGAAGTTATGAGTGATACCAAAATCAATAAATATTATGAGAGGTAATTTCTTGAACTAACCCTTAACTCACATGGTTTATGGGGTGGTGACTACTGCTAAGGCATTGAAAGAGATCTTTGGTTGGTCTTCTTGAGAAGCAGGTTTCAAAATCGATTGAGCTTCTTCCAAATCATCTATTATATCCTGAACATCTTCCCAATATTCAATTTCATGGGGGGGGTTCACATCCAATAGTTAGATATTTTTCTTGACACATCAATGTCCCTGAGTGAATTTATCATCATAATTGTAACATATTCCTTTTTCTTTATGGGTTTGCATCTCTACTTCAGTCAAATGCTTGATAAGAGTGGTTATAGGGGCTCACATTGTTTTAGATCTTTATGGAGTTGTATTTTTGAATGGAGCAAAAGTGGATTTAAATCACTTCTGAGCTATGATCTTCTCCTCTGCCAACTTAGCCAACCCTAAGGCTTTCATCATCGTGTTGGTCCTAAACATTTTGACCTCAGGTCAAATTGTATCCTTCAATACACTAACAAAGTAACTCTTGAATAATTCATCAGATAATAATTTTGTGTGATTGGCTAGCTTTTCAAATTATTTTTGATATTCTCTCATGGTTCCTATTTGGAAAAGTTTAGTGAGTGCTCTAGTGAAGTCATCAAAATCACTAGGACCAAACCATTGTAAAATGAGGGTGTAAAAATTAGTCCATATGGGCTCATCATGAGCCTTGGTATGCCAATGATACCATTGAAGGGCTCTATGTTATAAGTGAAAGGATGCAAATGGGACCTTGTTATCATCAAAATTTATATGTAGATTAAAATATTGTTTTGCTTGATAGATCCATCCAGTCAGATCTACACCATTGAATCAATGAAAATTAAGCTTTGACCCATGAAACATGTTAAAAGAAGAAAACCCAATGTTTGAAGAGGACTTTGGATGTCATCTATTATTTATGATGGTATTTTGAAGACTGAGGCCAAGACCTTTTTCATCAATATCTTTGATGTGGTTCTTAAGGATAGCGATTTCATCTTCCGTACTTTTTGCTCCTATTTAGATTACTGCCATGACAAGAATAAGAATTTTTTTTTGAGATTGGGTGGTAAAACTAGAGTTAAGACATTTTTAGTAAAAAAATTAATTTGGGAAAAATTAGAAGGGGTAAAGGGACTTTTACTATTTTTTTTACATAGTGGGAATATGATTGACGAAGTTAAGGGCAATTTCAGAAGTGAAAATGGAAAAACTAGAAAATTTATCAAAGAGGGAAAAAGAAGTAGAAAAGGGAGATGAACACTATGGAAAAATTTAGAGGAAAATATATTTACCCCTAAGTGATAGCTCTTGGTTTTCCTCACAGATGGGAACTACTCAATTAGGAAGGGGCCATTGCCCATTTCGCTGACAGGTCTTCTGATTGGGCCAACTACTTTGGGGTTCCTATGGTACTCCTTATGATGAGTTTTATGGATTTCACCCAAGAACTTCCCATAGTTATGTGGTTAAGTTTTTACCTTGATCTAAAATAGTTCTAAAAAAATTACTTAATTGAGTTATGTAGTAGAATAAAGTTAAGATTTTTTGAAAAATTACTAAAATGATGTATACAACAAAACAAAATTAAGACTTTTGGAAGGAATAAAAAGAAATGTGGCCCTAGAAGGTGCTCTAATACCAGATAAGAGGATCTTCTTATAATAATTAATAAAAGTTCATGAAATAACATGAAATAACAAATTTAGATAATTATCAGAACACTTGAAAAGATTGAATTGATTGCAAACCACTTTGAGGGGCAACCTCCTTTGAGCAAGATCAATACAATAAATTTGTGGATGACTTCTTTGGCCTCAATAATTACTTATATACTAAGTCTAATATAAGCAACTACTACTTCCCCTAAATGTAGGATAAAACAAAATGCTCACATGATGACTTACAAAGCATATGCATCCATAACAACTATTACACTAACAAAATAAATAGAAGGGGTAGCACGGGTTCCTAACATATCATAAGGATAAACATGGAAGTATGGAATTCACTAAATCATAATGTTTAAAGTGATTTACATTGTATTACTTTTGGAAATAGTCCCAAGAATAAACACCTATTGTTATCCAAAATTTTATAGTTCTAACCTAAGCAAGATTTATGATGATTATTTTGTTTGAATCTTGTTTTCTCTCCCTTTTATAAGGTAGTGATCACATTCTATTTTAACCTACATGTTATTGATTATTTTATACTAAGGATAGGCACTAGGGTATGAATGTAATTTATAAATGGTCATATTTGAAATACCATGGATACAATGTCTAGTTTGTAGTGTATGACTATACTTTAACTACACTGATACACCTCACACTAAACATTAATGGGTAAAAAATTTAGAATAGTATCTTTTACAAATTATATCCATATCCAAGTACGTATGTTTGGTTGAACACATTTATGGAATCAATCAAGTTGATGTTTATTAGTCTAGCTATAATCATTAAAGTATGTACTGTAGATGTATATATTATCTTAGTATAAATGATTTTTTTAGGTTATTACATTTGTGTATTATATCATGGTTTGACTACTCTAGATAATATTTGACTATTAAAGTTTCTCTATTTATTTCTTATTTATTTCACCCAAAGATAGTGAAAACAAGATCAAGAATAGTAGATAATAACTAGGGTCATTGTAACCCAAGTAGAGATAGAGGTAGAGGCCAAGGAGCTAATTTTATTAAAAGAGAAGAACCTCCCCTTAAAATGTGGGTAGTAATGTTGGAGAACCTAACCATGATGATAAAAATCTAATTTATAACCAATAAGTAGTCTTGAATGAAATCTTAACTCCTTTAGATGTCCTACAAATAAAGATGGGAACCCAAGAATGTAAACTAAATAGTCTAGAGGGTATTCCACCCAAATAGTCTAGAGGGTATTTAGATAAGAAGGTCAATGTAGTGCATAGGAGTCCAAGATAACCCTATAAATGTGGTAGATCCCATTATCAAAGAATTGGAAAAACTTCCCTTGCTAACCTTTTTTGGTGACAAATCAGGTGATGCAGTTGATGTATGGTTGGTTAACATGTAGAAATATTTTAACCTACATAACATGCCCTCCAATGTGAAGGTAATTTTTGTTGCATATAAATTAGTTAGAGCTATAGCTTTGTGGTTTAATAAACTCTATTATTTATAGGGATACCAACCAATGAATCTTACATGTCCTACTTTTGAATGATAGTTTAGGAAGAGATACCTCAATACTAAATTCAAGTGGTAGAAAATAATTGATTTCAATTATTAAAACAAGAATATGTCACTAATTGAGTATGAAAACAATTTTCTAAACCTGATACATCATGTGAATTACATGCATGATGAAGAAACCAAAGTGACTAAGTTTAATTGAGACTGAAGGAAATATTGATGCATGATAAGACTTTGACTGTTGCCATCAAATCTATTCATAGAGTAGAAGAGAAGTGGAAGGATCACAAAAAAGTGAGACAATATTTTAAACATAATATATATAATCCTAAGAGTAAAAATATGTCCCCATCACCTAAGAAATTTAATAATTCTAATCCAAACTATAAATTTACTATAAATATCAGTGGCTTCAATAAATTTTAGGGGGAAAATAAAAATTTCAAGAATATATATTTTTTAAAAACTATATCTTATAATAAGAATCATACCATAGAACTTAAAATGTACCATCCATGGGGGATAACACCATTAATATAGAACCCTATAGTATTGTAGTGTGTTGGGAATGTGGATATAATCATTATCTCAATGACTATCTAAAATTTCAATTGGGACAATCAATTAAACATAGGGTATATGTAGATGTGGACAATTGGAATGCAAAATAAAAAACCACCCCTATCAAGGTTAGAGATAAAATAAATGACTTTATAATTTTTATTTTAATTGACTCAGGTGCAACTCATAGTTTTATTTCCTCTAAAGTTGTGAGTAATTGGAAACTGAGTCCTTTGATGTTAAGAGAAGGTAGGGAGGTCAAATTTATTATAGGAAAAAGGGTACTGGTAACCAAATGCCTTGAGCAAATAGAGTCATATTTAGGGATTTTTTAAACCAAAACCAATCTAATTTTATCTCTACTTGGATAATATATCATAATCTTGGGAATGTACTGGTTATAGTAATATAAGGCTATTTTAGACTAATGCAAAAAACTAATAAGTTATTGTGGTGAAGTGGGAAATATAAAAGAAATTAAAGGTTTGCCTAAGTCAAAGATACATAATATTATATCAATTTTATAGTTTAAAAATTTTGTACAAAAGGGATGCCAATTATATACAGTTTAGATGTAGAAAATTGCACCTAAAAATGAAATTGCTTTTAGAAAATTTCTATTTTTAAGGGAATTTATTGATGTGTTTCCAAAAAAACTAATTGGATTGCTTCCATTATGGGAGTTTGATTTTTATATTAATATCATGCTATGGGTATCCATAGCATCAAAATATCCCTAATTCATGAATGTAACTATTTTTCAAGAACTTAAGGTTGAATAGCAAGAGTTGTTAGAAAATGGTAGCATTAGGATAAGTGTGTCTCCTTGGGGTGCACCTATGATCTTTGTGAAAAATAAAGATGGTACCTTGTGATTGTGTATTGATTATCACATGATTAACAAGGTAAATATTAATAACTAATATAAATTAATAGATTATCTATTTAATCAAATGAAGGATGCAACTATCTTTTTTAAAAAAGACTTGAGATTAGGCTATCATCAACTAATAATCAAAGAATATGAAATTCATAAGACTAATTTATGTACTAAATATGGATATTATGTGTTTACAATAATTCCCTTTGGTCTAAATAATTCACCTATTATATTTATGAACCTAATGAATAGTGTATTTAGATATTTTATAGACAAGTTTGAACCAATATTTCTTGATGACATACTACTATATTCTAAGAATGCAGTTGAACATGAACAACACTTGCATTTAGTGCTACAGAGGTTAAGGTAGCATAAAATTAATGATAATCTATCTAAATTTGACACTTATCAATAGAAAATTCATTATTTGCATCACATGATTTCTTAAGATGATATTTTTGTGGATCCAAACAAGATTAAGGCTATCCAAGAATGGCCTACTACTAAAAATGTACATGAAGTACGTAGTTTTATGGTATTGGCTAGATATTATAGGATATTTGTGGATAATTTTTCCATATTAGCCAATCTAATAATGTCCTTACAATGTAAGGGTAAAAACTTTGTTTAGACTTCTAAATGTGAGTAAGATTTTCATAAGCTTAAGGAGTTGTTAATGAAAACACATATACTTATTGTTCTAGACCCAAATGGAAATTTTAAGATTTGAGATAATACACCGAGGAAGGTTTTGGTGGTGTGTTGACACATGAATGTAAAGTGGTGGCTCATGAGACAATAAAATTAAAAAAATTACACCATTCATGATTTGGAGCTTACTACTATTATGCATGCTTTAAAATAATGGAAGCATTTTCTAGTTGGAAAACATTTTAAAGTCAAATTCAATCATTATAGCTTAGAACATTTTTCTTCAAGGATGATCTTAATGCTCTCCAGTGTATATGGTTGGAATTTCTAAGAAATTTTGACATGGATATTTCTTATATAAAAGGTAAGGAGAATCATGTTACTGATGTACTGAATCGATGCACAAATCTCACTACCTTGTCTATTTTGCATAATAACTTCAGAATCAATATTTTATAAAAACAACATTCTGATGTATTCTAGCAAGAAGTAAGTGTAGGTTTGGTTGATGAGCCTCTAGAATTTTTATTTTTATGTTGATTTTGATGTATTAGTTAGGTACAAAAATAGAATTTATATGCCCAAGTTAGGTGAGTTGAGAAATATTTTGTTTAAAGAGGTATATTCATCACCTCACTTTGCTCATCTAGGTGTCATGAAGATGACCCATGAGTTGAAGATATTAAACTATTGGTCTAGTCTGAAGCATAATGTTGATTATTTTATGGATAAATGCTTGGAATGTCAATGAGTAAAATATGAACATTTCCATCTAGGAGGACTATTATATCCTCATGACATTCCATAAGGTAAATGAGTTACTTTTTGTCTTGAATTCATAGATGGTTTGCTTTAAGTCATGAAGCAAAAATTATAATATTGTAGTTGTAATAGTTATATAAACTCACTAAAGTTAGATATTCCAATTATTGGAAATCTAACTGATGATGCTTTTGTGTTTGCATATCATTTTGTCAAAGAGATAGTCACATGGCATACCAGAAGTCATTATAAATAATAAAGATAAACTCTTCACTTCTAAATTTTAGAAAACATTGATTGCTACTTTTGGGACAAGGTTGAACTTTAATTCCTCCTACCACCTAAAAATACATGGTCAGATTGAGAGATTCAACAGATCATAGAAGACATGTTGAGAATGTATGTAATGGACAAGCAAGGTAAATGTGAATATTGATTACACTTAGTTTAATTCACTAACAATAACACTTATCATTTTGTGATTAAAATGACTACATTCAAAGCTCTATATGGGCATAAATGTAGAACTCCACTTGGTTGGACATCCTAAAAAATAGAACTATTATTGGTCCTAATGTTTTATAGGAATATGATTGAAAAATAGAGATAATAAGGAAAAATATGAAAACTACATCTTATAGATAGAAAAGTTATACATATAAAAAAAAGTCACCTCGAGAATTTATAGTGGGTGATAAAAAATTTATGCATGTTCAACCACAAAAAAAATTGATAAATTTTGAGAAATCTTCCAAATTATCTCCTTGATTCATTTGATGTTTTGATACTTTTGAAAAAATCAACCTTGTTGCCTATCAAATAGCCCTTCCCCCATATACGTCCTAGATTCATGATGTTTTCATGTTGCATAATTGAGAAAGTACATACCTGATCCCTCTCATGTTTTTTATTGGATACACCTTCAAGTTTCGTAAGAGGAAAAGATACAGTTGGAAATAGTGAGGATCCTTAACCATGGCATCATTAGACTATGGAATCAAGACATTTCTAAATTTTTTATCTAATGGGATCCTTTGTCGGAAAGAAGTGCTACTTGGGAAGATGAAAGTCCTTTTAGACAACACTATCCTTGATTGTTTTAGTCATTGGGATCACTCATTTCAAAGTAGGGGAGGATGTCATGACCCTATATTCTTGACACTAATTATTTTTTGTATTACTATTTTATGACTTAGTAGTGACTATTTCATGGTTATTTGATTGCTTTTAATTCTTTGATTAAACAAATCGTATGTTGTGATACACTTGATGGGGTTTCTAATGTGATATAAAAATATTCATGATGATAACTAGATTGTTAGTTATTATGATCATGTAGATTATTATGATTTGCACTTGATACATTTTAGTTCTATATTTAATTATTTCAATCATTACATGTTATTAGTTTAAATATTATTGATGTATTTTTTTGGTGATTATAGGGACAAGTTATTAATGATCTAGGTTGAATTTTAAAATATACAATAATAGATAATAATGAGTAATAAATGATTCATTTGAGTGAACCATCTGAGCCTATGATGCACTTAACATTGATCTTGACATTTTATTCAATTTTTTAGTTTATTTATCTTGATTAATTTTCAGTCTCATTCTAGTCATTTTTCCATGACTAATGGTGATTTTTATTCTTGTGATGAAAGATGTTTCCATTTTATTCTTTTTATTAGTCTATTGTTAGACTTGTTTATATTAATTTGATACAAGTTATTTCACTTTCATCTTGTTGGTTATGTAGTCAAGTTTTTAAGTTTGGTGGTTGTGACTATTTTGTTTGCATTGATTTATAAGCTAAAGGGGCTATGTAACTATTATAGCCCAAATTTATACCAATGAGAATTCAATGAGACCTTATCAAATTTGGGTTAATATGGAAATATATTTTCCTATAAACAAGATACTTCAAGAGATAGATCTCTAGATTTTGAAGGGCTAGCTCCCTTGATCTATCTTTTAAGCTCACACTACACTAGGCTAATCACTATTGGGGGTGAAAAGGGAAGAATGAAAAATAAATAAAACTAAACTAATGAAGGTGATACACATAATATAAGTCCAAAAAACACACTTTAATCTACACTTATAAAAAAGACTGCTAAAACTGACTACAACTCAATGTTCTTCTAGCATAATTATTTCTCATAGAGGTAGATTACTATGCATATCCAGAGGTGCATGAAAAGGAGGTATGATATAAAACACTAATATTATATCTCACACTTCAAGAGACACTTAAAAAAAAACATGCACTTCATTATACCTATGAGAAGAGATGACACTACTCACATAATACATACAAGAGCAGAATGGAAGAAAGGAGAAGACATTCATAACTTAACATAAAAATACACTAATTGACATATTTAGACAAGATTTTTAGAGATAATATCAACTTCATAACTTATTCCAAGGAAAATCAAGATGTCAAACCAATAGGGATTCACATTACCAATTTTGGATCCCCTACAAAGCCAAAAAGTCTTACATGTATAGAGAATAGGAGATGAGAGTGAAGAAGGGAAGTGGAAGGGTTACAAGGCCATGTGTAAAGAATTGGAAACCAATTAAAATTCAATAAAATGAGTTGGAAAATAGGCCAAAATTTATCATGAGCATGTGTCAATCTAAAACATAGTACTTTCCTTAAGTTGGCGTAGAACTATTCATTGTCTAAAACAACCATAGGAGTTCACGTGATTATCTAAAACTACCATAAGATTCAATTACACATATCTTATGATATGAGAATATGGAAATAAGATTAGTTTAGTTATTTATATACTTCTCTAATGAATGATCTTCCTCTTGATAGTTGTGTTCATTGCTTACAGTCACTTATTAGCTCTCTAAGATTAAATATTCACATTTGTCACTTAAGTATCATGTATTTATTCAAGTAATCTTATTGAAAAGGTGTTAGGAAACTCACTTATACATTATTTATCCTCTGGTCTATCAAATAGACCTCAATGAAACTCAAACAACACTTCTCACTATCAACCTTGACAATCACATTATCTTCTCACTATGATTATTCAGATTGCCTACAGTGAATGGATTAGCAAAGTTATTTTCATGCACAACCAAAGTGATAAATAAGTATAAAGAGTTATAAAAAGACTCTAAAAACATTCCATAATGATCTTCATTCATCAATCCCCTTATGTACCTATGAAACATATCAATAGTTACAAAAAACATTGAATTAGGCATGTTTGTATAAGTGAAAGTATGGATCAATTGGGTGGGAAGGAGATTGAGGGAGTTTAAGACATGTCCAAAACAATTTCATGGATATTTAACCCCTCCTAGATGCATTTCCACTCATGTCTTCCCCATCAAGCTCATACAATGGGTTTAGGTCACCTAGCGTGTTAGTGATGATTCATAAAGGTTAGATGTTCAACCTTAAAATTTTGAGTTCATGACCATCCTTAACTACCCCTATGTTCTTGAGGAACCATACACACTATCCATACTGATATGAGCAAAAGAAGATGGATCTTCAGCTCTTATAATGCATTCTATATAGGCTTGAGATAGTTTTAGGCCAAAAATAGACAACTTGAGTTATTCCATACAAAATGATTGTTCTTATGGACTCTCTACTTTCCCCTAAAGGTTCTCAAATGGCTTGGAATGATCTCATGATCATATGACTCAAGTTGGAGGCCATGAGGGTTTAGGCCGAGTAAACCTAGACGATATATTTATATATGTGACCACCTATGAAGGTTAAAAATGGATATAAGTGTTTATCCACACTTTTTTACATTAAAACAAACTTTTTGTTCCATCTAATGGTCATTCAAGACTCTCCACTTCATATTTTCACCTTTCATGCACCAAGTCTATAGACTATCTTACTCATAGAGTGCCCTTTGTCTGAGAAACAATAGAGGGGACCTTACCTATTTTTATGACCAAAGTGAAATCTTGAAGATGTGGATTAGGTCATGAGGACATTATGTACAAATATTTAATGTTTTATCACACTCATATAGACTTCAACATCTCTGATTCCCAAAACTAGCTTTTATGACATGATTGTGTAGGGTTTTGGACTGACTGTAAGTTAAGGTTAGAAACTTGTTTGTTAAATTTCCTTATTTCTTATTTTCATCTAATAATATCAAATAAATATGATATGATCACTATGAGATTATATCCAATGTGTTTATCCATCTTAAACCATCTACTTACCTTCTTAACTTGTACCTTTCATTTGCTCAGGCTATTGTAGTATCGATCAACTGGTAGGTGTACATTTTAGGAAATATGGTATTCCTATAAGTGTATTTATGCTTAAACATTATGTTTTCACACCTCTATATTCTCTTGAGGTCACTAAGGACCATTTCAAACTTGAATATATTCTCCTCTACATGCAGGCCATGCTCTCATCTCTTACTATAGGTTGTTATTGCCCCAAGTTCATATAGATCAATACATTTTAGCTTTTACTAAGTGTTTTTAGTGTAAATTTGACTAGGTTGAAACCACTCAAACATCACCTTATATTAACCTAACAACATTCTCTTTGTGTTCAATTGTGACTACTAGGAATAGGCTACAAGAAGGAAAGCACTAGGCTTACTTAGACCTCATCAATATTCATCACAATTTGCTATTATATGGAAAAAAGTCCCTTCTTCAGAAATATTAACGTAATTGTTCCCATTAATAAATATTTTCAATCTTTTACCTATAGACATTACTTGAGGGAGCCTTGATTGCAGTTTATGTACCCTTAAGGACTTGAGAATATCATTAAAGTATTGAGATTGAATAAAAAATGTGTCTTAGGTTTTGGATGGTCTTATCACTCTCCATACATACCTATAGGTGACTATCATATTGAATTATAACTAGTCTTTACTCATTTTCTTATAATCCTATGTCAATCCACTCTCAATTTGATTTTGAGTTCTATGTGCCACCTCCACCAACTAGTTCATCTTATCCTCACCACATCACCCTTTTCCTTGATAGACCTATCCTATGGGAACCTAAAGAGGAGTAGTTGGTTGATAAAATTTTATAACTCTTGATTGAAGAAGACATACCTCCTTGGTAGTCTCATTGGGATAGGTCACATGATTTCAAGATGCTTAGTATTGGCATTACCATGAAGGAGAAAGAGATGGAAGCTATTTCAGACCTTGAAGAAGACTCTAAATATAATCAAATTTTTTCATATGATCACCTCTATCATGAAGATGAATGTTTTATTAAGGACAGAAAATAATTTCAAGTTATCCGCAAAGTGGTGACAATACTAGAAGAATCTCTTGAGACTAAGGTGGAAGTTATTGTTCTTGAAGATGATCCAATACTTAAACCTAATTTTGAATCACCCTCATATGAATTTGATCTTAAATAAAACCATCTTGATGATGCCATACATCAAAAAGAGAAGATTGAAGAGGTAGTGGTTCTAGATGATAAAGAGGACAAAGATGATTGGCAGTTGTAAATGGAGTTCTTTTAAGGGCTTAAAGAGTTTTGCCAAGTTGAAGATCAAGTACATGAAAAGGTGAGGAGAGAGTCTTACATGGAGGAAAATGACTAAGAATGTGTAGGATATGCAAATCTCATTGATGATCTAGAAGAACTTGTGACTGAGAAGAAACCCTATCCTATTGAGAACACTATGGAAAGTAAGAAGGTATTCCCATATGAATCACTATTGGAAGTTGTAATTGATAGGATCCATATGATAAAGTTGAGGCTGCTTGGATATAAGAATAATTAATTTCCATATATAACCTATTTGGAGCTGCCTAGTTTTCATTTAACATCATGCCAATGAAGCTGGAAAACATCATGAAAAAGATGGAGGCATTAATGCTAAAGGTCAAAAGGTTACATTTATCATTAAATAATTCATGTCATGAAGAAAGGAGGGTTTAAAACTTCCCCTCTGATCCAAGAGGGAGTTTTCATCATAGGTTAGTTAGTGTTTAATTCAGTTTGTTTTAGTTTGGTGTGTGTCTTTCATAAGTGCTCATGAAGCACATGTGTGTGTTGCTTTTGCTTTGTGTGTTTGAGGTAGTCATCGGTATTGTCTTGATCAAATATTATGTTCAAGGTCATATTATTGTGTCTTTAACTTTAGATGACTCCCTAAGCCCAATGGACTGATAAGGCTACTAGTCTAGTTAGTATAACATGCATACTACCCCTATGAGTCACCAATTTGTTGACCAAATTTGACCCTATAGGTCAAATTGGGGCCCCTATAGGTAAAAAATTGACTTTTAGATGTTTTATGGGATCTAATATCTTATCATGGGTTGTATTATAAGTTTTTTGTTGTCATTTAATGTCATCCTATCCTTGGTCTTAGTCATATTAGTCAATTTTCCATTTTAGGTCATTTGAAGGGCTTTTAGGGGCCATAAATACAAGTAGAACGGTTACCAAGGTGTCCACATGTCTATTTTTACTTTCAAGAATCTAACTAAAATTCAAGAAACTAACTAAAAATGGTGAGTTTGGCACTTGTACGGCCCATGGGGAAGTGTGACACATGGGTTAAGGTCATGAAACACCTATTAATATTACTCACACTCATATAAATGATTTACATAATCTATAAGTGTCATTTTTGAGGCAAAACCATTCTACTCCTTTGCCTTTCTAGACATACAGAAGTGACTAGCTTAGTACAGATAGCTAAAGAGGTTTCAAGAAAAATGCTTTTGGGAGGTGGTATTATACTTAGATACCTTCATTTTCATTACAAAATTTCAAATAATGGTGGCATGTGATTTATGAATCATCCTCATGAAGTTGACTAACTTTTTTTTCTTATTATTTTATGCATCCTATAGATTTTTCTCCATTTTGTTCAAGTCCAAATAAACCAATTATTGAGGATGATTCAAATTATGTTGGATTCCTTATCTAATGATATCCATGTTTTTTATCATTTCAAAGTGTTTTTATATTCTAATAATCTCATGTTGTAAGAGGATACACCATTCTATGTTATAGGTAGTTTTTCACCATTTTCAAGAACTTCATGCTTGATAGGTCCTTGTTCATGTTTCTAATAGTCTCATGTTTCCCTTTACCTCCTCAAGTTCATTCTTCCAAAACATACCCCATGAAGGTGCAGTTTAACTAGTATATAGTTAGTTGGATGAGTTGTGTAGGTCTCTAAGACATGTCCATGGAAGTATATTTATAGCCTTGAGAGGTTGAATACATCACCTTATCAAGAACATGTAGGTGATATCTTATAAAGAGTGAAAAAGGAGAACTCTTGTAGTCATATGAAACATCCTCACATAGTCACCATGAATATGCACCTACAAGTGCCATGAAGGAAGAATTCACATTGAAGAGAAGGTTTTGACACTTATTTAAAGTGTTTTATAATATGAATAATGTATTTTTTGGTATGAAGATGAGTTTATAACCCATTTATGGTCAATATAATGATCATTGTCCATATCACACTTGTTTCCTATACAAGAAAAGGCCACCTATAGGTGATCCCAATTAAAGATCCGAGGAGTCCATTTTGAGGCATGAAAACAATTGAGTAGATCATTCTTGAAGTTTTAACATGTTAAAATTATCCTAACATACATAAAAATAAGACTAGAATAATAAACAAAGTTGAAAATCACCTTCAAAGCAATGATTGTGTGTTTCAGGGCTCTTTTCTTTAAAGATGCAAAATAGAGCTCCAAGAGGGTTTTGTGAATATCATATAACAAGGTTATGATAAATTTTGAGGCATCCCAATTTTTTGGTATTATAGCTCCTACATGGAAAAAGTACCTTTAAAATTTTTAAGGATAGAGGATTTATTGAAAGTGGTTGTTGGGGGTATTAAATATGACCTTAAAAACATTGAAACCTAGTCAGTGTTACCTATAGGTTTGAGCTATAAAGAGACCTCTCCATCCAAAAATTAAAAAAATAAACTACGCTAACTTATGTAAATGAATCCAAATGATGAAAGTGAAATTCTGATCTAAAATATCATCAAGATGAGTTACATGGTAATGTTCTAAGGTTCAACATGCATCTACAGGTTTCCCACTATTCCCAAAATGTTCACCTATAGTAGGGTATGTAGACAGTGAGCTAGCATTAGTGTTTTGGTGATGTTTTAGGGCATCTAAGGTGAGTAAAGGTATTAAAATGTGTTTTTTGACCTAAAATATTCAATGAGAGTCTTCAAATAGCATGTCCAAAGTCCAAATAAATAAATTCACACATACAAGAATAAAAAGGTAGGGTTTCATAGTCAAGGGAGAAAGAACTCAGTTTGTAAGCTCAAGGGACATGTAAAGGGTATATAGAGAAGTTATAATGATGAAAAAAAAATAACCTTAATTTTAACCATTATGACCTTCATAATCTCTAAACAATTAAAAACAAGCTTACATATATTCCTTAAGACACTATGAACACCTACAACCATTGTAGATGATTGTGACAAATAGTGAATAGAAAAGAAGTGTTTTTGGTGTGAAGATGGCATGGACATGAGAAAAATTGATCCAATTCATTTAAATATGGTCTTAGGAGGTATTAATAAGGTTATAAAACATCAGGTCAAGGTCTAACATTTGTAAATAACACCTACAGGTAGGATAAATGCACAAACAGAGTCAGTTCACTAATCAAGCCTAACCAAGTAAGGACATATTTCTAGGTACAAACATGGGTCATAGGAGTTGGTAAGTATATTTAATGTTATAATAATGGTGTAAAACATATAAAATACCATCATGGTATTATAAAAATCAGAGAGAGGACTCCAATCATTCATACTTAGTCCACATGTGAAATTCCTGCACACAGTCCATTTTGCACAGGCCTGCCTTGGAATTTGATGAGGTTTAGGGTTGAAATAACATGATAAAAGGATGATTTTTTAAGTGATATATTATCACAACCTTTATAATTCCCTCTGATATCCATTTTATCTAGGAGAATAAGGGAAGTACCCTCTGTTTTGTCTTAGATAGAGGGTACTTTCCCTTGTGCATAGGCTGGCAGGTTTGAAGAAGGAACGTGATAAGGTGAAATTGAAGTTGTTTGGAAATTTATGAGGAATATTTATAGTTTTAATACATACATACCAAAATTATAGACAAATATTTCAAGAGATAAACTAAATGGGATGCTCAAAAACCCAAGGTTGCAATCAAGCCCATTGGGTAGGGTCTTGACCTAAAGACAAATGGAGAATTACTTTCATTTCTAGTTTGGAGTGATAATTATAAACTATAGAGGAATGTTTATGGGGTATGTATATATATATATATATATATATATATATTTGTATGAAATAAAAACCATCAAACTTCATTTTGAGCTCTAAGGTGCAGTCAGGCCTGTTAAGCAAGGTTCAAGCCTATGGCCAAATGGGAAGTCACTTACAATTATAGCATGAGATATGATTCATATAATATTATATAATATTTTTAGGGTTATAATATACATTTTAAAACTCTTGTAATTCAGTTATGTCATAAGGAAATCCATTTTTGTCCCAAAGATAACTTAGACTTGTGCAAAATGTGAAAACAAGCTCGATAATTGAAGTTTGGAATCTCACACCTATTTGACGTGATGCATGGGAATATAATAAGTTTAGGGATTTTTATGAGGGTATTTAAATATCAATTTTTGTAATTTTTTTAAATTTTCAATGTACCATATTTATGAACAAACCTTAAGAGGTCAAAACAGGGTAAAACCCTTTTAAACCCTTGTCAGTGACTAGTTTGGGGAAATTAAGATGGAAAGCTAATCTAATGACATAGTTTGACTAGGATGGTGATTGGAAATTTTAGATTAATATATTAGGATACTCACCACCCTTTTGAGCTTTAGGAATTGTATGGACAGAGTGTAAAATAGGGTTTTCTTTCCCTTTTTATGTGTTTTGCAGGTTCTAGAAGAAATCTAAAGATGAAATAATTTTTTACAGAAATATTATGAATTAATATAACTCCTTATGTAAATTTAATTCCTTTTAAAAACTCATAAGTGACTCAACCATTTGTTTCATCTTAGCTAGTCAAAACTGAGATAGTGACCAAGCTAGTGAGAAGTGTGAAAACTCTAAGTGAAAGTGATTTTAAGGTGTTCCTAATGATTATAAGGCCATGGAGGGGCTTGAAAATTGTAATAAACTACATAAAACATATTTTAATGGAAAACTTATGCCTTTTTGGAGGCCAAGTGTGTAGGGTGCATGAAGGAAGAGGTTTTTGGACTGCAGATGATGATGGCTCATCCCTAAATGATTATAGATGACCAAACCTATAACCAATGCATGGATATTCATGCCTAAAAACCTTATAATTAATTAGATTAATCATACCTATCCTTAATTAGTTTTTTTATGTTAAAACAAGGCTAATCATGAAGGCAATTGTTTTCAATTAGAATGAGGAATTTTATTACACTTTGCATGAGTTTCATGCCTTGTATAGACACATATGATTCTTGACCTTACATAGTTCATATCACATCATATTATTATGAAAAATTAACTTATTTTCTCATATTTAAAAGTTTCCTTGTGACCCTTGGACTTCTCTCTATCTCAAGTTCTATAAGAACTAGCCATTTTGGCCATTGTAACTTATGCTCCTCTTTATTATGGTGAATCCCTACTCATTTGGATAAATTTTGATCAATAATATTTATGGTTTTTACCTCTTAAATAATTTTTCATAGTGTTTTTACTTGGATGATGAATCTTTCTTAGTGAAGACTATGGATTCCTTAGCATGTTGTCTCAGTCTCTCATTTATTTGCAGATTCTTCTTGTAGGTCATGCGAATTGTTATAGTAATGTCACGGTTTACTGAGTTAATATATTCATTAGTGACATAAAAGTCCTATTTTATAGTCCTCCTAGCCTTACACATTAATCCATAACCTCATAATGAAGTATTGATGTGAGAAGACTTAGATTGGAAACGTGTATGTTTGGTTAGTCCTTTGTTCTCATGTGTAACATGAAGTTGGTTATAAGTCATCATCTAATTTGGTGTATCAAAGCCCTTAGGATATTTTTATTTCATTTTTATCTCTCCCTTCCCCCCCTTAAAATTTTATGTGTAGTATTCATCCAAAGTCGTACATCAAGGGAGCTAGCCCTGCTTAGAGATTCACCTCATCCTTAGGTTACCCAAAAGCCTAAAGGTGTTTCGAATGTGCCACTTAGATGAGGAGAGCTAAGACATCTCCTCAAAGGGTGAAAATTCAAGTGAAAAAATTTTTAATTAATATTATCTATATAAGTCACATATGGTTCTACATGAAAACTAGAAAGAGGTTCAGATTTGATTGACAACTTTGCACCATACCTAGTCTTAAATGCCATGTAAGACCAATATAAATTTAGGTAACCTCAAATCTTAGCAATGAATTATCTTGAAAAACAAAGTGAAAAATGAGGAGGCACATCCACCATAACAACATCTTGAGAAATGGTGAAATTAGGATAAGCATAAAGTACAAGTTGAAAACCTTTGATTATGCCAATGGTCTTGGCAACTGACCCATCCAATTGTATCACTCTTTTCGAATGAGGCTCATACTTCAAGTTTAATTTATCAGCCACTTACTTAAGAATGGCACAAGTAATTACTCCAATATCAATAAGATAGTTATGAACTAAAAAATTACTAATGATGATTCATAGATAAAAAGGATGAGGTTTTTCTACCTTTTCAACTTTGTTTAATTATGCTTCACTAGGCTTTAAAGTGTATATCAGGGCTACCTCTTTTCCACTAGGTCACTTGGTTATCAAAATGATCTTAGAAAACTCTTATTTAAGTAGGTATTTTTTTCTAGGTATTTCTAATGTATTCCACATAGATACATTCACATGATACATCTTAATTTGCTCTACAATTCTAGTGAAAGGGCCACTAACCTTAGCTTGTCCACTAGTAAGAATGATGTTGCCTATACCTTGAGAATTTTGAGGTATGAAAAAACTCCTTGAATTTTTATCTCTTTGAGTTACTTGTGTACTTATAAATATATTATAAATACCTTCCCTTTGGGATGTTTGAACATGCATTGATTGACCAATAACATTCCCTTCAACCTCTTAAACTACCTTTCTCTTTGCCCTTTTGTTTACAGTTATAAGACTTGAATATTTTTTTGGATACCCTTAATAATTTATTAAACATGATTAATATTTCTAATAATTGACCAATTTAGACCCAACTTAATCACTCTTTCCATTGGTCTCTCCTCCATTTGGTACTTCATCTTGAGTCATAGTTGGCATAGTTCCCAAATTCACCATGAAGGATTGATTGAAAGACTCATTGACATAGGTAGATGGATCATGAGGTTGATCCCATGAAGTATTACCATCATGCTCTTAATAAAGGCTATTTTTATTAGGAACCAATGTTATTTAAGTGAATGGAGAATTGGATTCTAACCATTGTATGACTTTGATTGGACAAGTTACCCTTTCCCTTGAGGATGACCTTGGAAAGGTGGTCTATTGCCTTGATAGTTAGGGTAAGATTGATGGTGTTGATACTATATTAATAAAGGATTCAATTGATACTATTTTATCATCCTATTAATACCTAAGATATATTGATCCATAACTCTCATCCTTTCTACCTCATTAGACTTACTTGGTTGACTAGGGGAAACAAGCTTATGTTTAGGTGTAGGAATGGGAGAAACAATAAGTCTACGGGTTTGAATATCAAGAAAAAGAGGCATGGGAGGTCTTGGGGTAATCTTTCCAACTTGAATCAAACAATTCTCTACCCTTATTTCCACTTCATAGGCATTGGGCAATGTGATCTGTCCCATAGATTGTATCATCATTGAAATGTCATTATAAAAATCTTTAATATAGTAAAGGAAAGCATGGTGAGATGTGGGTCTTACCAAGATTGGTATCATATCCCATGTCTTCTTAAATATTGTTTTTAAGTCTTGAATTATTTCTTGAGGTGATCTCTTAATGTAGGTCAGTTGCTTAGTTAATGACAAGTTATCACTCTTGTCTTCAAATCTTATTTTCAATGCATCTCTTAAATCATCCCATGTGGTAATAGATCCAGGGGCCAAAGTGCCATACCAATCAAGATATTTACCCTTGAAATAGATATTTAACAACCAAATTGTTATGTTCTCAATAATGTGATGTATATTGCAAAATTTAGCAATGTTCCTAATATGCTCAATAAGGGTGATAAAACTCTCACTAGTGTATGAGGGAACACTTTTGAGGGTAAATATTGGGATCTCATTATAGTGGGAAATATTTAGAGGAATATGACCATTGAATGAAATAAAATTTAGGTTATTTACCATGATGTCCTTAGGACTTTGCTATAATGGGATAATCAAGAGCTTTCTTATAGGCTTGTGAGTAAGGTATGACTTATTTGGATAAAGATGGGTGTTAGTAAATCTATTTGCTTTGTATGAATAATGAGGAAGATCTTGGAAATAAAAAGGAATAAATTTGGTGAGAGAACTTGTTTTTAAATTATGCATGAAATAGTGCACTAGTTTTTAATAAAGATTGAAATGTTGGAGTCATCAGATACTACAAGATGTGGACTGTTATAGCCTCCTTGTTATCAAATCTAGCATCCACCTTGAACAACCCCCTTAGACTTCATGTACCACAAGGCATGATAGAAATATTATATCCCAAATTTTCACCCATGATAAGTTAGTGAGACCTATAAAATTTTGGAAAACATGAAACTTTCTCAACTTATAGACAAGCTACTTCAAGAGATAGATCTCTAAATTTGAAAGGGTTATCTCCCTTGATCTATATTTTAGGCTCACACTACACTAGGATAATCACTATTGGGGGTGAAAAGGGAAG
This sequence comes from Torreya grandis, assembly GCA_037957365.1. Lineage (NCBI taxonomy): Eukaryota > Viridiplantae > Streptophyta > Pinopsida > Cupressales > Taxaceae > Torreya > Torreya grandis. The sequence goes on along the minus strand of JARHVA010006268.1, from coordinate 931,899 downwards.
AAATAAACATTAATAAACTTAAAATAATTAAGGTTATACACCAAATCTAAGCCCACAAAACACACTTGCCTCTACATTAAGAAAGAATACTACTAAAATTGACCTCAACTCAATGTCCTTCTAGCATACACATTTCTCATAGGGGTAGATTGCTATGAATATCTAGATGTGGGTGAAAAGGAAGTATAATATTATACACTATTTTTTTATCTCATACTTAAATACACACTTAAAAAAAAAAACACTTCATGAGACTTATTATAAGAGATGTTACTTCTCACACAATGCATGCAAGAGTAGAATGGAAGCAAGGAGAAGACATTCATCACTTAAAATAAAAATATACTAATTAAAATAATTAGGTAAGAGTTGTAGAGATAATATAAAATTAATAATTTTATTCCAATTAAAATCAATATGTAAAATTAGTAGGGCTTCTCCATACCAATTTTGGATCCCCTACAAAGCCAAAAAGGCTTGCATATATAGTGTATAAGAGAGGAGATAGAAGAAGAAAACTGGAAGGGTCACAAGGCCAAGTGTCAAGACTTGGAAACCAATTATAATTCAATAAAATGAGTTGGAAAATAGGTTAGGAAGTTTTTATTAACATTTTTAATTCTAAAACATAGTACTTTCCTCAAGTTAGCATAGAACTCTTCATGTTCTTCTTTGAAACTTCCCTCATGATGATGAGGAGTTCACTTTATTATCTAAAAATTTAATAATAGTAATTGACACATATAATTTGATATGATAAGGTGAAAATAAGATCATTTTAGGTCCTTGTACACTTCTCCAATTGATGATGTTCCTATTGACACTTGTGTTCACTGGTTACAGTCACTCGTTAGCTCTCTAAGCTTCAGTATTCACATTTATCACTTATGTAGCCTATACTTACTCATGAAAGATCATTGAAAAGGTGTTAGGAAACTTAATTATACCTTATTTGTCCTTTGGTATATCAAATACACCTCAATTAAACTCAGACCACATTTCTCACTATCAACCTTAATGGTCACATTGTCTTCTCACTGTATTTATTTAGATTGATTATAATGAATGGATTAGTAGATGGATTTTAATGCATAACCAAAGTGATAAATAAGTATAAATAGTTATAAAAAGTCTTGAAACACATTCCACAGTGATATTCATTAATCAATCCCCTTTTTCACCTATGAAACATATCAAAACTTGTATAAAAAACTAAATTAGACCTATCTATACAAGTGATAGTATGGATCAATCAGGTGGAAAGGAGATTTAGGGAGTTTTAGACATGTTCAAAACACTTTCATGGATATTTTACTCCTCCTATATAAGTTTTCATTCATTTATTTTCCATCATGTTTATATAAGGGTTTTAGGTCACTTGGAGTGTTAGTGATGGTTCATAAAGGTTAGACATTTAAACTTCAAACCAATTCCAAAAATTTTGAGTTATTGAACCTCCTCAATTTCCCCTAAGTGATTTAGGTACCATGTATAGTATCTACATAGATATGAGTATATTAAGATGGATCTCGAGCTCTTTTAATGATTTATGGATAGGCCGGAGAGAGTTTTAGGCTAAAATGGCCAACTTGAGCTACTCCTTGAAAATTGATGGTTCTTATGAACTCTTCACTTTAATTCTAAGTTTATCCAATGGATTTTAAGGATATCATGATCATATGACTCAATTTGAAGGCCATGAGGGTTTAGGCCTAGTTTTAGGCTAGTAGGCCTAGACTATGTATTTGCATATGTGACCACAAATGAAGGTTCTATATACAATAAAAAATTCATCATGTTTATAAATTGATCCTAGCTTAGAGAAGATGGAGCATACCTACACTTTTGATTGGGAATACATTTTTTAAGAGGGAGCATGACCAATGTGGGCATCTGTTATAATCGATTAGAGGATCACTTGTCAAAATACACCATGTGAGGTAGGGTTCTAAATCCTATAGTATAATACAATCATGAAACAACACTAAAAGAGTCCTAAGTTTAATTCTCACTTAAATTATAATAAATAATAAATTAAATATAATCTAGTGTACACAAAAGCTTTTGAAACAAAGTGGGGGTTAGAAAAAAAATAACTAAACTAAACATGCATAAAAGACATATACTCATGTCAATGTATACAGAATCCTAATGCATGGGAGAAAGAAGCACAATTGCATTATTTATCTACTATTACAAAGGATAAATAATGGTAGGGATACTTACGTTTGAAAATGAACCCATCAAGCTTAAATTTCTCCCTTGGCCAAGGTGCTTTGAAAGAGATTATTGTGGTATGCAAGGATAACAAAGACAAATTAGCTCTAGGCTACACAACCTATCTATGCATCCAAAAGACTTCTCCACAAGACAAGATCTATATCTCCAAAGAAATTAATGAACCCTTAGCTTTATTCCTCAAGTAGAATGGTCAATACTCAGTTGTTTATCTACACTTATTCTTCTTCACTTCTCTTCACTAAAAATGGTTGGAAATGAACTTATATATATAGGAAGATCTTGCCCTAAATTCTCATAGAAATGTTGATTGTATAAGGTCAAACATGGTCGAACCTATATATTTTTAGGCATAACTCACTAGTTATGAGCTAGGTTGGCCGAAGGGATAACAAACCCAAAAATTGAAAAATACCCCTAAATTTATAGGGTCAACCCTGGTTAACCTAGTATAGTTGATAGTCCAAAAGGGAATTAAGGAAAAAAAGAAGGATGGAAACAGGAAAATGAGTAGAATGGGTAAGACTGAGAAGAATAATCTTAGGGTAAATGATTTTAAGAGATGAGAGTGTAGATGAAAATTTTAAAAAGGGACAACAATATTATGAAGTACCAATGGTCTCCACACTCCTTTCTCGATACACCCCTTAAGGCATGCACTTAGAGAGATTGAGAATCAATGGGTTCTTGCAAGATACAAAGTGTCAACAATTAATAAAAGTTTGAAAATATTATATGTATATAGGTTTAAAATAGATATAATTGCTAATCCACATTTATTTACATTCAAACCAACTCTGTTTATCATCTAATGGTCATTCAAGTCTCTCCATTTTATCTTTTCACCTTTCATGCACCAAGTCTGTAGGTTATCTTACTCATGGAGTGGCCTCTATCTGAGATAAAATAAAGGGAACCTCCCCTATTTGTCTAAAAAAATTGATGTCATGAATATTTATGTTAGGTCATGAGTGCATTTGGTACCAAATATTGAATGCTTGATCACACTCATATAGCCTTCAATATCACTAATTCCCAAAACTAGCTTTGATGACTTGACTGTGCAAGGTTTTGAACTGACTGTAAGATAATGTCAAAAAATGACATGATACAATTAAATATTCATTTGAGATGAGTTTCCAATATTAAAATTTAATATTTCAACATAAATGGTTGCATTTGGACTAATAAAGTAAATGAATAAGCATGGTATAGAATAAATGCACAAGGTTCACTAACTCTAGCCAATGTATCATCTACATTAGAATTCATTTATGAATTTAAATTATTGTAGATAAAAATATGTAAACATTATAAAACTATAAATGAAACTCAAAATTAAGTGCATACTCTATAGTTTTAAGGCTCTAAGAGATGGAAAGCAAGTCACATGGTGGAATCCTGATTTTGATAGTAGTAGTTTCACCTATACAGTAGTTTCGACTAGGCAATTTTGATTGATGGAAAATGATAAACACTTTATGTATACTAGTTAAGCTCAATTATCTCCTCATTAATCTCCACCAATGGTAAAAAAAAATGATCCTCTTGAATTTATGGTACTGTTAACATCTTTACATGAAGAATAGGCATCATGAAACTAGGTTTTAATTGGTCATGATGGGATGGGAATTTATTCTTTTAAAGAAAGCATAGTTAACACTTGTGACACTGATGTATGAATTTTGGATTATCTTTGAAGTCACCAACAAGATATGGTGATTGTTCTTAATATGTTACTTAAGTTAAATCTAGTGTTTCTCACTAATCTGGGATCTATTCGATTATTTAGGTGATCATCTTTGTGTAACCTTCACGCTTGCATTGACATCATGTGAAACAATAAATTAAAATATCAGAACTTATAGACCATTTCTACATAAGTATTTTTGATATAATTCTTATATGGTCAAAAATAAGTTCCAACCCTTGATTTGTCTATTGTATATGTCTTTTTCCAAATATGATATTTAATAATAACATTAAAAAGTTTAAAAAGTTTGATTTCAACTCACAATCACATGAACAAGGGTAGTTACAAAATAGTCTATATTTACGTAACCCATAGGAAGATAAATAATATAAAATGAAATTCAATCACATAGGCAACATGAGAAGTTTAGTTTGAGAAAAAATGAAACTAATTTCATTCTAATACAATAAGCAGTTAGTGAGATAAGGTTATCCTACGATGTTCCAGCAATACACGTCAAAAATTATTCTCAGTAATATTGGGTAAAAAACACTTCATCATCTCTCCAAGTCTCTTAATGAGAAGACTCATACCATAGTAATATTCTAGAGAGTCCAAAATCTGAGATCTTTGCATTGAAAATATCATCTAGAAGAATGTTGGTGGGTTTAATGTCTTTATGTGCTATACACTCTGCATCCCCTTCATGAAGATATATGATCCCCTTTATTATGTTTTGTTTGTTAATTTTTGTTTATTCTTAGTTTTATAGCATATTCATTCATGCATAAAATCATGCAATTGATTTAACTATCAGTTCATCTATTTTTAAAACAATAAAGCTTTATAAAAGCTAGAAATAAATTTAGATTATATTTCACGCAAGTTATTTTATTTTTTATTATTTAGATAAATTTAAAATATGTTATTTATTTTTAGAAAAACATGTTCACATGCAATTCAATAAATACATTGTATTTAAACTTTATTATTATTGAGAATGATTCAAATAATTTGAAGAAGTAATTTTGTTTTGGCTATTCTATGTTTATTTTGGTTATGCATACTACTACATTTGGTTGTGAGTATTTTATTTTCTGGGTAATGATTTATTTATTTTTTATTTAAAAAAATTTCAATTGATATCAATGTGAGGTTTGGGTAGTTATTTTTTGTTTTAGATCTTTATAATAATTGATCATGTCAAACTCTAACAATCCTCCTATTTCATAATTTAGTGTAAATGATCAAGATTATTGGAGCATCAAGATGATGACTATTTTGACATGAAAAGACTTATGAGAGATTATATAAACTAGTTATAATGAACTAGCTGATTGGGCCATTATTCCAACTAATGGTAGGTAAGACAATAAGGAAGCTAAGAAGAAGAACTCACAAGCTTTATTTCATTTTCATATAGCTATAGATAAGAGCTTATTTTCAATAATTCTAGGTGTGAAGATAGCCAAGGATGCCTAGAAGACTCTACAAGAAGCTTACTAAGTTAGTGAGCAAGTCAAAGTGGTTAGATTATAAACATTGAATAGAAAATTAGAGAATTTGAAGATGCAAGAAGCTGAAAGCGTAGGTGATTTTTGTGTAAGAGTAAATTATGTAGTCAATAAGATGGCTACACTTGGATAAATATTGAACAAATAGGTTGTTAAAAAGGTGTTCAGACCAAGGTGGAATCATGTTTCCTTAACTATTAAAGAAATCAAAGAATTGACTACTCTTGAGTTTGATCACCTGGTTGGATCTCTTGTGTCCCATGAAGAAATACTAAGAGACATTAAATGAAGGTGATGATAAGGCTATTGCTTAAAAATTAAAGATCATAAAGAATGAAAATTCTAGCACTAACAATAAGAATAGCCATGTATAATGAAAAGACAATATCAAAATCAATCAAGGAAAAGGAAAAGACACGAATTATAGTTATTCAAGAGGATATAGAGGAAGAAGAGGTGGTTTAGTTGCAAGAGGAAGAAGTAGAAGTAGATTTTATAAATGTGATCACTTTTATTATGAATGTAGGTTAAAAGTATGAAATGCAAATATAAGTGCTTATTATGCTAATGAGGATGGTAATGCTTAATGCAATTTATTCATTTCATATGGCAATGCTAAAAATAGTCATAATGAGGTTTAGTATCTAGTTTTATGTTGTTCTAATCACATGTTAGGGAATAATGTGTTATTTGCTACAATAGATAGAAATTTCAAAACCAATATCAAAATTGGTGATGATAAATCTTTGGAGGTTGTATCAAAACAACTATGCAAGTGAATACTATAGAAGGTAAGAAAAGTATTAATGATATTTATTATATCCCAAAATTGAAACATAATTAGCTGAGTGTTGGACAACTATGTGAAAAGAACTATAAGGTGGTTTTTTATAATAGGCAATGCATGATCTATGACAAGAATCAAGGAAATAAGGTTGTTACAATTATACCTATGTCTAAGAATAGGATGTTCCCATTGAATTTTGGAGAGCATAGTAATAACCTTGTAAATATGTCATATGAAGATAAAAGTTGGTTATAGGATTTCATGTATAAACACTTGAATTTTCAAAGTTTAAAGTTAATAACATCACAAGAATTAGTTTATGGTTTGTCAAATGTTGAATAACATAAAGAATCTTGTGAAGGATGTGTTAAAGACAAACATGTAAAAAAAAAGTTTCTAAAAGATAATGTTTGGAGGGCTTATCATCCACTTCAATTGGTTCACTCTGATATTGGTGGTCCTATAAAAACAAATAGTTTGGGTAAGTTATCATATTTCATTAAATTTATTGATGATTATTCAAGAAAGTGTTGGGTTTATTTTTTGAACCAAAAATTTGAAGTATTTGATACATTTAAGAGATTTAAAGTCCTAGTAGAGAATTAAAGTGGTTACAGAATAAAGTGTTTGAGGACTAACTGTGGAGGTGAATTATATTCAAAATATTTAATGAATAACTATGATTTGAATGGCATAAAAAGGCAACTCATAACTACCTACATCCATCAACAAAATGGTACAGATAAAAGGAAGAAACATATAGTGATTGAAATGGAAAGGAGCATGCTACAAACAAAGGGATTGAATAACTCTTTTTGGGGTGATGTAATTTATACAATAGTATATATTCTCATTAGAAGTCCCACTAGTGTACTTGAAAAGATGATTCCATATGAATCATGCTATGAAAAGAAGCCTAACTTCAAATATTTCAAAGTTTTTGGTTGTTTAGCTTATGTTCATGTAGCTAATCAAAAGAAGAAGAAATTAGATCCAAAGAGTGAGTCTTATATTTTTGTTGGGTATAATAACCAAATTAAATATTTTAGGCTTTATAATCCTATCAATAATAGTGTAACTATGTCAAGATATGTTATTTTTGATGAAGGGGGAGTGTATGGTCATGATAAAGATAAAGACAATATTAAGAAGTATAAATCTATTTTTATTGATGGTAATAATGATGATATTACTAATGAGCATCCCACTAGTTATTTAGTCATAGTTTCAACTTCAAGTACAAGTCCATTAAATATCCCCTCATCTAGTGTATGTATTCCAAGAACAAATGCAACTTCAAGTCCTAATTCTTAAAGTAAGGTAAAAATCTTGAGTGAAATTTAACAGCATACAAAAATCCAAACACATGAAGAATGTCCAAGAGTTGAGATAGTAAAATATGCTTACCATCATGTTTTTAAGATACATGTACTAATCATGTTTGGGTGCAAGAGCCGCATGAAGAGATAGATTCTATTCACAAAAATGATACTTGGGAGCTTGTAGATCTTCCATATGACAAGAAAAAGATTGATACTAAATGGGTCTAAAAGACTAAGTACAAAAATGATGAAAGTGTTGAAATACACAAGTAAAGGTTAGTTGCTAAGGGATTCACACAGAGGTATGGAATAGATTATGAAGATACATTTGTATCAGTGGTAAGATGAGAGATTATTAGAATAATATTTTCATTAGAATCTCAAAAGAAATGGATAATTCATCACATGAATGTGAAATGTGTTTTTTTGAATGGGTACTTATAAGAGGAAGTATATGTATAAAAACCGTAACGAATTAAATTAGAAGGTAAAGAATGTCAAGTCTACAAGTTAAAGAAGGCTTTGTATGGCCTTAAACAAGCACCCAAAGCATAGTATGCAAGGATTGATTGATATTTTCAGCAAAATGGATTTAAAAGAATCAAAAGTGAGCCTACCCTTTATTACAAGCAAGATGGCAATTATATCCTTATTATAAATTTGTATGTTGATGATTTGTTGTATATGGATAACAATTCTAAGATGAAAGATGAATTCAAAATTGTAATCATGAATGAATTTGAAATGAAAGATTTAGGTCTCATGAAATACTTTTTAGGGATGGAGGTTCATCAAATTAAATATGACATCTTAATTTATAAAACAAAGTGTGAAAATGATATGTTGAAGAAATTCAATATGGTTGATTGTAAGCAAGTATCCACTCCAAATGCTCATATAGTTATGCTATGTAGAGAATATGGTGTTGAAACAGTTAATGAGACAACTTACAAAATTATTATTGGAAGCTTAATGTTTCTAACACACACAACACTAGTTATTATTTATTTAATTTCTCTTGTATCAATATATATGTCTAATCCATATGAAATTCATATGAAGGTAGCTGAGATAATTTTGAGGTATGTGAAAGGTACTATTGGTAAAAGGTTTGAACTTCTTGGCTTTAGTGATTCTGACTGGGGAAGTAGTTTGGACGACTGACAGTCTACATCTGGTAATTATTTTTCACTTGGTTTAGGTTTGGCTACATGGAGTTTAAATAACCAAAGATTAGCTTTATCTTTCATCTACAAAAGCATAATATATTACAGTCACTTTAGTAGGTACATAAGCATTGTGGCTCTAAAAAGTTATAGAAATTAGAGAGAAACAAATTTAGCCTACAATTATTTTTTGTGATAATGCAAGTTCTAAAAAATAAGCCAAGAATCTAGTGCATCAAAAAAGGTCAAAGCATTTTGATTTGAAGTACCATTTTATTCGAGATTTGGTTCAAAAGAAAGATATAGAATTGAATTATATAAACACACAAGAACATGTTGCATATATCTTTGCTAAAGCGATTGAAAAAGTTCAATTTTTTAAATTCCAAGATCAAATTGTTAGTTCACTCAACATCAAGGGGGATAATGTTGGTTAATTGTTGTTGAGTCTTAATTCTATAGTAGCTTAATTCATGCAGAAAATCATGCAATTGATTTAAATATCAGTTCATATATTTTTAGAATAATAAAGTTTTATAAAATCTAGAAATAAATTTAGATTATATTTCATGAAAATTATTTTATTTTTTATTTTTTATTATTTATATAAATTTAAAATATTTTATTTATTTTAAAAATCATGTTCACATGAAATTCAATAAATACATTATATTTGAACTTTATTATTATTGAGAATTATTTGAATAATTTAAAGAAGTAATTTTGTTTTGGCTATTCTGTATTTCTTATAGTTGTGCATACTGCATATATTTGCCTATGAGTATTTTATTTTCTGGGCAATGACTTATTTTATTTAAAAATCTTCATGTTTAGTATAATATTTAGTCTTATTTGCCAGTCAATTTGTTTGCTTTATTTACCTATTATTTGAAACTATTCTGATATTATCTTTACATTTTGAGTTTATCCCTCTATTCCCAAAAAATATAATATAGAAGAACGAGATAATATACTTACTAAAAATTTAACCTTGCATATTCCCTCTAGGCATATAAGCATAGAGATGGTGTGATGTTTCTAGACATTGCACTTCATCAAGTGCTAGTATTTGAGACTAAACCTCTAAAATAAGAGGCTAATTATTATCTTAGAGAGGTTGAAAACAAACTATTCTCTCTATCTTAGAACCACTTACATGAGAATAACTCTACAACAAGTGAAAACATTGATCTATAACTTTAATGGAGTCCTCCTAGTAAAATAAGATAGTTCATGCCAAATATTTGATCTCCACATGTGTAACTAGACAAATAAATATATGATAAAGTTATTCATGCCCTTCCTGAACATGTGTAATACTTGGTTTGTATGGACCAATCCAAATAGAGGGGAAAACTATAGGCCATGGGGATGTGTAAGCATAAAATAGTAGTAGACCTTCTTATAAATGGCTCATAGAGGATAAAAAACCAATCCTTTGACTCTTACCATAGATTTTAATTAGACAAGGATTATTTTCATCCTTGAATAGCATTTGATCCAACTTACCTCCTATTGTCCATACTAAACTGAAACCAGTTAACCATTTTCACATGCAAAGGAGAGTGATGGAAACGAAAAATGGTTTTTTTCCATTTTTAAGCTTGTCAAAGATTTAAAAGCATGTGAATGGACTTAGGGGACCTATAGCATCACTCTGAAGTTCACCACATGTGTCAGGACTACTACATAAGCCATAGAAAAACTAAAAACTACATCTTTTCAACTATTTTCTTGTTTTCAATATAACACCTACATTTGTCATTTTAAAACTGACATATAGGATGTTAGAGTATCTCTTGAAACACTTATCCTCTATGGTAACTATATAAGTCTATTAAATGGCCCAAAAATGACCCCTAGGTGACATAAGACCAACTAAGGACTAAAAATGGATATGACCAAGGCTAAAAACACATTAAATGACCTCACTAGGACCATGGTAAATTTTTTACCCCTATTAGAACCCTATATCACGATTTAAATTATAAGGGGTTGACCTAATTTGATTTCTGGTCAAATTAGTCAACATGAATCACATACATATTTAGTTTTAGATATTTATTCTACACATACACAACATGAGTAATATGGTCATTAGTTCTCCATGCCATCTGGGTTTAGATATTACATACCACCATCACATGATATACATAAATCTTATATAATACAAACAAAAATCCTATACCAATAAATAAAAAATATTGATCCACTACACACATGTATAAATATTCATAAAATAGAAAAAAAATCATTACTTTTACTTCAATAAAAATATTTATAAACATATACAATTATTATTATTTCAAATAATCAAAACAATTAAACACATATAATTTAGTAAGATCTAGTCACCAATACACATGGTGCCAACTTAAAAAATAAACATCCATATATATTTCTAAGAATATAATTTAATACAAATGTAATCCATCATTCAATGATGTGTACATGACTACTAGGACTAGCTCCCTCACTCTTACTCTCAAATATATCAAAGTTATAACTAGAGGCCCTACTATCTCTACGTGACCTAGATCGATGAATCCATCTAGTCTATCTCTCACGATACATGCCTAGCTCATCCATACACTCAACATGCTCTCATTGAAGACATATGTATTCATCTATTGTCTGACTACTCACCCTACCTAGAGCATCAGGTATGGGTATGATATGCATATGCAACTTACCACATGCCCCATCTCTATCTACCATAGCTCACTAGTATCTCGTGATAGCTATCTGCACTTGATCAAACATATGGGCATGCACCTCAAACACATTGATGGCCCTCTCTACCAATATATCCTCCATAACATCATCAAGAATATTCTATTTTAACTCACAAAACATTGACTCAATGGTGATCTCCCATTACTCATCATCCCATGAACCTACATATGTCCACATAGTTCATAATATTACTCATTACATGAATACATAATCAAATTTACATAGTGTATACAAACATATTATATTAAATTACCATCAATATCCCTTAGGGGATTTACATCTAATACATCCTCTACAATCATCCCACCTCTTAGAAATAAAGGTGCCCATCTATGGTCACTTCACTAGTATATGTAGGTCTTGGTCATTCTCACATCATCTATATTTGGTATATGAATATCAAGGTCCCTCTTTGTTAATAGAATAGGAACTAAATTAGTAATAGATGGCCTCAATGTACTACTTAGCCTCACAAGAGCTTGAGAACTCCTCAATGATATCACGGGTGTTATGGGCATATCCTACACCACACTAAACTATTGTGTGACCCACTCATACTGAAATCACTCATAAACATTGTCCTAGTGGTTATAAAGCCAACAAATCAATTAGATATACATTATCTTAGTACTATCCTCTAGCCACCCCTCATAGGCCCTGTAGGGTCTCTAGATAATATCCCCTACTATCAAACTAACTAACAACTACTGACACTACATAGTGCTCATCCTAGGCACATGACCTATACATGTCCATCTTTATGCAAATAATTGTAGATGAGCCCTTCTATCTTGTCCATATCTACTAGGCTGCTCAAAACTATATACTCATATGCCAAATAATGTAATAATGTTTATGCTCTGATACCTCTACAACACATATCCTATGTAAAATGATATAGATCCCTATATAGATGAGCTAGCATCGTACAACCCAAAGAATACATAGTACCATTCTCCTTGATATATTGAACTATATTATGCATCCTATAGGAAATCAAAACCCCACTCCCATTTAAATCCACAAATGAAGATAGCAAAATAGATAGGAACTTTCATAAAAGTTGAACCTCAGTAGTCACAATCAAGGTCAATAATATATCACTAAGACTCCCTGCATGGTGGGTCCTAACCACCATGGTAGAGAAATATATAAAAGCATTTTGTATGGCCCTAAGACCTATAACCTCCTATATTATAGATCACTTCTAGATATTTACAATGATAAAATATGGTACACATCCTCTAGTGTAATAGTCATCTCCCCAGTGGGTAACTAGAATGTGCATGTATCTACATCCCATCTCTCACACAATGCAATCATCATATGCTTATCCTAGGCCATCGGCTCCAAAAATGGAACATATATAAAATGTTCTATCTTGATAACCTCCATCTCAACATCCACTAGGGGAAGGCCTTGTAATGTATCCATAATACATCTAGTGTGAAACTACCTCATGCAGGCATCAACATGTAAAATTAAAACCAAATTAGACATTAGTAACACAAAATTAAAACCAATAGATAATAACACACATTAGAAACTAGTAAATAATATTCAAAATCACATCTTAGGATTGCTAGACAATAGCACTACATACAAGATAATAATGTTAGATAGTAGCACAACCCTTTGGATAGTAGTGATACATATATGATAGTATCACTAGATAGTAGCTCCACCCTTGGACACTAGCACCAGCTAATAGATACTAATGCCATTATATGAAAAATAGGCTCTAAACTAGTTCATTTTCAATTAAAAAATAATAATCTAACATAAATAATAAAAATAGAAACTAGTTTAGGTTTCTTACTTGGCAAACATCCTCCCCAACCTAAATCTATGCCTAAACATCCTCATAGCATGTCAAGCTTGTTCCTCATCTCCTCGACATATTTATCTCACTAAAACACAAAATGCTTTTAACTCAAATGCTCTGAATGAATTTTCAAATGATTAAAATGACCTATTTAAGTCATACTTACCCAATGACACCTTATTAATGTTATCCTTGTGCACTAATTTCATCGACTAATGCAAATCCCTTACTATCACCATATCTCAAGAACCGTAACTCTAATTTATGAATTGCTTCTTGCACATGGGACTTGACATCGATATGTAACATCTTATATTGGTTAAAATAATTATAAAATGACAATAAAGGTATCATTATATTTTAACATAATAATCGACAAAACATCTATCCAATTACACATTCAATTATCAACTACATCATAATAAATACACTATTTAAACTTAAAACAACATTACACCTGATAATTAACACTAGTCCAACCGATCATTACCACTTTTAGCTACATACCCTCACCATAGTCTCGACTCTCTTAAAAATAGGGGTGAAAATATGCATAGATTTCTTCAGACATACAAAATTTCATGCAAACATAGATACATAATTTTACACAGGTATTCAAACTCATAGGTTATCAAATACACATATATTTAGATTCATAGGTTTTTAGATATATAGATAAATAGGTATACATAGGAACACAAGTTTACATAGGTATTCATAATCATAGGTTTTCATATATACAGACACATGAGTTTACTTAGTAATTCATATTCATAGGGTTTTATATATATAGACACACAGGTCTACATAGATACACATGTTTACATAGGTATTCAGATTCACAAGTTTTTAGATATAAAAACACTCAAGACTACATAGGTACACATGTTTACACAAAGACTGAGATTAAAAGGTTCTTAGATATACAAACACATGGGTTAACATATGTATTTAGATATGCAGTACACATAGATATAGATACATATATATATATATATATATATATATAGATACATACATATATATATATATATATATATATATATATATATATATATATAGTTTTGAATTGGGTATATTAGTGTACTTAGATATTCATATACATAACTACATTATTCAGATATCAAGATTAGGAGGCATGATGTAAAGGACAATTCTTTGGTTCCCATTTTTAGATTGTCATGTTACACTCAATATCATCACTAGTATCATCATTAGGTTTTCACCATTTTGGGTTACAAGATTGTCTGGAGTGGTTGATCCATAGCATTCCACCAGACTATTTCTCCACACATTTAGCTTACATACTCAAGTTTAGTATCAGGGGCATCCACATCATGTGTCTCCCATTCACATATTATAATGTAGTTCTTATCCACTTTTCTAGCCAAGAAGTGGGCCAATCCAGATTACTTCACACAAGTAAGTATAGGTACAAATTCCTATTTTTATTTTACTCTAGTAATTTCATTTCATTACATTAATATAATAAAAGGGTGTAAATGTAAACACCCTATTTTGGTCAATCAACCACAAATACTATGTCTTTTATTTCTCTTTCACATGAAGGTGTTAGCAATGATTATAGTCCTTATTTGCATGGTAATTTTGAGTCTTTTGATGTTTTTTATGTCTTATTTTCCTTATTAATGATACACCCAATAGTCACAAGTCACCTTTTACCAGTCATAGGCTCCCTGACTTATCTTTCTTGATTTTAGCTCTATTTTAAGACTTAGGATAATAACACCACTTTCAAGATAGTAATACCATAAAGCGCTAGTGTCTAATTATATCTCTAGTGTCTAATGGACCCTTTCTTCTATGTTTGAGCCCTAACCCCTCCATAAGCCTTATTTTATTTTATTTATCCCTCTTTTATGCCATGTTGGCTAGCAAACAAGGCTCTATATTCAAAACAAATATCCTACTATATAAAGAGCTTCACAAGGCATTTTACATCTAGCACTTACTATTTTTGTACATATTTACATAAAATCAATCAATAATACATCTCAATACTTTACATACTAGTCATTCTTCACTCCTACAAATTGCATGCTCGATCAAATAAGGGACTAAGTGAAAATTATTTTATCATACCATGCAAGTTGATGGTGCACATTCCCTAAGGGAAAACTACATGTGATTTAAGACCTCTAACATTAGGGTTAATTAATAAATGGCTAGGATAATAGGGTTTCTACTATGTGTGATCATAACATCCAACAACCCAATTTTTTGTTTCCTTTTTATAGTTGATATATTTATTGTTTCATATGTGTGAGTATTCATTAGTGTTTCAAAGGAGATTCAGTCAAAATAGTGACATAGACAAGCCCCCAACTGACATATAACTACCTACAAGACCTCTATAACCTCCCATAACTTCCATGAAAGTTTTTGATAGTCTTTATAGGAAGGGCATTAACACTGAAATTGGACACTAGCATCACATGGTGCTATTATCCTGATAGGGTCACTATTGTCTTGAGCTAGATTTCAACAAATAATGAGAAAATGAAAGATTTTTTTATGCCTATACAATCATTTCCAGTACCCTGATCCATGTAAAATTTTATTTATCTCTAGATAAGTTCTTTTTATCCTCTCACTTGGTATTTTGGGAAAGTTTAATAAAATCAATAATTTCTAGTTTTTATCCTATATTCGCAGCATACTCATCCCTTTAACTACATATGATTTACAATAGTAAAACCCTAAAAGGTTAAAACACCTAGTATTATTGGTCATTATATACATAATGATGTTTAATTAAACATATATTTGTACATTCAAATTTTCTTAAGCTAGACATATCTAAGAAGTTTGAATATTCATAGTTTTGTATTTTACTTATATCATTAATTAAAAATAAGGTAAAACATAGTGGTGAAACCTATCGTTATCTCAAGTATGTCAAGCCCTAGGTTTTCCATTTGGGTTTTATATTTTTGTATTTGAGGCTGACTTTTAGACATGATTATTTATTTCTCCTTCACTTAAATTATTCATGGCTATAATGAATGTCCATAGTTTCTATTTTTTAAACTTAGGGTATGATTATAATCATTATAGTTTATTTTCTAAAATATGCAACATATTTAATAAATATGTAATCAAAATGATCAAATCATTGTATAATAATTACAAGGATGAAATTAATCATGAATAAATTTTATCCTTAATTCATATTTTTAAATATTTAATCTGAGTTAATTTTGGTTACTACTAGATATCAAAGGGAATTCATGACTCAATTTGTAGTTCCTCCCCTTACACCTCAAGGTTGTGAAATCATCCATTCTACACCCATTCTTCACCCAAGGCTTATATTAGATACTATGGTACATACTGACATTACATAAATATATTTGGTGCCCCACCATGTATAAAAAATGGAGGTAGTCAACATGTTCCTCCTTCTCCCTCTCCACCTTCCACAAGGCCAACTAATCAAATAAAAAGGTATGATATATTTTATCAAATAAATAACATTGAAGCTAATATTTATATCATTGAACTAATAAAGAGGTCATCCCTCTATAAGGATATCCTGTATGACACATTATGTGATAGAATGCCAAAAAATACATAGTAGACATATTTTGCTTCCATTATGAATGCATTAAAAAGTGGAAAAGAGATTATTTCCTTTGAAAAAGAGCATTTTCCTGAAAAACACATAATGGAAAAAAAATATGCCTTTATTAATTCAATTCATAATAAAAAAATATGGGATTAAAACCTATCTTGATAGAAAATGGATCAAGACTAAATATAATAAAAATAATCTTCTTAAAAACTTTAGGTGTTAATATGGATACTATTCAAAACTTATATAAGGATATAAGAGGATTTCATAATTTTATATGATAGGTACTTGGAACAATAGCATTGTATGTGATAGTAGGACCCAATACATTGACTATCATAATTAAAGTCATTCCTAATCATATAAATTATAAATTAATCTTGGGTCATCTATGGAAGTATTACCATCTACATTATATAGATGCTTAAAATTCGCGAATAATGGATATTTGTATATGTCCTATAAATAATAATCCCTTCACATTTGTAAAAATGATACAACCTCATGATGGAGGTAGTTCACAATCATAATGCCTCCATCATAGATTAGCACATCAGATAGAATCCATAAATATGAATTTGGATAAGTGAGTAAATTAAATGATAAGGATCCAATTAAAATGTGTTAATCAATGAAGACAAAATTAAATAATAAAAAATGAATGTTGAACCAAAAAAAGAGATGATACACTATTTTCACCTATTAGTCAATTTAGAATATCTGCATCACATACACACAAAAGATGGTGATAGCAAAAATGATAATAATGAAATGCCAAAAAATATAGATGACTATTTAACCAATTTAAATTTTAAACCTATTGATCCAAATGATTAATTTTCATATAACATGTTTACACCTATTAGTTTAGGAAATTACTAAGATAATTCATATAGAAATAATATTGATAAATAAAAATGTGAAACAAAGGAAAAAAGATAATTCAAGGCAATAAAAATGTTGGGAATATAAATAGTTGTTGCAATGTTAGCTCAGAATAGGAACCTCATATGTTAAGTGAAACATTACAATTTTTTTTTGTAAAATAAATCATGATTCATGCACAATAAAAACTTCAAATTATATAGAATATCAAAGTTTAGATACTAAAATATGGTATTAGACACTTGAAAATGTCACTTTTCACCTACTTTAGACATGCATGACTTGTAATGCCTCTAATTCACCATCCTCTCACATCCACATGCTCGATATGAGTCCAACCCTCTCATTTTATTTTCATTCACCTATAAGAACCTTTCATTCTATGTCAAACCAACTAAATATTATACTTAGACATATCCAAAAATCCAAATTTCTATCTCTTGGAGACTAACATTAGGCTCATAAAATTTAATCAATAAATTTGACCTAAGGGTAGTGTTACAAACCCTCTCCAAAAAACAGCTATTTTTAAAAATAAAATCATTGTTATGGGTCAGCCCATTTTCATAATGATCTTGTGGATTGATAAATTAACCAAATGGTCTCATATATATAAATTGAATTAACACTTATTACTCACTTGACACTTATATATCAAACATTCGTATAATACTACACATTTAAAAAATATCTCTACTCTTCCCAAATTGAAAATCAGTTAGTACAAGTAGTCATTTCCCAAGTTTGATGCACACTAAGCCAAGTCAAGAGTAAATATTTTAAAGTATCGAAATCTAAATTCTAGGTGCATTTAATGGTAAAGGAGAAAAATTAAAAATTCAATTAAGGGGAAGAAATACATATGGATTGAACTAAATCTTCAGAGTAATAGATACCTATGCAATAGTCAATGGGGGTGATTAGGTTTAACTTATCCCATTACACTTTTCAAATTTTAAGAAGTTTATAAAATTCATAAGTGGGCCTAGGGTTTTTAGGAAGAGACTAATTTATGGGCTTTCTCACATTGTAACATCCACCTTAGTCAATAATATTGATAGCTTTTCCATAGGATGATGTTAGTGACCCTACATTTAAAGACAACCATATTTAGATTATATCAACATTCAAGCCTAATTATATTCCATTCCCACTATCAAAAATTTGTCATAGTTAGTTAGTGAGATAGGAGGGCTAATTATCTTGATCTCTTTTATAATTTATGTATTTATCACATGTCAGTTATCAAAACATTTTCATTATTTTACATTAAAAATCAAACTTAATTTTCATACATTAAAATTTGAATCAACTTCAATTTTATATCTTAATTAAGTTTGTACAATCCATAATAGATTAAAACATATTGGTGAACCCTAATATTTATTAAATTGTGCCAAACTCTAGGTTTCTCTTAGGGCTCATATTTATACCTTAGGGTTTTAATTTGGAGATAATTTTTTTATTTTATGTCACACTACCAAAAACACATGGATATAAAAAATAAACATATCCTCTATTTTAACTCAAGTCATGATTGTAATTATTTCATGTTTTATACTTTGATTTGTATAATTTGGATCAACAATGTAAAATAATGAATCAAATCTTTATACACTAATAAGACTAAAATTATTAATGAAAAATATTTAGCCTTATTTAATCCACATTTTTTAGACATCCAATTTGAATTACTCCCTATAAATATTATACATCCTCGTGATGGATTTATCATTAGTGTTGAATCTAAAAATATTAATGAACAAGAAAAAAAAAATATGAATAGATTTGATGAGATTGATGAAAGAGAATGAACATAGTCTATAAACTTAAACCCATAAATTATTGATGTGATTTTATATGTGGGGAGAGATGATAATAAAAATTTGGATAAACCTAGTACATCTTGGGAATAATATGACCCTTTTTATGATATTAATCAACCCTTTCAAGGTACCAGTCTAGCAACAAGTGTTCAGACTTATACGATTGGTACTATTCCTACATATACTTCTCTATTCACACATGTGATGTCTACCCAGGGTGTCAGGGTGACACAAGGATTCATATGTATTTAAATTTATATGCATACACAGATGATCTATTTCCATTATATGATAATTATGTCTATTACATAATCAACCTTTCCTATTACACATTTCCTTTAACAAACTATTTTTAATATATAATCTAAGGTGTTGTAATTAAATCAAGGTACATCTAGAGATAGTCATTTAATGGATTTGTATGCCTTGATTCATGACTCATTATCCATAAATATAGTATCATATCCATTAAGTATAAGTTTTGTATGTCTTAAACTTCTGGTTGATGATAGTAAAGGTGATCCTAAATAAGACATTTTATCCTTCCACATAATATGCTTGGGTTATGCATACAATAATATATTATTGACCAAATTATTCTCAATAAGTATCAAATACCTATATTTTTGGTTTTTATATGACACCCCCTCTAATTAGTTCAAGTATTCAAAACTTTGGCAGATCAATTTTTGGCACACGTTTCCATCAACATTGATGAAAAACTATAATATGCACAAATTTACAAAATAAAGCAGGCATCTAATGAGCTAATTATTTATTATGTGCTTCAGTATAGTACTATGTTTGCTAAGTTTACCAACATTATGGTAGACAATGAGTTTAAAAACATCTTAAATAAAAAAAATTCTTGTACTATCACATGAGTCAATAGTTTTCAAGAAATTCAATTCTATTTATGAGTTAATCCATATAATTTGTGTGTGTGTGTGTGTGTGTGTGTGAGAGAGAGAGAGAGAGAGAGAGAGAGAGAGAGAGAGAGAGAGAGAGAGAGAGAGAGAGAGAGAGAGAGAGAGAACTTTGAAGAAACTAAAGTATGCATATAATAATCAAAATAACTCAAAAAATAATTTTTTAAGAAAGATATGATACAAGGTTAAATACAATGTTAAAAAAATGAGGCAAAGAAAACAAGTAATATAACATAACAACATACTAATAAAATTCAATTATGTACTCCAAATAAGTGGAAATTCCTGATTACCATCATCCTCTCATCTACTATTAAATTTTTTTGAAACCCTAACTCTCTCACTCCTTGACAATATTTTGATGCAAATAGACATACACCTAATAATTATGATAATAATGCATATTATGCTTACCATAGAGCTTTTGGATATTCTACTAATAGATTTTTCAAGTTAAGGCATAAGATATAAGATATAATTGATGATAATATTATTTAGTTAAGCACATCTATAAATAAGTATAGGCCACAACAAAATGGAAATTAAAAATTGAAAAAATCAACGATTCATTTCCCATAAAGAAACATTGACCAAGGATACTTCAAAATTACATCATGAATGTAATGCACATTCTGCACCTATGACATGTGATCACCCAATATATGGGATTATTAGTACACTTAAATGCATCTTACCATAACACCCTATAATTAAATTTGATGATAGTGATATTATTAATGAATATTTAGACCTTTATGCACTATTCATATGATCTTACATCAATAAACAACCCATATACATTTTCATGGTTGAAAATGGGTCAAGTGATAGTGTGTGCACAATGAAACTTCTCAACACGCTTACATATACACAACAATGTTTACAAGATAATATAATAATTGTTAAAATATTACATAAAAGGAAACAAACCACTCTTAGGCATATTGTGTTACCTCTTCACGTTGGCTTGGCTATTGTTAATATAATATTTATAGTCTTACTAGCCACATGGGCTCTTAAAATGTTTCTAGGATTCCCCAGGATATAAAATCCCTATGTAATACCACATCTAGTGCATTGATGTATCAAATATATACATTTTAACTAGGTAGTTACATGTTTAAGTATTTGATTTGAGTACCCTCATTAGCCGGTGGTATCACCTCCTCTACCCCTACCATCATAAAAGTTGGTTAATATACTTATACATGAACATTGTGTTGATTTAGTTATTGAACCTAAGTATGATACTTATATACATTTATCTGAGATGAGAGTAGGTGACTCTCCTAGGTAAATGATTTTATAATATTCATCACATAAAAGTGTTATCTAGGGCCCACATAATCCATTATCTACTACACCACGTACTAATCTAGAACTAAAGATAGTTCAGTGTTTTCCATAATGAACATAAGCATCACTACATCCTCTTAATTTACAATGGATCCCACCAAGTCCTTGGCATTTTAAAATTACTCACCATACATGTGAGCCTATGAGTGATGATGATAACTACATTACAACACCTAATCCTTTTCTATATTTTGATAACCCAACATTTGCTAATTTTTGTTCATGATGGGTGACCCTTATACCACATGATATATGTAATCCCCATGACTATACCATTAATTTGGTAAGTGGATAACACCTTTTAAAATTTCAAGATAGACTAAAAATCACAATTTGTTTTTTAAAAATATATAAAAAAGAGTTAAAAATATGAAAACTTTCAAATATTTAAAAAATAAAAAGGACCTAAGCATGACATTATTTAAATATTACACCATGTAAATATGCTACTTATCACATGTTTGGTGGATGGAATATTATTTTTCATATGCACATGCATTTCAAAGTATATGAGTGTGATGTAGGATTTACACATCATATGTTTATGGATATACATATGTTGAACCCTCTTATACCTAGTGGCCATGTTAATGCTAGGATAATATTATTCCACATATCACATTATCATATGTTATATATTTCTATGACTTTGTGTTGAGCTATCTAGATTTATTACACATGTATTGTTAGTTACTCATATCTTGCATAGTGCTACATGAATATGCTACCTTACTATAAAGTGACATTAACATAAATGGATAGTGTATGTTAATTTTACCTTATTATATGTTACATTAATGCTACTACTCTTTCATGTAAGATATTTATTAATTATCTATTTTTTGTAGCCCTTGATATTTTTTTTTGCAACATATTTATGTCCCTTTTATATATCCATTTCCTTTTTTTGTCTTGACATATTTATGTTCCTTGTTTTCATCCCTTGAGTTTCTTTGTGACATTATATGCTTATAAGTGGATTAATCTATAATTTTATGATGATATTATTATGTTTGTTGAGATTACTAAGATTTCTAAGTTTATGGATGATTTGATACATATCACACACCTCCCCCTTGAGTGTGGTGAAATGATTTATATCATGAACCTCTCTTACTGTGTAGTATTATTGGTTTATTATATTAGTGATGGTTACTATTGAATTACTAAATGATGCATATAACTTGATATGATGCTTATATGCCTTGCATTACATATGCCATATACTTTAATTTATGACATATACATTACTATGATAATATATTCTCCACATGTTGGCATGATTATACATGATTACATATCTATACATGACACGATACAATTAACTCTTCATTTGAGTTGAGTGTCTCACATGATACGTCCCTCACCTCCAAATGAGATCTTATTAATGGGCTTATCATGTAGACAAAAATCTTCATGATTAGAAAAAACATATTTTGTGATAGAGAACATATTTCAAATATTTAGAGTGGTTCAGATATCAATTTGGTTTAGAAATTTTACAGATATTCAAAAATTAATATAGAGTATAGGGGCATATGTAATGCATATGAAATAAATTTAAAGATACATGAGTTAATTAGTTACACAACAAAAATTCAAATATACTTGAGTTCACATGTGATGCAAGTGAACATAGTTTATAGGAACAAATATTATAGATTTTCACATATAGATACATTTGAGATACAAGTTCTTAGATTTTAACATATATATATGAATAAAATTTTATAAAAATTGACATAGATTAAGCAAGGCATGATATTGGTTAATGTACATATAAAATTTTTACAAGGATAACTATTTTAGTTATTTATTTGAAAACATAATTCAATAGAATTTGGTAGTGACAAAACTTGAGTAGATATAACTCTATCCAAAGTAGTTGATTCATGATTGTTGAGGTAATTTAATTTTAGATTTAGAGATGCTTAATGTATATGGAATTACCCATATCAAACCCATTATGTGGTTCCCACCTTACCATATTGAGGTTTAAGATCAGAGCTAGATTAGTTTTTTGAGTTATTTTATTATGCTTATCAATAATTAATAGTCTTATCACTACTCCACATTTATGACGGTTGGGGATTTTATTTTCCCTACCCAAGTAATTTCATAGTTACATAATTTTGGAGAGCAGTCACCACAAAAATTTGTATGCTTTAGAAAGGAAACACATTTCTCCAATACTTCTATATCAACTCCAAAACATTATAGGGAAACATGACTTCACCGAATTATAGCTGATATCATTCATTGTTCTTAAAAATAATTCAATTTTAAAATTTAGATTTTAGATTTCACATATGGACATTAACTAACACATATTTATTGGAGGTTTTCTTGGATAAAAATCACACATTTATAGATATGTCCCAAAGAAAAAGTGTGTTGTACACACTCAAGTATACTTTATCCTTTTACTCTAGTATTTGTATTGAATTTAAATAATATAATGGAAGGTGGTAAATTTTGGCTATTAATATCTAGTAAGTGCATATATGCCTCTTATTATCTATTATCTCACCTCCACATTCTTACTATGACTCTGACCCTCCCATTTTATTGTTAATCACCTAATTTAACCTCTCAATCTATATCATACTAGATAAATATATTACCAATACATCTATAGATCATCAAATATATATTTTTCTCTTGGAAACTAACGTTAGTATCAAACAATTTATTCAATGAAACTAACCTAAGGGTGATGTTACTAACCCTCACCCAGTAATGACTATTTTTGAAAATAAAATCACTCTTGTGGGTTGGACCATTTTCATAATGTTTCAGTGGTGTGATAAATTATCAAATGGACTCATATAAACACAACTAAAGCATAAAATTATCCCTCAAATTCAACGTATCTCTCAAGAATATGTCATGACCCTAGATTCTTGATAATTATTAATTTTTCATATTATTGTTTTATGACTCAGTTGATAACTACTTCATGGTTATTCTATTTATTTTATTATTTTGATATAGTAAGTCATATGATGTGATACACTTGATGGGGTTTATGATGTGTTATCAGACTATTCATGATTATAATTGGATTTTTAGTTATTATGATCATGTAGATTATTTTAAATTATGCTTAATATATTTTAGTTATGTATTAATTATATATTTTAGTTCAGATACTATTGATGCCCCTTTTTAGTGATTGTAGGGACATGTTATTAATGAGCTAGGTTGGACGTAAAACTCTACAACAATAGATAACAATGAATAATAAATTATTAGATTGAGTGAACCATCTGAGCCTATGATACACTTAACATTGATCTTGATATTTTATTTGATTCTTTCATTTTATTTTACTTAATTTTAAATCTCATTCTACTCATTTTTGCTTGACTGGTGGTGTTTTTTATTCTTGTGATGAAAGTTGTTTCCACTTTATTCTTGTTATTAGTTGTCTATTTGACTTGTTGAGGTTATTTTGATGCAATTTGTTTCACTTTCATCTCATTGGTTATCTAGTCAAGTTTTTGGGTTTGGTGGTTATGACCATTTTATCTTCATTGATTTATAAGACAAGGGGGCCATATAAATTAGAACTTGACTAGGTTAAGGGGTGTTCAAAGGTTTTTATGATTATGTTCATTTAGACTTTTTTAAGTTATCATTGATTTTGATTTAGGTTTGACTCTAATTTTGAGACTAGGACATTGAGTAGTTTCCAAATCATGGGATTTTGGTCATTTTAAATTTTTTTTTTTTATCATTGGGAGCTTATATTTTTCAAGCCCTAGTGTTACTTTGATGAAATACTAAGGGAGGACATGGTGTCTTAACCAGTCCATTATGAGGATGTAGTTCATTTTTTACAATTGAATGCTTGGGTGGAAATGATCGGTGTATGATGGCCCATGTTTTCAATAGACTACGATAGTAATGTAGAGGAAAATTTTGGTTCTAAGAGTAACCTGAAGATTTTGAAGGAGGAATCAAATGGTATAAGAAAAAATCAAGATCTCTCTCCTTTCCCAAAGAGGCAAGAGAAGATAGATGTTTCCAAGTGAGTGAAAAGAAAGAGAAGTTGAGAAGAGAGTTCTCATTAAAGAGAACAAGAAGAAGATAAAAGTACCAAGAAGAGCACATGAGGATGAAGACATATATGTCACCCATGAATATATCAAGGAAGAGATAAGCTTGAAACAATTGCCATTGTAGGTAAATGAGAGTTTAAGCATATATTTTGATTGTATAAATGATGAATACAAAGCTAATATGCAAATGGAGGAAAGGAATGATAGGTTGTAGCTCTCAAAAAGAGACATGGGCATGGATATGTGTGGCCTAAGTGGATGAAACAAATAGGTGATAAAAAGAAAGACATGAAATTCAAACAATAGGTCAAAAAACACAAAAGTATGGTTGGAAAATGAGCACAAGTATAGAAGCAAAGAACAAGAGATAAAGTACATTAAGGTGGCATAGTAGATGACCAATGCAAGAAGCATGAAAGAGGTGAAAAGAGAAAAAAGTGGAAGCCCACGAATATATGAGGTATAAAATTGGTAATGAATAATATGGAAAGATCACAAAAATATCACAATGAAAATGTACACCAAGAAAGCATGAAGAATGAAGAAGACAACAAGCCTACAAAGCAAGTAGAAGAGATGGTGCATGCAAACCAAACCAATGAGATGAAGGTACAACCATGTATGCAAGAAAATGAATGCATATATAAAGATAAGTTTTTTTTATATTTTTTTTCTAATGAGGTATATGATGATATGTTTGAATTTGATTTTAAAGATGAAGACAATTTGTATATGAAAACCATGGCATTGATGAATGGGTGTGTAGCAAACCAAGGTGAAGATGAAGCACCTCAAAGAGTGCTTGAGAAGCATGATGTGTAGTATGAGGATGCTGATATGACTCTCAAAAATGAGGGAGTCTGAGGAGAAGATAAAGAGTAAGCTTCCCAAACAAATGAAAAATAAAGTACACCAAAGCATGATGAAGATGTTGAAGATATGGATGCATGCAAATTGCAAAAAGAGTTAGAGATGATGAAGAAATATTTATTCCAGAAAAGAGACTTAAATTTATCAAGGGAATGATAATGAATGTCAAGGAACTAGGAATCAAGCAAGGAAATCATTGAGCACCTCCATTGAGTTAGTGAAACTAGGTTGAGATAAGGATAGTCAAGATCAAACACAAGCAAAAAATGAGATCATTGTGGATACCAGTTGGATTGGACATCAAATGATGATGCTATTGAGGACTTATCCCTAATACCTTTACATCATTTTATTTTTTTGCATTTTGGTTTTGTTCTAAAATTAAGTATTTTACAATTATTTTTTGAAATAAAGATCTTAATAATGTTGTAATCATGTTTTTGAACTCTAGTCTTAGATTTGGGTTATTCTATTTGTAAGAAAAATGGAACCCTATGGGTTTAGTTGTTATTATCATTTGGGTTGGATTATTCGGTTTTCATCTTTAAATATAAATGTATTCACTATTTTATAAGTAATTTTTTTTTTTAAAAACTAGGGTAAAAACCTAGTGTTGTGGGAAAGAATGTAGTGTTAGGTCAAGGGTTATAATTATTTTATCTTTCAAGTTATGGGTTGGAATAGGTGTACACATTTTTATGGGTTTTACTATAGTATTTTTTCAAAGGTGAAACTTTTGACTAGGTTAATATAATCATATCTTTATGCAGTTTTTGACTATGTGGTTATGGCTATTTAAATCATGGTGTTAAAGTTGTCATTATATTTATTTTGAGGGTGTTGATTATCAAATATATGACCTTATTGGTTAGAATTTGTGCCTTCAAATTTGGGAAACATTTTTGAGTTGTTTTGGTATAATATTTTTCTTTTAGCATGTGAAAGATCCCAAACTAGGATTGAAAGCAAATAAAATTGATTTCCACTAGTTACAGCATTCAATCAATTGGACAAAGATATTAAACCGAATGTAACTGATACTATAGCCCAGATGTTATAAAATTATTACAGATTGGTCTCAAAACCCAATTATTATAACAACTACAAAATTGGAAATAAAAACTTGGGATTGCGTGTTCTCGGCCTGCTATGTCCAGAAAACACAGTCGCCGACATCGGTCGCTGATGATGCCGACGTCGATCGCTACCCTACCGTCGTCAGTTGTCTGAGGGCTACCTCTGCCTGCCTGTGACTGTCTGACTGCCGGCGTCGGTAGATAATCGGCCGATGTCGGTCTATATGCCGATGCCGGTCTCTGTGTAACCCTGCGGCCGAACTGTGCCCTTTCCTTTCTCTGACCCTGCGGGTACGGCCTGGTGCCGATCTGTCTATCCATACGGATTCCGTATCGGAACCCAATATGCAAATAAAATATATAAATCAGGAAACTAAACAATGAATAAGTACCTGGAACTCGTTTGCATAGGCTGAACCCTGGTATACTCTGTGAATGGCCTCTGAAGCTCCCGATCTGACCAATATGCACAATCTGGATTCCGTCTCGAATCCACCTCTGACAAAGTGCTAGGGTTTCGTCCAACTCTTCGCCAATCTACTGAAGGTTTTCGTCCTCAGAGATTTCCAGCTGAATCACTGATTCAAGCTTCTCAGAATAATTTTTGTAAAAGAAGATATTAGATAATGCCAATGCTTTGCTTTCCCCTTCTTTTTAAAGCCTTCCCAGGAAACTTCTAGAAGAAGTCAATTTTATTTTCATAATAATTTAATTAATTAATTAAACCATTATAATAGAAAATTGGGGACATTACAGTCCTCCCTTCCCGGAGATTGCTTGTCCTCAAGCAATTCTTTCCAACACCAACTTCCTGGATCCCATGTTATTCTCAAAAACTTGCAAATCCTTCTGTCAGAAACACCAGGCTGGAAAATATCTGTGACTACATTCACCTTGTTTCTTCTAGAGAGTAGTGTGATAATCCTCAATATGTAATTAGCAAATTCACCATCACATACCTTAGACTTAGAAAAAAGCCGTTGCGCTACTCTGATTAACAAACTCTCACAATCCCCATAAGGGTGTTGACTTATAATTGGAAAGGAAAATGCCCTGCAACAAATAGAATTAGTTACCACATCGCCTGTAAAATGAGACTCCATCCTGTGATATGACCCCTCCTTAGGTTCTCCATCTTGTGTTGCCTTCAAGATAATCTTCCTTCCTCCAGAAAGGAATTCTAACTGCATACGGCGGTGATCAATAATGTAGCGCCCAATACCCTGTAACCACTGCATGCCCAAGACCACATCATAATCCTCTAAAGGAAACACATAAAAATCATCGGTTAAAGTGTAAGTCCCCATCTGAATGTTGAGCTGTGGAATCCGTCTGGTACAACCCAATACTGCACCATCTGCCACCTTTACCCCAAAACCACCAAACTTCTCATACTGTAATCCACGCCTTCCCACTAACTTCCGGTCAATGAAGTTATGTGTAGCACCTGTATCTACCAATCTCACTACCCACTTACCCTCAAGTGTACCTTTCAACCGAAAGGCATGAAAGTTAGGATAACTGGAGAGAGTAGCCATAATTGCTTTCACTGATGCCAAAGGCTCTGGGGTGTCTAACTCCAACTGTATCTGATCCTGCTCAATATTATCCTCAATGTCCGTATCAGGAACCTCCTCATCTCCACACTCAGAAGTTACTTCAATCAAATGAACCTTTCCTTTACCCATGCAATGGTGGCCTGGTTCCCATGGGTCTTTGCAGGAAAAACATAACTTTTTCCTCCTCAAGTCATTCCTAGTCTCCTGATTCATCCAAGGATTTGTAGAGGATGGCCCTTCTTTAATTTGTGGTGTATTGGCCTTCTGTATAGGCCGAGATTCCGCAGCTATTTTCTTATCACCCTGATAAGAAGTGGGTACAGTATCCAGTCTCAATGTCACATCAATGGCATCCTTAAGAGTGGCTGGTTGGAAAGCACGTACCAGTCCCTTAAGTCTATCCTGTAACCCCTCAATAAATAACATCACACTCCATCTCTGAGGCATATCAGGTACCATAACCGCAATACGCTGAAACTCATTAATATAAGTTTCTGCGTGTCCACTCTGTCTAAGATGAGCCAACTCCCTGTAGTAAAGTTCTGTATCCTTACGGTCAAACCGTGCAATAAGTCTCTCCGTGAACTCAGCATAGGAGTGAACTAAGGCGTGATCCTGGGTGACCAATCCATGGTGCCACCAATCATATGCAATCCCCTCTAGATGTAACACTGCAAACTGTATGGCCTCACGCTCAGGCATGGGCCTCAAAGAAAGATATATGTCCAGCTTGTGGACCCAAGCTCTTGCACTAGTCTCTCCAGTGCCATTATATGAAGCCAATGTAATCTTCCCCGTAGCTCTATTGAGGTCATGATTATGCTGCTGCTGTGGTGGTCTATTACCCCGATCTCCCCTGAGTCTCGCTGTGTCCCTACGCTGTGCACAATATTGGGGAAGAGGAAAAACCTCCCTAACCTCTGGGGGTAAAGCTCTCCACTCTGCTGTGGCTGCCAAAACAGACTCTTGGAACCCCATCTCTGGTGGTTCCACCTGTGCTGGTTGTCCACCTGGTACAAACTGAGGCAGTAATGGTCTATTAGGAGTAGGTGTATGATGATGATGTCGCCTAGAGGAATGACGGGAACTCCCCACTGAAGAACGGGAATGGTGACTATGCTGACTGGAGTGATGGGTATGATCACTACTAGTCACTGAAGCTGATCTATTCCTTCTACCTCTGTGTCTATCCACCTCTAAACGTTCCATGGTATCCTGTAATCTGTCTAGAGCCTGAACAATCCTGGGCTGGGTAGTGATGAGAGTCCTCATCATCTCCCTTTCTTCTTCATCCTGGTTTCTATGGGCATTCCTCTGTTCTTCGGCCATGATAGGTGGCTGTCCCTAACCCAACTCTCGCTCGTTCTGAGCTCTACTACGTGTAAAATATCTATGGCTTCTATCAAATCTTCCAGGATGCATAGAAATAAAATAGTTTTACCCCTACAGGCTGGCAAGATGCATGGCTCTGATACCACTGAAAGATCCCAAACTAGGATTGAAAGCAAATAAAATTGATTTCCACTAGTTACAGCATTCAATCAATTGGACAAAGATATTAAACCGAATGTAACTGATACTATAGCCCAGATGTTATAAAATTATTACAGATTGGTCTCAAAACCCAATTATTATAACAACTACAAAATTGGAAATAAAAACTTGGGATTGCGTGTTCTCGGCCTGCTGTGTCCAGAAAACACAGTCGCCGACATCGGTCGCTGATGATGCCGACGTCGGTCGCTACCCTACCGTCGTCGGTTGTCTGAGGGCTACCTCTGCCTGCCTGTGACTGTCTGACTGCCGGCGTCGGTAGATAATCGGCCGATGTCGGTCTATATGCCGATGCCGGTCTCTGTGTAACCCTGCAGCCGAACTGTGCCCTTTCCTTTCTCTGACCCTGCGGGTACGGCCTGGTGCCGATCTGTCTATCCGTACGGATTCCGTACCCGAACCCAATATGCAAATAAAATATATAAATCAGGAAACTAAACAATGAATAAGTACCTGGAACCCGTTTGCATAGGCTGAACCCTGGTATACTCTGTGAATGGCCTCTGAAGCTCCCGATCTGACCAATATGCACAATCTGGATTCCGTCTCGAATCCACCTCCGACAAAGCGCTAGGGTTTCGTCCAACTCTTCGCCAATCTACTGAAGGTTTTTGTCCTCAGAGATTTCCAGCTGAATCACTGATTCAAGCTTCTCAGAATAATTTTTGTAAAAGAAGATATTAGATAATGCCAATGCTTTGCTTTCCCCTTCTTTTTAAAGCCTTCCCAGGAAACTTCTAGAAGAAGTCAATTTTATTTTCATAATAATTTAATTAATTAATTAAACCATTATAATAGAAAATTGGGGACATTACAGCATGTTGCGTTATGTGGTGTCTTTGACTATGTATCTTCTATTTGGATCCAGAGGGTAAATTTGGTGTTAAAGTTAATTATGAGTTGATTTTATGCTGAAAATATAAGTGTTGATTATGTACCAGTGCTATATTGATGCTCATGAATCAATTAGAGTTCTATTGATTCATGAAAACCAATCCAAATGATGTCCATATGGGGGACATGGGAATTAGATTGAATTGTAAATATGTTTTTCTCTAAAATGAATGTGATAGTCTCCCTTGGTTTATTGTTTTGGTTTGTTATATATATGTCTGAGGTTTGAAATCATTTATTTCTTATTACTCTTTGTAATATCCATGCTACTGAAATCTACATCCAACTAATGGATGCGATGGTTTAGGGCCACCAATAGGGGCTCATTGGAACCAAATGAATGGTTTTTAATTGAAATTGCATGGTGTAAGAATGGAATGTGCATTAGATTTATATCAGATCTATATTCTATTGTGAGCATTTGAGAAACACTTGATAAAAAAATTTATGTAATTGTTTGTGTGATGCATTTTATTTTTTCATCTCAAAAAGAGATAATGTAATTGATTTTGGGAGTTAATCTTTATAGTGTACTTGATTTCCATTACCTATATGAAGAGATAAAACATTTATTTTTATGTTACATTAATTTATAGCTTAATTATTGATTGTATATCCTTTAGAGATATACCTTGTTTGGATTGTGGTATTTATACCTTATTAAAAATTAATAATATTACCATAAGTTATTGTTTATTGAAATTAAGTACTTCTTGTGTAACGACTTCCTAATATTCACATGATGTTATCTTAGCATTATAAATAATCTTATCGACTATTGGTTTGTTTAAATTATGTTGATAAATAACCATATTGAGTTTTTAGTGATTCATTATTGTGAAATAGATGTTCGTTACCAAGAATGTAAAGAGACATATGTTTAGAAAAACTCATTGATCAATTTATTGTATGAGTGTGATGTCTTATTAATCTTGTTGAGTTGTTATATAGACATTTATGTATTATTTTGGGCCTTATTGTGATGGTTATAAGTCAATGCTTTATTTTGGGCCTTATTGTGGTGGTTATAAGTCAATGCTTGGTAAAAAATGAATATACAAAGATATGTTTGAGCACTAAGATTCTTACTTACAAGTTGTATATTAAATTAAGTTGAGATGATAAAGGATATGAGATTAGATTTTTCCACTATCATGTCCTATTTATCTTGAAAATGTATAGTAGTATTCATACTTTTAATTATCTATAAATAATTGTAAGTTACCATGTTATAGCTGATTTATTTTATCACAACAACAGATTTTTAGATAATGAATCATTCTACATATTGGTCAAATTACTTAGTTTGGTTATTAAATAATGAATTCATAAATAGTTTTGGGTACTGAACTATCAAGTAGTTATGAACTTTGTGTATATTGACATAAGAATATGTTGATACTTGTCGGTCATATTAATGTATAGAATGGATTTCTAAAAGTTGGATAATAGGTTTTTTTATTGAGACAAAATGATTTTATTATCCTTAACATATGGAAAGTTTGGAATGGTACAATAGTTGAACTTGGTATTCAAATGATAAATCACTTTAGAATTACTTTGATCATAACCTATAAGTAAACATTTATGATGTGATTGATTAAATGTAGTTAATTTAAGCATGTTGTTTGGTTTTATAAAAAAATGATTTTTGACTTGATAGCTTAGAGAACTTAATATAATAAAAGGTTAGAAATTCCATACCTTGGATGAACAAATTCTAAAGTCATAAAGATCAATTATGTAAAATGAACTAGTTAATATGTTCTATAAAACATGAATAAATGTGGAATCAATTGTAACCTCACTTGTTGGGCTAAAAAGAGCTGAGTACAACCTAAGTGTTTATTTAGGTTATTGATGGCACAATTGATAACTAAAATAAAGGCATTGACGTCTAAATTTTTTTTAATAAGTTTTCCTCATACATTACCTACACATGGTTGTTGAAACATTAATATAAAATGAATTTCATATTCTAAATATATTTTTCATTAATGTTGAGAGTACATTTGACAAAATGACAAGTAATAATGGTTATTGGGATCTAATATACATACAAAGACTTATTGGATGGTTAAGTGGATACAAGTATGAACTTGTTTAACATAATGGGTGATGATATGGCCATCTATGTGGTATTGTATATCATTGAAGAACTAAATAAGATTTTCCTAACTCTATGAACGAGCATGTGAATAAAATTAATTCTATATATGATGTAATTTTAAGGGCACAAGCTTATAGGGAAGTAATTTATAAATAATTATTATCATATAATTATTGTAAGGATAAACATGGAAGTATGGCATTCACTAAAGCATAATATTTAAATTGATTTAGATTACATTAGTTATGGAAATAGTTCCAAAAACAAACACTTATTTTTATCCTAAATTCTATAGTTCTAACCTAAACAAGCTTTATGATGATTATTTTGTTTGATTCTTGTTTTCTCTCCCTTTTATAAGGCAGTGATCACATTATATTTTAACCTACAAGTTGTTGATTGTTTTATACTAAGAATAGGCACTAGGGTATGAATGTAGTTTGTAAATGGTCATATTTGGAAGACCATAGATACAGTGTGTAGACACCAAAAATCTACACATGATAGTTCTGAATGTTGCAATTTACCTTGACCACCTTAGGACCCCCCTTGGGCCCAACCATTGGCATTTTGATTGACAACTAGGTATGACCCTACTCATCTTGACCTACTAACCAAACCCACATTTTAAACCCAATTTGACCTTGGCTCTCAACCTTAGATGATTACCTCAATCATCAATGGTTACCCTAATTGTCGATGATTAGGTTTCACAATCTGAACCAACTTAACTAACCCTTCACTTAGACTTATTTTTCCATAATTAGAATGTCTAATTTACATGAGATCCCATCTATGTTGAAGTTAAAATTAGACAACAAGTTGCACCCCTTGTTAACATCTTTTTGCACCTCTCCTTCCTTGCCTATAAGAAGAGAGAAGTAGGAGGTGAGATTGGATCCACAACTTTAAGATATTTTGAATTTAGAGTTTCTTTGTAGGTCACTTCTTCCATCAATCCAGTGATCCAACTATCACATCAGAGAGGTAAATTTATACCACCCTTTGGTCGATAGACAAACACCTTTACTCTATCATAATCATGTCAGACTCTATCAATGAGCCAATCACCTCAACCATTCATCTAACCAACCTCTGGAAAGATAAGTATTTGTCTTTAATCTATCAATTACTTTGTTTGTATTTCAAAATCAGCCCTATATAAACCAATCTCCTAGAATTCTTTTTTGTGATCTCATCAATGTAACCTTTATTAACCTAGATCCAACACATAGTAATTATCAATGATCACCCTGACCACCAACGGTCTATCCAACTGCCAATGGTTATCACAACTATCGATAGTCACTATGGTGGAAAATAAAAAAAGCTATTTTTACCTACTTACCCTCAACCAAATCTAATTTTATTTTCATCTGCCTATTCATAGACCCCCAACCTATATTTTGAGGCATACCTGACCTATTAGCATTAGTATTGACCTGCTTATTTTTATAATAATAATTTTAGTATATTTTCTTTATCAATAATTTTTTGTATTTCATTTCAATACCTTCTAATTATTGATACAAGTACTTTATCTTTTATTTTTTGAACTTAATTATTTAAAACATGTGGATTGATAGCTCCTGAAAAAAATCTTACTTCTAGAATCTAGCTATCACTAGGAAATCTAACCAGCTATCTATCTAACCAACCATTTTCTTAAGTGTTGTCTTATTTGTAGGTCATCCTCCCAAGCCAAAGAGGAGCTCTTCACAATCATCTAACTCAATGTGCACACAAACAAACAAGTTTTTCAACCATACCCATATTTAGTTTCTTTTTCTTCCTTTCTTGAAATATAAATTGAAATTAACTAAAACATTAACACGTTCAGTGGGAACTTGAGTCTCAACTCGAGTTTTATTTTGTTTGCATCTACATGATCTTCTCTCTATTCTATGCTCACAAAGGAAACTAAAATTTATTTTGGGATCAAAATCAATCACATACATTGGTTACTTTCAAGTTTAGCTCACTTAGTTCAATTAAAGCAAATTAATTCAATCATAGCATCACTTTGGTTGCACACACTAAACTAAACCACCTATATCAATCAAACATCAAATAACTTGAGATAATGCCTGACTAGGATTTCATCACCTAGCGATCACCTTACCTGTATTTGGCAATCCTAATTGGAGGCTATTACCAAGAGGAGAACCAACTTACCTCTTTGGTTGAGTATAAACTCTATAAACTAGTATATATTGGATAAGCACCTAACACCCTTATCATTGCGGTGTGTGAAGTGAGGGGATAGGCCCCAATACCAAGCCACGTATTGATTTCCAATATAGATATTTTTTAAGAGATTGAACAACCTAAAACCATCCATATAATTATTTTATATTACCTTTTATAGTAGCCCAAGTGGAATCATACAATTTATTAAAATCTTAATGCATAAGCCAAAATATAAACTAAAAAAAACTTTCGGACTTAGCATACTTTTTACTGTGTGATTGATTTCCTTGCTTATTTCTTGTCTTCTCTTTATTTGAGTGGTGAAATTGTTTGTGTATTCTATATCCCTTATATTGGATGGTTTTAACTCACCAGTAGCAAAAGAATCTAGAAGAATATAACCCATCACCAAACCAATCAACCTCTTCTATCCCTTTATCCATAGAGTATGTTTACGAGCCAAAAAAATCTCCTCATCCTTTTGAGAATCCTTCTTTCCCTCATGAAGTTATTTAAGGAGATACAGAATTTGCTACCTTCTTAGATAAAAATCATGTGGGCCTTCAATATTATCTTAACACCATGTCTCACCTTGCCCCTACTTTGGTTCCACCTATAGACCCACCTTATGGGAAACATTTCTATTGCCACAGTCACCACCTAACCATTGAATACCCAAGATTATTCATCTACCAATAATCCATTTGATACTACTATGGAAAACCAACTTGCCTAACCAACAAACACCCTTAGACCTTCCACCCTCACCAAATCATCTACCCTTGGAATAACCCAACCATTAGCCACCTATACTTCCCTCACCATGGGAGTACCTACCACTAGCATTTCTAACCTTATTTTACCTACCTCCAATCCAATAAACATTACCCTACTCAAAATATTATGGTATCTATATCTTCTACCTTACCACCAATCAGTACAAAGGTCACTACCCTTCGTTTGATCACCAACCTAACCACCGCTCCTACCCAATAAGTACCCATTACACCAAAATTGAGTTACATCCCTAACCCATAAGGGCATGTAGTTATACCTATTACCCAACCACCCACATCCACCTACCCTTACATTGAATCTACCCAACCACATGTCTCCTCATACCAATATGTGGCAGCTCCTCAACCCCCTACCAATGATCGATATGTCACCCAAACATAACAATAATATGCACCTTAAAACCTTTCAAGTGCATAACCCCAAATGGATTTGATGAAAATGCTCATGGATAAAATGTCTACCTTAGAGTCATCCATCTCTAGTGCTCACAACATCTTATTGTATGACTATTAGTGTAGGTTTTTATTTTTCCCTATTTATTAATTAGGGAAATAGTATTTCTTATGCCACATGGAGTTTTCCTACATTTGTGGGATAGGCTAGCTTATGTGGAGGTGTGTGTCATAGATGTGTCATAGGTGTCATAAGAATGTCATTAGTAACTCCCTTGATGGGAGTTACTTCTCTATTCTTAGCACCTTGTCACCACCTTTCATGGAGGAGTTACAGTCTATTCTTGGGGTGCCTTGTCCACCTTTTGTGGAGGAGTTACATACGTACTCTCCTATTTGTAATCCTCACTTTAGCCATCTCATATTAATTAGATTTTGGTTTTCTCTATTTTGTCTTGTGCAATTTATCTTCTTGTGTTATTTTCAAATTGCTTTAGCATCTATGTGGTGTGCACTTGCTTCAACTTGTGTGATCATGTCTCCATTGCAATCACATTATCTAGATTCTTGCAACAACTTTGATATGGTATCAGAGCAAGAATGGTAATCGTGTGTTTGGTTATGCTTTTAGTTCATTTTGAAATCAAGAGGAGTGGAGGTCTCTTTGTTTTTTTTATTTTCTAGATTTGATCTAAAATAAAAATATATATATCATTTCTGGTTAGTTTCCTTGGGATCCTTGGCCTTTGGGTGTCTTGGTTGTCTTCACTTCAGGTGCTAGTTTTATTACTATTCTTGGGTGCCATTATTGTGTGGAGCAGCAGAGGGAGAAGCAGCATTCAGTCCACACCAAGCTTCTGCAAGTCTATGCCTAGTCCTTCCAACTTTGCACCACACTCCTTCCAGTTGGGCGCCTTCAGTTCTAGCAGTAGAAGTACTTCTATTCTACCACACCAAGCTTCAACACCTAACCAGGCCATACATTGCGTAGTTTGCAGGTTCATTTTTTTTGCAAGCATATTTCTTTCTGCACCTATCTTCTAGTCTTCTGTCCTTTCTCCAGCAAGGCCCCAGGCCATACGGTGTTTCTAACAAAGTCAGCAAATTAGGGCTGCACCTTATTTTTGGTGATAATTCTTCCATTTCTATTATTATTCTTCCAGTAAGGTGCCATCAGGCCATACATCTAGTAGATCTACATATTTGTTTTGTCTTTGCTACTAAAATTTGGACTGTGTTCTCTTTTAGGCTCCCCTTCCTTACTTGGCGTCCCATGTAGACCCTTAGATGCTAGACCAACTGTTCATTTCTCTCTATGTTTCATTTTTTTTAGTTAAAATTGACTTGATAAAACAAAAATTAGTCAATTTGGCTGAATATTCAATTTTATAGACAGTTTTGTAATTTGGGGGTTTTCATTTTAAACTTGTATCTTCACCTGTCAAAGACGAAGGGTGAGGCTCGGGTTGGTGGGAGGCTAATTCTCCCTCACAAAAACCTCCTTTGGATTCCTCATTCCATGCCAAATCCAATGAGTGGTTGGAAGGCCACTTTTTCTCTCATAACAGGTATTTTTTAATGTTTTAGTGCTTTTTTTGCAAAAACACTAGTTTACAAGAAAATTGAACCTTTAATATCTTGCAAACAGTAGCTTGGATTTGGGTGCCATATTTTGTAAAAATGTTTGTAATTAAATTATCCATATCTTAGGCTTGTTATTTGTAAAAAATGCACTGGTTTATAAAGTGCCAAAATATTGGGTCTCTCAAGACGCATTTTCAGTTGAATCTGACATCCTGTTTGTTTTAGTCTTGCACTGATTTCTCTAAGATGCATTCTCGACTGATTCCAACATATTTTGAGCATGAAATTGCATATTTTGGGGGGGCTCAACATTTTGGGGAGGGGGTGTGATTTATTTTCACAACTTGCATATCTTTGCTTTCATTTACCTTTCTGCATAAATTCACAACTTGCAATCAACACAACTTCACCTAAATTTAGCTAAAAAATGGATTTTTTTCAACTTAAACCCCTAACACCCTTCAACTATCATGAATGGAAGGTTAAAATGTCAATCATTCTTAGAAGTAAAGGGTTGTATAGGATCACCATGGGTACTGAAGTAGAACCCAACACTAATGCTGAAAAGGTTAAGTTGTACAACCGTATTGATGAAGCCTATGAATTACTAAGCTTGTCTGCGTCTCCAAAACTTCTCTTCCATCTAGAATCCTCCCAGACTCCCAATGACATATGGGACACCTTAGAAAAGTTATTTGGAAAGCTTGATGAGATGAGAGGTCATGAGCTCACAAACAAACTCATAAGTCTAAGTCTTAGCAACTTTGACACCCTATAGGACTTCTTCACTAAGTTTAAGGCCCTTAGATTACAATTGAAATAATACGGGATAGAGAAGAAAGATGACCAACTCATACTTTCTATTCTCGCAAAATTAGGTCCAAGCTATTCAGTCTTTGTCTCCACTTTCCATGCCACAAAAAGTGCCCTTGGCACTACATGGAAAATGCCTTCTTTGGATTCATTCATTGCCAACTTGATTAGGGAGCAAGATAAGCTAATTCAAATTGGCATAATGAAGTCTACTCAACCCCAAGCCTTGATAGCTAGAAATGGTAAGGATAAGACTTCAAAAAAGGAGAAGAAGAAAAAGAACAAGGACTAGGAGAAGAAGAAATAAAATACCAATCCTGCCAAAAACAACACTGAGACTTCCTCTTCCAATGCTAAACCTAAGAAGGAGAAGGTTAATTGTGCCAATTGTAAAAAGATAGGGCATGATGAACACAAATGCATGAAGAAACAAATAGATCACCTAACTCATCTTCTAGAGAAGAAAAACATAGGTGTTCCTGAGTCCATCAAGCAGAATGCATCTACCCAAGATTCTACCAAGGTAAAAGGCAAGGGTAAGGAGAAAGAAAAAGGCAAGGACCTTGTAGCTATAATATCTTCTACATCTTCATGGGTCATCGACTCAGGTGCTTCTCACCACATGGGCTCTTCACTAGTTGAATTTTCATCTTTAGAGACTTGTAGCATGACTTCAATTAGTTTGGGTGATGACACATCAGTTTCTATTGTAGGGAGAGGGTCAGTTGAAATGGAAGGAGTAAAATTCAATAATTTTCTAAGTGTTCCTTCTCTTTCAACCAATCTCCTATCAGTGTACCAAATCACTCACATTGGTCAAGGTATGAGAGTTGAGTTTTCACCAGATTCAGTGGCTATTAGGGAGTTGCATAGTGACACTACAATGGCAATGGGTAGGGCAGATCACCAATCCAGGTTATACACCTTCTCACATTTTACATTAGATTCTTCTCTAATAGCATTGCTGACTCATTCAAATTTAGTTAGCAAATTGTGGCATGAGCGGTTTGGCCACCTTAACTACTGCTATCTTGAGCAACTTTGCAAAAGTGACATGGTCATTAGCTTGCCTCATGTCCAATTCTAAAAAAGACTTTGTGAAGGGTGTTCCCTTGGGAAGCATCTCGAAGCAAAATTTAACAAAGGCAAAGCTTGAAGGGCTTCACAACCTTTGGAGTTAGTCCACAGTGATGTATCAGGACCCTTTCCCAAACCATCTTTCACAAGGGCCAAGTACATCCTCACTTTCATTGATGATTTATCTAGGTACACTTGGATATATTTTCTCAAACAAAAGTCTAAAGTGTTTGAAAATTTTCTAGACTTCAAGGCTCTTGTTGAGAAATAGAGTGAGAAATCCATCAAGGTTCTTCGAATTGATAATGGAGGGGAGTATGTCAGCTTCAGGTTTGAGCAGTTTTGCACCACAGAGGGGATTGATTTGCAGCACACAGTCACTTATAGTCCTTCATAGAATGGGGTTGTAGAACACAAAAATAGGTTCTTGAAAGAGATGGGTAGCTATATGATTCACTCCAAATCGTTAGCACCACAGTACTGGGCCAAAGCCATCAATTGTGCTTGCTAAAATCAAAATAAGGTTCCCCACAAAGCTTTGAAAGGGATAACACCCTTTGAATCTTGGCATAAAAGGAAACCTAATGTTGAGTACCTTATAGTTTTTGGATCCCCAGCCATGGCCCATATTTCGAAGAAGAAATACAAAGCTATGGAACATCAGTCCAAGCCTTGCAT
This sequence comes from Torreya grandis, assembly GCA_037957365.1. Classification (NCBI taxonomy): domain Eukaryota; kingdom Viridiplantae; phylum Streptophyta; class Pinopsida; order Cupressales; family Taxaceae; genus Torreya; species Torreya grandis. Next base: position 890,368 of record JARHVA010006268.1, on the reverse strand, counting down.
CTTTTTAGGATATTCAGATGGTATTAAGGTATATCACCTTCTAGATCTAGTCACTCATGAGTTATTCATCAAGAGAAGTGTCCATTTTTAGGAGAGTCCTAGAGACTCAACACTTAACACTTCTTCTCCCTCATCGGATCTACTTCTTCATAATGATTCCTCATCATATTCAGATCAGCCACAACAGGTTCTTGAGCTAGAGACATCTTCTTCTTCTTCGAGTCTAGATAGTGAGGATAGTGATGCAAAGTCATCCACCTCTAATAAGTTAGAGGATGCATAGTTAGCACCTGACTCGCCCACTTCCAGGCCACTTTGGGCTAGACAAACACTTGAGCGTGTTGGCACTTGGGTAGGAGATCCCGCAAATAACAAATGTACCAGGGGGAATTTTCAGAGAGATCCACATGCCTTCTTTGCTACAATTTTGGATCCACATACTTTTTGAGAGGCATCGGGGGTACCTGAGTGGGATAGTGCTATGGAGGAAGAATATTCTTCCTTAATCAAAAATCACACTTGGGATTTGACTTCACTTCCTAAGGGAAGAAAGATGGTTTGATGTAGGTGGATATATTAGACCAAGTTTGTAGTAGATGGGTCGGTTGATTAGTGCAAGGTGTGATTGGTCACCAAGGGTTTCTCATAGGTGGCAGGAATTGACTAATTAGAGACCTTTGCACCTATTACAAAGATGACTTCTATCTAACTCACCTTAGCTATTGCTGCAACACATGGTTGGGATGTGCACCAGATGGATGTGAAGAATGCCTTTCTTCACAGAGACCTAGAGGAGGAGATTTACATGGAGCAGCTGCCAAGATTTGTTCAAGACTCTTCCTTAGTATGAAAACTTAGGAAATCTATCTATGGCCTCAAATAGGCCCCTCAAGCTTGGTATGCCAAGATGGATTCATTCCTTCTCACAGTGGGTTTCACTAGGTGCCATTCTGATCCCAATGTCTACTTCTTGCGGTAGGATGATTCACTCTTGATTTTGGTTCTATATGTTGATGACCTTTTGATCACCGAGAGTTCTTCATCGGCTATTGCAGTGGTGAAGGCATCTCTTCAGGATAGATTTGACATGACAGACTTGGGTTTATTGCACTACTTCCTTGGCATCAAGATCTCACAGTCAGATTTAGGGATTTCTCTTGCACAACCTAAGTATGCTCTTGACTTATTGGCTTAGTTTCACATGGTTGATTGCAAGCCATTTTTGACTCCCTTTCTATCAAAAGTCAAGCTTGAGGCTAATTGTTCTTCACCATTGGTTGATGCCACTCGGTATTGACAACTTGTTGGTAGTCTCATCTACTTGACTCACACCAGGCCTGATATATAATATACAGTGGGACTTGTCTTCAGATTCATGTAGGAACCTCATGAGTTGCATTGGAAAGTAACTAAGAGGATCTTGCATTACATACAGGGCTCACATAGATACGAGATTCATTAAAGATATGGCATAGATGTTGACTTGGTTGGTTATATAGATTCAGACTGGGCTGGTGATTCATAGACTCGCAAGTCCACTTCTGGTTACAGTTTCTCTCTAGGTTCTAGTCTTATTAGTTGGTCTAGCAAGAAGTAGAATGCTATTACTATATCATCCATAGAGGCAGAGTACAGGGGAGCTATTAATGCAGCTGCTAAGGTTATTTGGCTTTAAGGGATACTTTTTGAGTTTGGCATTCCTATCAGGCAACCCACCATCATTTATTATGACAACCAGAGTACCATTCAGATTTGTAGGAATCCAGTTCAGCACCAGTGGACCAAGCACATAGAGATTCACATGCACTTCATTCGGGAGCTTATTCATAGTCAGGTCATTGACTTGATATTTTTCCAGTCTTCAGAGTAGGTTGTAGACATCTTCACCAAACCTTTCACTGAGAGCAAGTTCATTCATCTATGAATTCTTCTCGGGGTGCGGTCTACATCTGAAACAACATCATCTTTTGGGGGGAAGTTTTTTCCTATGGGTTTTCTCCTTTTCTCTATCTTGTGGGAGATTGCATTTGTACATGGGTACCTCATTAGGCCTAGTTTTTGGGACCCATTTTTATATTTCCACACTGCCCACCTAAGCTACGCTTATTGGGGGGTATTAGTGTAGATTTTTATTTTTCCCTATTTATTAATTAGGGAAATTATATTTCTTGTGCTACATGGAGTTTTCCTACATTTGTGGGATAGGCTAGCTTATGTGGAGTTGTGTGTCATAGATGTGTCATAGGTGTCATAAGTAACTCCCTTGATGGGAGTTACTTCTCTATTCTTAGCACCTTGTCACCACCTTTCATGGAGGAGTTACAGTCTATTCTTGGGGTGCCTTGTCCACATTTTGTGGAGGAGTTACTTACGTACTCTCTTATTTTTAGTCCTCACTTTGGCCATCTCATGTCAATCAGATTTTCATTTTCTCCATTTTGTCTTGTGTAATTTATCTTCTTGTGTTATTTTCAAATTACTTTAGCATCTATGTGGTGTGCACTTGCTTCAACTTGTGTGATCATGTCTCCATTGCACTCGCATTATCCAGATTCTAGAAACAACTCTGATAATGACTAGATATGTAATGAACCTATCCACCTATCTATGCCTATCAGACCATATCCTCCTTAGTAGGAGCTTCCCAAGTTTTCTAAATTTCAAAATAAGAAGGATCCCCAACATTACCTCAGGGCATTTAGGTATGCATGTTATTTGATTGCATACGATGATACCCTCCTTCTTCATAACTTCCCCATATCCTTATCCAGTCCAGCATTATATTGGTATATTGCCATAACGAAACACTCTCTCTTCTCCTTTACCTAGCTAGCCCAAATCTTCTTGGATCACTTTTCAATAAATATCTCCAAGAAATTTTCCATCATAGATCTTTACTCTATCTGGTAATTTGATGATGAATAATTATTGATTTTGTAGCTCATTAGAAAAGCCTAATCAATCAACTTTCCTTCTCCTTACCCCAACCTAAACTGATATAAATTTTTGATCAGGCATGCGCCAAGCACACCTCTTCTACATTATTTGTCTAGATCTTCCAAACCTTCGAAGAAGATATTACCATGGTGCATAAGCTATAAAATAGAACCACCAATGAAGGGAAGTTAAAATTGAAAAACAAAAACTCTATCTACAAAACCAATGAGGCATCTTCCTCTAAAACAAGCAACCAAAGCAACACCGAGACAAAAAGCAAGGGAACTACAAATGTACTTGTCCTTAAGACCACTCCTCCACCATCTATCAATCAACCAAACTCCTCTAGCTCCTCATAACAAAATATTGGGAACCAAAATTGAAATAATCAAAAGTAATTTAATCCACTTTGGGAATCTTATGCTTTGATCCTAGAGAAGTTGTTGAAAGTTAATATCATACAACTTCTTCTTATCAAACCCCCTCAATAATTTGATTCTTCTCATCCTATACCTACCTGGTATAATGAGAATGACCTATATTATTTCCATCAAGTAGTGGGACGTTAGTAGGTGTAATACCTTCAAAAGTGTTGTCCAAACCCTCTTTGATAAGGGGGAGTTTGTATTAGATAACCCCAATGCACCTCCAAACCAAGCCCTTGACTTTTTTAGATAACCTTTTCCCAATCATGCACCTACCAAAAATGAGAGCAATAAATTAGAGTGTTCCCATGATGCCCATACCATTAATATGGTTCTTGACACACTTATTGCTGAAGAACCTACCACCCAATCTAATTTTTATTTGCCCTCTCCATTTATTAAGGTAGTGGAGTTACCTTCTCCTCATTTAGAAACCTAAATCAAGGAAATAACCTTTTCCTTTCCTCCACTTATTAAGGTAGTGGAGTCATCAACCCCTCCTTCCACTGATGTATCCAAGTAAACAACCATAACTACTTCACCTTCTTTCTCAACTATCGATCAATTTAATTCCCCTTTAAAGAGAATTCCCAAGGAATAAACCACCACACCTACACCTCCCATAGAGGAGTCACCCATCCAAACCTTGAATCCTTTTATTGAGGAAAAGGATGAGGTCACCATTCCCATTTCTCAACCTATGGGTTTATCTTTTGAGTCCACTATCCAGGGAATAAGACTGATTTACAAACCATTCTCTAGATTATTTAAGATATTTGAGTTTATCTCCAACCTTGATGTGGATGGGACCACCTTTTGGTCGTAATTAGGGCTCCCTTATATCACTAAATAGTAACCTAAAACCACCAATTTGATGGACCAACCCACTACTTCTATTATCTAACCCCTATCTTATCAACCAAATCATCCTCTCTAATCACAAAAACCAAACCAACCAAAAACCTTGGCATCTTCCCTATGTAGAGTCTTAATCACCCCTCCTTGAAATTGGAGCTAACCTTACCAAACCCAAAAACCAAACACCAAACCAAATCAACCAAAGAAGTAAAGCTAGCAAAAGGCTAGAGGGCCAAACTTCTACCTCTTTCAGCCTTGCCTTCTATTTTGGGGCCTCATCCCTCCACTTTGATTAGGAAGCTAACTATCTCAACCAAAACCCAACCATCGCTATTGGTTATATCAGCATACTTGATTTCAAACACACCCATCTTCACTGATCCATCAATAACTAAACTACCTACCTTGAAATCTCCTACCTCCAATTTATCAACTTCCACCTTACCAAAACCAAAACCATCAACTAAGAACACCACCTTACCCAAACCTTCTATCACCAAGCCTATTTCCAAAAAGACTTCCATCTCACCAACCAAGGCTAAAAAATCTAAACCCCCTCCACCTTTAGTTGGATCTTACTTGACTATATCCCAAATGTTATTATAAGCTTCTTACTTGAACTTACCCCCTATCAAGCCATTCAACCCTCTCGATCCAAAACCAATTTGGTATAATGATCACCAAGTGTGCTAATATCATAGGACACTAGGGACATGACACATAGAACTAAAAATCTCTCCAAACCATAATCCATCAGCTCTATGATGAGGATTATATATTTACAGATGAACCTCCCACAATCTTGCTACCAATCCAATAACCAATAACCACTATCCAATGCCTACCTACTCCCCCACTCTCACCTCAAAATGATGAGGAACCAAACCAATCTCCTACCCAAACACTTCCTTCTACCCATACTATCCATGTGGTCACATAATCACATGCTCAATAAAAGGATAAGGGGAAAGATAAAGTGTCCATCTTGTGGACATGACATACCCATATTCTACCTCTCAACCAAGTTAAAATAAAGCACCTTCACCTTTAGATAAACCCAAGGTATTTGTATTGGGTACCTCCCAATCCAATCCCTCTGACTAAATCAAAAGAGTGGTTCTCAAACAACTTCACCAGACCTTGACAAAGATGAGCCTGTATGAATTGATTTTTACCTCACCTCCTCATCACCAAGAAATGATAGAGGCATTACAATCAGTAAAGGTCCAACCTAAAGACCCATAACATATGGCAACCTTTGTTGGAGCTCTCTAAATTTCCAACCTTGTCACCTTCAAGGATTTAGAAATACCTTCTATCCATCTGGATGACCCAGACTCCCCTCTTTTCATCACTGCTTACATTAACCAAACCCACATCAAATGGGTTATGATTGATGGGGGAGCCAACATTAATATCATCTCCTCCCATGCCTATGACCAAATCAAGATACCAAACAATGTCATGTCCAAAACCTAGATCATCCTTTGATCCTTCAATGATACCATAACCACTAATCTAGGAACTGTTGTCCTTCATATCCATTTAGGACCTCACACACTCCTTAAGATCTTCTTTGTAGTGGAAGGTGAATTTTAGTATAATTTTTTTTGGGATGACCATGGATCCAATTCATGGGTTGTGTACCCTATACCCTTCATCATTGCATCAAGTTTGAACATGAATACCAGGTTGTCACTATACAAGCTAACCCAAGTCCCTTCTCATCATGAAACATGAGTTACCAACCCAATGACATCCTTTTATCTTCATCTAGCACACCTTCATCAGCCAAAGATAGGCTCTCAACCATGAAGGATGAATCCACATTATCTTCTACCAATGACACATCAACTAGTTCATCAATCCCCTCAGACCAAATTCCCACCATATACTACTTGAAGTCAACATTCCAACATCTTTCACTTGGAGAATATCACCTCCTGACCCTTGACACTTTCCCTACTCCCCAAGAGTATGAGAAACTTGACCACCAACCCAATTATTACCCCAATGTTAGGGCCATTATTCCCCTTAGACCTTCAAATAATCAAACCCATTTTATCTATGGGGGACTTGAAAAACCACTTAGCACTTCTACTACCTCCTCTTTACCTCGACCATTCACCTCTAGCTTCTCCTATCTAGCCAACCCAAACCTTGCCAAGACATACCTCCACAAGTGTGCTTAGAAAGGATTTGGTCTTGGATGATATGAGCATGGACCACATGCATTAATTTATACTAAAAATATAAATCCTCATGAGAAACACACCCTCAGTTTCATTCTACCCAACAAAAGGAATACCAAACCACCCATCGCTAACATTGTTAAGGAAGACATCCCTTCCTCACCAACCTCTTCTTTACCTAGGTGAAATGATGATGACATCATCCCACCTAACTTTTTTCCATCAATATGATCAGCCTCAGAACCATGACTTATCAAGAGTAGGGGGTGATTATAACCATCCCTATTACCCATCCTAAGATTATAAGAGATGACTCTCCTACCATTAACACCATTCAGTTCCAGGATGATGATTCCATTCTCACCTATGTTGGTGCTCCATACTCTTCCATCCATAAATACCTATCTCTGAAAACTTAGACCATGTTGAACGAATCCACCATGGATATCAACTTGGGTACTCTAACCTACCCTTACATTATCAAACTTGGCTAATTACCAAATTTTAATGAAATTTGAAACTTTCCCCCTTCCTACAAGACTATAACATAGCCTTTACTTGGTCATGTGTTAACATGCCTGGAATTAACCCTACCATTTCCACCCATAACATAGTCACCAACTATGATTCTGAGCCTATTATGAAGAAACTTTTACAAATGCACTATCACATAGCCCTTCTCATCAAAGAAGAGCTTCAACATCTCCTATCTATCAATTTCATTCAACCTATTGACTACCCCCAATGGGTCTCAAATGTCTTTTATATCACCAAAGACACAAGGGGACTATGCATTTATGTGGACTTTCATTACCTCAACCTTGTTTGCCCAAAATATGACTTTCCTCTACCAAGCATTGACCAACTAGTTGATCTTACAGTTGGCCATGAATTTTTATCTTTCATAGATGGATTCCCAGGTTATAATTAGATCGTAGTTTCCCCCAAATATCAACACAAAACCAAATTTATCACCCCATGGGTAACCTTCTGCTATAGGGTCATGCCTTTTGGACTAAAGAATGCTCGTGCAACCTACCAACATGCCATGACTTATATTTTCCATGACCTTATCCACAATATTGTAGAAGACTGTGTAGATGACCTCCTTAGGAAATCCAAATATTAGAAGGATCATTTAGCCATTCTCAAGATCATATTTGCACACATCATCCATTATCATGTCTGCCTTAACCCCAAGAAATGCATTTTTGGGGTCTTGTCAAGAAAGATCCTTGGCTTTATTGTCTCCTTCAGGGAATAGAAGTTGATCCAACTAAAATCAAAGCCATCCTCGACATGCTTCCTCCAATCAACCTCAAGTAACTCCATAGTTTACAGCGGAAGCTCCAATCCATTCATCACTTTATCTCCCAAATTTTGGACTGATGCCAACCCTTCCACCACCTTATGAAGAAGGATGTATCTTTTAAGTGAAATAGCAAATTTCAAAAGGCCTTTGATTCACTTAAAAAGAACATTTTATCTCTACTTGTCCTCACCCCTCCTAAGGACAATCAACCTTTCTACTTTTATATCTCTTCCACCGACCAATCCCTAAGGGTAATGCTTTTTCATTGGGATAAACAACACAAAGAGCAAGTAGTCTACTACATTAACTGCACACTTATAGATTACAAGACTTGATATACCCATACCAAGAAAGTTTTCTTAGATTTAGTCTTTGTGGCCACCAAACTTCATCATTACCTTCTTAACCATAAGATTTATGTCATAACCAATACCAACCCACTCAATTATATGCACTCTAAGCCATATCAAAACCAATGTATGGCCAAGTGGCTCATGATTTTAGTTGAGTTTGACCTTGAGTTTATTTAGCAAAAATCAATTAAAGGGAAAGTCATTGCCAACCAATTGGATGAAGCACCTTTAGTAGACAACCAACCTCCTCCTCTTGAGTTTTTAGATGAGTCCATCATGACCCTCTCTCAAGTAGACTTCACCTATTAGGTGACCATGTTCTTTGATGGATCAAAGTGTCAACATAGTGGGAGAGCTAGTATCATCCATATTACCCTCCATGGAAAACCTCTTCCTTTATCCATTAAGCTAGATTTTTAATGTGCCAATAATATGGCTGAGTAAGAAGCCCTAGTCATAGGCCTTCAAATTACTTTAGCCTTAGGAGTCAAAATGATCAATATATTTTGTGACTCGTAACTTGTGGTCAATCAAATCAATGGCTCTTACCTATGTAATAATGATGTTTTACAATAGTATAAACAATTAGTTGATGAACTCTTAACATCATTCAAACACTACCAATCTAATCAACCCTATGATCTACCAACAATTTTGCCAATACCATAGCTTCCCTTGCCTCTCAAATCCCATTTTCACCCTCTAACATTAATCTATCTATCATTATCCATAGACTTACCTAGCCATCCTATGTCAAACCAAATTCTCCCACCATCGTCAATGTGGAAGAGACCCAACCTAATCTTTGGTATCAACAAACCTTTGAATATCTTAACCTAGACATTGTTCTTTCTAGCCTTTCTTGGAATGCTAAAAGAGTGTTTATCTAGTGTACCTCATGTTATACCATTATGGCGGGAATTATTTACAAACACAGATTCAATGGTCTCCTTTTCCAATGCCTATATAGCCATAAATCCTCTCATGCTATTAGGGAAATACATGATGGGATCTATGGGGGACACTTTAGTGACCTAGCCATCACTAAACACATCCTTTGTCTTGGCTATTATTAGCCTACCCTCAACTAAGATTATTGTGATTATGTGAAAAAGTGTGTTATGTGTCAACAACACACTAATTTACATCACACACCTAGCTATAATCTTCGTGTATCCACTAATTTTTGGCCCTTCTCATAATGGGGTTTGGACCTTATTGGTGAGATTAACGCCCATTCTTCATAGCAACACCATTATATCATCACTGTGACTGAATATTTTACCAAATGTGTAGAGGCTATTCCTCTGGTCTCAACCAAAGTGGAAAAGATTATCAATTTTATCAATCATCACATCATCTATTGTTTTAGTGTTCCTAACAAAATTATCACCAATAATGGTAAATATTTTAAAATCAAACTATTCCAAGGTCTTTGTGACTCATTCAACATCATGTTAAGTTTCTCATTACCTTATCATCCTCAATTAAATGGTCAAGCAAAATCCTCTAACAAAACTCTTAACAACATGCTCATTAAAATGGCTAATGCATCTAGTTGGGATTGGCATTTGCACATCCCCTTCACCTTATGGGCATACCAAACTAAAATTCAAACCCTTATAGGAGTTACATCTTTTTATCTTATGTTTAGAGTAGAGCTTGTCTTGCCTCTCAAATCCCAAATTCTTTCTTTTCACATATCTTTGCAAGATCTCATTTCTGAAAGCAATTACCATTAACACCACTTAGCTCAACTTGAAATATTTTATGAGCATCATTTAATCGTTCTCACCCATATTCATGTCCATAAAGATCATGTCAAGCATACCTATAAAAAATACTTTAAGTTGCAAAAATTCAACATCAAAGACCTCATTTTAAAGGAAAATCAACATGTCACTAATATGGAAAAAAGTAATTAGGCCAAGTTTTCTTTCAATTGGCTTGGGCCTTATATCATAAATCACAAGTATGGATCAGGAGCTTATCAATTGTCCTCTCTTGAAGGAAACTCAGAACCTAAGCCCATCAATGCTTTGCATTTTCATCCTTTATTTTGTTAAGGAGGATCAAATTCATCTTTTATTTGAATTAAGCTCATCCCTTAGTTGTCAACCACACTCATCTCCCTATTTTAGAGGAAACCATTCAAAACTAAGTCTTGTGATTATCTTTCATAATCATATCCTAATATTGAATGATGGGTACCACGGCTCTACCCATGACATGATTCTCATGGTAATTTATGCCCCTTTTCATAAGGATGGATTCCCATGGTCGTTATCACCTAAGCCGCTTTATACCTAATCAAGCTTCTTGTGATTTTAGTTTTACCTTCATAAAGTTGAACCCTTAATCCTATTTAAGCAAGTCTAAGTCAAGAAAATTAAAAAAATTAAAAAGTGAAATCAAAATGAATAACAATCATGGATCATTCCTAGCACTCATAGACTTCTCCCTTAAAGGACAAGTGTTGAAACATATCCAAAATTGCTCAAAATTAAGATGGACTACTCCATTGAAGGACAACTATCAAAATAATTAAACAAAGCACACAAACTTAGATCACTCCCTCAAAGGATGGCTGAGTAAACCATTTGTCATAGCAAGCAATTTATTGGAAGCTTCTCACATCAATTAGCTTCTTCAACCCTCCAAGTAGCAAAAAATAAGAAAAAGACCCATTATAAAGTAAAATTAAAAACAAAATAATTTTGAAAGCCACAATCGGCTCTCATAAGAACATAATTTTGAAAGCCACAATCGACTCTCATGACTAAACTTTTTGCATCGATCAGTATACACCTTGTACAACATAGACTTACTTATACTCACTCTTTGATAACCTCTAGAAGAGGCATGCTAGTCTCACAAGAAGGTTATATTTTCATCTATCTCCCCTTTTATTCACTATAAGCAAGGGATTTTGAGCTTACTTGACATTATGTGATCAAGACACCTTTTTAACCAACTAATGAATGCTAATGTAAAGCATTCAAAGGGCTTATGTTCCCTATGCCAATCCAACTTTGGGTTTGTATTAGTCCTTGCCAAAGAATAAGCATCATGCCCTCTTCCTATCCTATCATGACTATTTGATATATTCGCTAAGACATTTATCTCTTGATCATTTTCTTATTTCTCACATCTAGTGTTGTTAATCAACTTACTTTTTGTGTTTTACCTTAAGCAACGTAATAATAGCCATAATCATAGAATCATATCAACATGTATAATAATCAAACAAATCATCATTAACATATCCATCATCATGTCAAATTCAAGCATCCACAAACAATAAAATAATCAAACTATTAATAACACATGCCTAAATCCAAATAAGGAAGAACATAATTATTAAATTTTATCATAAAAATCATCATTATAAACATAAATAACATAAGCATCATCATCAACACAAATAAAATCCATCACATGACTAGTTAGGTGAGTCTACATCAATATTATCCATAACGTAAGCATAATCAATATAACATCATCAGTGATCAATATAACATTATCTCATTAACATCAAAGCACACCATAAACCATGAGCAATAATCAAGGGTCATATATATAAATCATGAGTCTAACATCATAATGTATACAAAAATACATGTCTCTCTCAAAATGTACATCTCACTACATCGGCTCATAGGTCAGTATCAAAATGACATACAAAAAAAATAATATATCATAAATCATGTCTTGGTTATGCCCCTAAGGCACCCCTATCTCTAGGAGAACCACTACCCCCTGATGCCTATCCTTCTGAGGTCCTTATTTATCCACCTTTAGAAGCAACCCACTGACCTAGTGTCACCATACTAGCACTGCCAACCAAACTAGCTCTATACTCACACCATCAGAGCTCATTCAGACAACACCTCTGGTCTATAGCCTCAAAGTAGCATAAATCCTCCACATGGATAGGTATCATGCCATAGGGATGGTACTTAGTGGTCCTATAGGTGTTTTTTCTCCTCCTCTCTATATCAAGGAGTCTCTCTCCTAGGTAACCAATGCTAGTGAAGCTATAGCCTGGTCCTTCTCACCTGTAAGTGTAACCACCTAACCCTATAAAGATACCAACTAACCATATAATGATGTAACATATGCTTGTATAGTGGCTATCACCACTCCTACTTGTGCATCTGGGGCACCCCCTAGACCTATGCCCACTAACTTCTACCATCTAGGTCAACATCCATATGTTGTCTGCCACTATCAACTCCACCAAAGTCTATTGCTACATAAAGAGCCTAGTACCATGTAGGGTAACCATCTAGAAAAATTGCATTATCTATTGTTGGCCATGTTGGAAACTCCTCATGATCTAAAAAGGTCTATATTAGATGTGGCTCAAGTAGTAGGATCTCTACATCCTCCTACCTATATCTAGGAAATAGGCTTGGGATACCTTGTACCAAGCCGAACTATCTCTACACCCTGTCAAATGGGATGAGCTCTACCTCCACATCCCTCTTATTGAAGATCCACCTGTAACTTTATAAGGATAATTTATGTCTCTTATATCAATCCCACTCTGAAAACTTGATGTAGGGCCTTTATATAACATCATTAATAATCAAGGCCCCTAGAGGCCCTTTGAACCAATCAATAACATGCACCCATCCACCTACACTTGTGGTGTTAAAATAACCTCTCCACCTCATGAAACCAATTAAGAAATCTATCTGACCATACTCCACCCATGACAGCCCCATTAGCCTCAGCACTCAAAAGTGTTCATAATCCCAATAGTGTAAGACAAGTTCAATGCTAATGCCATACCTCTTATGAGTTCTAAAACCTCACAGGTCCCTATATATCTAAATAAGTGGCATAGGTACCCATCCAAACATTGTTCCCAACATCATCTTGACCAACACCCCCAATAGTAGATAGGTAAACCTCCCACTACTTGAATATAGAAGGGCAAAACATAACACAACCATCATCATCATCATGTTCATTAGTCTCCTCTCACCCTTTTCCCTATAATAGAGTGTAGAGTAACTGAAACCACCAGTATGCCACCTGACATGATCATGGTCATCTCCATATATTAGCTTCAATATCTCCTCCCACTTTTCTCACTCAATGTGATATATCAGATCACCCTAAAAGTAACATCATGTGATCTTATGCACGTCCTCTAACAAGAAATTCATTTCACTAGTGGGTAGTATGAAGGTGTTCATGTCTAGATCACATCTCTCAATGAGGGCTATGATCATCACCGCATCTCATAGCATGTGTTGGTAGTGTTGCATCACTCTGAGTTTAACCTCCTCCATATGTGCCTAATTTGATAGGGTCATACCTTGATAGATCTTAGTGAAGATATGAGTTATCCTATCCTACATCTGGATCTACTCCCATGCCTATAAGATTCATTAGTATTAGAAGTGTTTGGGACTCACTCAGATTTATGTGGATGATGACACTTGGCTCATTCTACTTACTTTAGAAACAAATACCCCTGGGGCTCGCCACAACTTTTACCCAATAATGAAATAAAATGAAGAACTTCGGATGTTGACATTTGGCAGCCTCCACTAAGTCTCACCAGGGACATGTGGTGGTTTTCACTACATTTAGAGAGACACATCAAAACTTCTGCAAGTACCACATGGCACCCTCCACGCGCACTAAGAAAAGCTTATTGAAAGAATCCCCCCTTTAATTATTATTATCTGTAAACTTAACCGCTAACACCCATCTCCTTTATTTATCCTACCCTAACCTATTTTTACCTTATACCCAAATCAAATGTTAATTATAACCTAACCAAGAGTCAATCCCCATAATTTTAACTAATAAAATCAACAAACCAACACCTACCAAACTCGATATCACCTTCTTTTACACTTACCTAACTTTACCCATTTGACCATTTCTCAACCTCCTACAAAAATACTTGAAACTTGCTTCCTACACCAAATGCTTACCATATCTCATTTAAACTTTGATCAAACATTATCTATACCCACTTTTAAACTCTTAAACCCAACATTTTTTACCAACTGGTTTGACCACTAATGGTCATGGTGACCATTGATGGTTAGACATCTAATCCCTATAGATGTTAACCATCGATGATCAATACTGACTACCAATAGTCACTGTGGGTGTTTCATAGATGGAACACCCAAAACCTAATCTACCCCAACATCCACCCATAACCCCAAAACCCAACAATTAACCTCAATTTATTCTCTATCCCACCCCTACCTCATCTACCCCTGATTAAACACTAAATCAACAACAAATTTAAACTAAAAACCCTAATACCTAGGGCACAACATAAAACCCTCCCCCCAAATTAACACAAATACCAAGTTCAAAATCTAACTCTACCAATTGAAGATGCCACCTACCTCATTCCTCAACCATAGTCAAAGAGACATCCAAGGCCTTATTGCATGTCCTCATCCGTGATTGTGCCCACCCTGCATTTTCATTGATCTACTCATGCCACATGTCCAACTGATCAATCACTAACCCTCTCAGTAATCACCACCACCAAATTCAACCAAAATGATAAAATCTAGAGCTCACACATCACCAATAGAAAATAGACACATGAGACAAGTAGATTCACTTTTGACCATCACACTTTTAGGATTTACACCCTGATCATCAATAGTTAGGGTGACCATCAATGATTTATCCTTAGACCCCTAACCATTAATGGTCAGGAGCTTCACACTATTTTTATTTTACTTCAAGAAATCATATTTTCAACTAACCTCACAAAGTACCCACCCATGGAGATTACCTTCTCTACCCATCTCAACCATCTCATCACCTCACCTTTAGTCCATTTTGGCCCAACTAGCATGTGTTTTATAATAAATTTTTCTTGCGCCTTTTGATTACAATGACAATAATTATCATGTTGACCACTTTTTAAACTTACATTACCTCGTGCATACCAAACCCACTTGTGTCTTTTTGGAGCACTTCCTACCTCAAATACCCATGACTTCACCTGACCAACTTATGTTTTTCAAGGGATCACTTCCTACCTTGGATACCCATGGAAACACTAACATCACTTAGGAGACTTGCATTTATGAGTGTACCCAACTACCACACCTAAATGTGATCAAGTAGTCCACTTGTCACTTATCCGTCTAATACCGACCTTTATTTTTACCAACTATGACAACCTAGTCTATGTGTGATCTTGTTTATCCCACCTTTCACCATAATTCATACAAAAATTTAAACTTTAAGTGCCCAACCTATCATTCACCAATTTTGATCATCACCTTTACCACTCATCAAACCTATACCCAATTTTTTTTACCTTATCAACTCCTAGTTTGAGGGGGAACACCTCCTCCCATGCTTGGGGTAACTGGACCTTTGACCAATAATCCATTTTTATTTGGTAGCTTATTGATACAAATTGAATAATAAAAAGGGGAAAATATAGACACCAAAAAACCACACATGACTATTTCAAATGTCATAATTTCCTTGAACCACCTCAGGACCCCCTTGGGCCCAACCATTGGCATTTCAACTAACAACCAAGCCTAACCCTACTCAGCTTGACCTACTAACCAAAACCACCTTTTTAACCTAATTTGACCTTGGCCCTCAACCATCGATGGTCACCTCAACCATCGATGGTCACCCTGACCATCGACAGTCAGGTTTCACCATCTGAACAATCTTAACTAACCCTTCACTTTGACTTGTTTTTCCATAATTAAAATGTCTAATTCATGTGTGAATCCATGCATGTTAAATTTAAAAATAGATAACAAGTTTTAACCCTCATTAGAATCTTGTTTCACCTCTCTTTCCTTGCCTATAAGAAGAGAGGAGTAGGAAGTGAGATCGAATCCATGACTTCAAGAGATTTTGTATCCAGCGTTTCTTTATAAGTCACTTCTTCTAGTAATCTAGTGATCTAACCATCATGTTAGAGAGATAAATTTCCTCTATCCCTTGGTTGATAGGCAAGTTTTGTTACTTTTCTATAATCATGCCAAAATCTATCAACAAACCAACCACCTTAACCATTAATTTGACCAACCTTTAGTAAGATAAGTATTTATCTTCAATCCATTAATTACATTATTTGTATTTCACAATCAACCCAGTACAAACCAATCTCCTAGAATTACCTTTTGTGATCTCATCAATCTGACCTTTATCAACCCATACCCAACACATAGTAATCATTTATGATCACCCTAACCATCGATGGTTTGTCCAACTATCAACAGTTATCACAACTACCGACGGTCACCCCAACCATCGACGGTTACCTCAACCATCGACGGTCACTATGGTATAAAATAATAGCAAGCTATTTTTACCCACTTACCCTCAACAAAATCTAATTTTCTTTTCATCTACCTGTTTATAGACCCCAAACCTATTTTTTGAAGCACATCTAACCTATTTATCATTAGTATTGACCCACTTATTACTATAATAATCATTTTAGTCTATTTTTTTTATCAAACATTTCTTGTATTACATTTCATTACCTTCTTATTATTGATATAAGTACTTTATCTTCTATTTTTTGAAATTAATTATTTAAAACATGTGGATTGGCAACCCCTGAGGAAGCTCTTACTTATGGGATCTAGTTAGTGCTAGGTAATCCACCCAACTATCTATCTAACCAACCATTTACTTTAGTGTTGTCTTATTTGTAGGTCATCCTCCCAAGCCAAAGAAGAGCTCTTCACAATCATTTAACTCAATACGTGCATAACCAAACATGTTTTCCAACCATACCCATATTTAGTTTATTATTCTTCCTTTCTCAAAATATAAGCTAAAATTCACTGAAACACAATGTCTAGTTCATAGTGTATGGGTATACTTTAGCTATACTGATACAACCCAAACTAAACATTAATGGGTAATAACTTTAAAATAACATCCTTTAGAAAGTATGTATGTTTGGTTGAATGCCTTTATGGAATCAATCAAGTTAATGCTCATTAGTCTAGCTATAATAATTAAATTATGTACCATAAATGTATATATTATCTCAGTATAAATGATTTTTTTTAGATTATTAAATTTTTGTATCAGAGCATGGTTTGAGTACTCTCAGGAATCTTGGGGAATGATTATTAAAGTTTCTCTATCGATTTATTATTTGTTTCACCCCAATATAGTGGGAACAAGATTTGGAATGGTAGACAATAACTAGGGTCATTAAAACCCAAGTAGAGGTAGAGGTCATGGAGCCAATTTTATTTAAAGAGAATAACCCACCCTTTAAAATGTGGGTAGTAATGTTGGAGCATCTAACCATGATGAAAAAAATCCAATTTCTAACCAAGAAGTATTCTTGAATGGAATCATAACTACTTTAAATGCCCTGCAAATAAATATGGAAACCCAAGAATGTAAAATGAATAGCCTAAAGGGTATTCCACTAAAATAAGTACCCCTTAGATAAGAAAGTCAAGGAAGTGTGTAGGAGCTCCAAGATAACCCTATAAATTTGGTTGATCCCATTATCAAATAATTAAAAAAACTTCCCCTACCAACCTTTTTTGGTGAAAAATCAAGTGACACAGTTGATGCATGGTTAGTTAACATGTACAAATAATTTAACCTAAAAAACATGCCCTCCAATGTGAAGGAAAGGGTTGTTAGATATCAACTAGTTAGAGCTACAACTCTATGGTTTAATCAAATCTATGCTTTATAGGTATACTAATGAATGAATCTTACCTAGCCTACTTTTGAATGATAGTTTAGGAAGAGATACCTCAATGATAACATCAAGGAGTAGAATATAATTGGTTTCATCTATTAAAACAAGAAAAAATGTCAGTAACAGTGTATGAAAACAATTTTTTGAACCTAATACATCATATGAACTATATGCATGATAAAGAGACCAAAGTGACCAAGTTTAAGTTGGGACTGAAGGAAATATTGATGCATGATAAGTCTTTGATTACTACCATCAAATCTATTCATAGAGTAGAAGATAAGTATAAGGATCACAAATAAATGAGCCAAGATTTTAAACATAATAGATATAAGCCTAAGAGTAAAAATATGTCCCCATCACCTAAGAACTTTAAGAAATCTAATACAAACTATATATTTACTATAATTACCAGTGGTTTTAATAAATTTTAGGGGAAAAGTTAAAATGTCAAGAATAAGATTTTTTCTAAAACTAGATCTTATAATAAGAATGATACCATAGAAGTTAAAATGTACCAGCCATGGGGATAACAAAATTCCTATAGAACCCTAGAGGATTTTAGTGTGTTTGGAATGTGTAGATAATCATTATCTCAAGGACTATCTAAAACTACAATTGGAACAATCAATTAACCATAGGGTATATGCAGTTGTGCATAATTGGAATGCAAAAAATAAAACCACCCTTATCGAGATTAGAGCTAAAATAAATGACTTTATAGTTTTTATTCTAATTGAATCAGGTGCAACATAGTTTTATTTCCTTTAAAGTTGTGAATAATAGTAAATTGAGTCCTCTGACATTAAGAGAAGGTAGGGAGGTCAAATTTAGTATAGCAAAAAGGGTACCAATAACCAAATGCATTGAGTAAATAGTTTAATATTTATGGAGTTTTCAAACCAAAATCAATCTACTTTTATCTCTGCTTGGTTCATATGCCATAATCTTGGGAATGGATTGGTTACAATAATATAAAGCTTTTTTAGACTACTATAATAAAATAATAAATTATTGTGATGAATTGGGAAATATAAAAGAAATTAAAGGTTTGCTTAAGTCTAAGATACATAAGATTATATTAGTTTTATATTTAAAAAAGTTTGTACAAAAGAGTTGTTGAATATATACTATTTAGATGTATAAAATTTCACCTGAAAATGAAACTGCTTTTAGAGAATTTTTATTTCTGAGGGAATTTTTTATGTGTTTCCAAAAAAACTAACTGGACTACCTCAACAATGGGAATTTTATTTTTATATCAATACCTTAACATCAAAAACTCCCTACTTCATGGACATAACTGATTTATAGGAAATTAAGGTTCAGTAACAAGAGTTGTTAAAAAATGGTAGCACTAGGACAAGTGTGTCTCCTTGGGGGTGCACCTATGATATTTGTGAAAAATAAATATGGTACCTTGTGATTGTGTATTGATTATCACATTATTAACAAGGTAACTATTTATAACTAATATAAACTATCGAGGATAGATGATCTATTTAATCAAATGAAGGATGAAACTATATTTTCTAAAAGAGACTTGATATTAGGCTATCATCAATTGAGAATCAAAGAAGATGAAATTCATAAGAATACTTTCTATGCTAAATATGGACATTATGTGTTTATAATAATTCCCTTTGGTATAACTAATTCACCTGCTACATTTATGAACATAATGAATAGTGTATTTAGATATTTTCTAGACAAGTTTATGCCAATCTTTCTTGATGACATATTGCTCTATTCTAAGAATGCAGTTGAACATGAACAACACTTGAATTTAGTTCTACAGAGGTTAGGGTAGCATAAAACTAATGGTAAGTTGTCTAAATGTGACTCTGATGAATCTAAAATTTATTATTTATGTCACATAATTTCTTAAGATGGTATTTTTGTGGATCCAAAAAAGATTAAGGCTATCCAAGAATGGCCTACTCTTAAAAATATACATGAAGTATGTAGTTTTATGGGAATGGATGGATATTATAGGATATTCATGGATAATTTTTCCAGGTTAGACAATCTAATAATGTCTTTATTATCCCAGGGCAAGAAGTTTGTTTGAACTTATGAATGTGAGTAAGATTTTCAAAATATTAAGGATCTATTAATGAAAACACCTATACTTATTGTTTTGGACCCAAATGGAAATTTTAAGATCTAATCTAATGCACTAAGGAAGGCTTTGGTGGTGTGTCAACACATGAAGGTAAAGTGGTGGCTTATGAGTCACAAGAACTTAAATAAAATAAAATAAAATAAAATACACAACTCATGATTTGGAGCTTACCGCTATTATGCATGCTTTAAAATAATGGAAGTATTTCTAATTATAAAAAAAATTAAAGTAAAATTTGATCATTATATCTCAGAACATTTTTTTCAAGGATGATCTTAATGCTCTCTAGTGTATATGGTTAGAATTTCTAAGCAATTTTGACATGGATATTTCTTATATAAGAGGTAAGGAGAATCATGTTTTTGATGTACTTAACCGACACACAAATCTCACTACCTTGTCTATTTTACATACTAACTTCAGAACTGGTATTCTAGAACAACAACATTATGATGTATTCTTCTAATAAGTGTAGGTTTGGTTGATGAGCTTGTAGAATTTTTATTTTTATTTTTATGTTGATTTTGATGGTTTGGTTAGGCATAAAAATAGAATTTATATGCCCAAGTTAGGTGAGTTGATAAACATTTTATTTATAGAATTAAATTCAACACCTCTCTTTGTTCATCTAGGTGTCATGAAGATGACACATGAGCTGAAGAGATTATACTATTGGTCTGGTCTAAAGTGCGATATTGATGACTTTGTGGATAAATGCTTGGAATGTCAGTGAATAAACTATGAAAATTTCCATCTAGGAGGACTATTATATCCTCATGATGTTCCATGAGGTAACTGAGTTATTTTTTGTCATGAATTCATAGATGATTTGCCTAAGTCATGAAGTAAAAATTATAATATTGTAGGTGTAATAGATAAATTCACTAAAGTTGGAGTTTTCACTGCTGGAAATATAACTAATGATGCTTCTATGTTTACATAAAAGTTTTTCACAGAGATAGTCGCATGGCATGCCAAAAGTCATTATATATAATTAAGATAAACTCTTCACTTCTAAATTTTAGAAAACATTGATTATTGCTTTTAGGACAAGGTTGAACTTTAGTTCCTCATACGACTTAAAAATAGATGGTTAGACTAATAGACTCAATCAAATCATGGAAGACCATGTATGTAATGGATAAGTAAGGTAAATGGGAAGATTTATTACACTTAGTTTAATTCACTAAAAATATCACTTATCACTCTGTGATTAAAATGGATCCATTCAAAGCTCTATATGAGCATAAATGTATAACTCCACTTAGTTGGGATAGCCTAGAGAATATAATTATTATTTATCTTAATGTTTTATAGGAATATGATAGATAAATAGAAACAATAATTTAAAATATGAAAACTACATTTGACAGATAGAAAATTTATACAAATTTAAAAAATCAATAATTTGGGAAATATTCCAAATTTACAAGGGTGATAAATTTACAATGGGTGATAAATTTTTTCTAGGTATTCAACCATATAAAAAATCAATAAAATTTGGGAAATATTCCAAATTATCTCTTTGATTCATTATACCTTTTGATATTTTGGAAAAAAATCAATCTTTTTCCCTGTAAATAGCCCTTCCCCCTTCTATATATAGGATTCATGATATTTTTCATGTTTCATTATTGAGAAAGTACATATCTGATCCCTCTCATGTTTTTTATTAGACGCACCTTCAAGTTACATAAGAAGAAAAGATATAGTTGGAGATAATGAGGATCCTTGACCATCACATCATTAGACTATGGAATCATGACATTTTAAAAATTTTGGTCTAATGGGATCCTTTGTCAGAAAGAAATGCTACTTGGAAAGATGAAAGTATTTTTAGACAAAACTATCCTTGATTGTTTTAGTCCTTGGGATGACTCCTTCCAAACTAGGAAGGATGTCATGACCCTAGTTTCTTGACACTTATTATTTTTTCATATTACTATTTTATGACTTAGTTAGTGACTATTGCATGGTTATTTGATTACTTTTACTTCTTTGATTAAATAATTCATATGTTGTGATATACTTGATGGGGTTTATGATGTGTTATCATAATATTCATGATGATAAATAAATTTTTAGTTATTATGATCATGTAGATTATTCTGAATTTCATGTGATACATTTCAATTCTATATTTAATTATTTCATTCATTATATGTTATTAGTTTAAATATTGTTGATGCACCTTTTTGGTGATTGTAGGGACAAGTTATTAATGAGATAGGTTGGGTGTAAAAATCCACAATAATAGATAATAATGAGTAATAAATGATTTAATTGATTGAACTATCTAAGCCTGTGATGCACTTAACATTGATTTTGACATTATATTCAATTTTTTTAGTTTGTTTATCTTGATTAATTTTCAATCTCATTCTAGTATTTTTCTTGTGACTAGTAGTGATTTTTATTCCCATGAGAAAAGTTGTTTCCACTTTATTCTTGTTATTAACTGATTTTTGGACTTGTTGATGTTTATTTGATACAAGTTGTTTTACTTTCATCTTGTTGGTTATTTGGTCAAGTTTTTACGTTTGGTAGTTGTGACTATTTTATCTTCATTGATTTATAAGCCAAAGGGGCAATGTAATTTTTATAGCCCAAAATTATACCGATGAGAAATCAATGAGACCTTCTCAATTTTTGGATAACATGGAACTATCTAGGCCTCTAAACAAGATAATTCAAGAGATAGATCTTTAGATTTTAAAGGGATATCTCTTTTGATCTATCTTTTAGACTCACATGACACTAGGCTAATAACTATTGGTGGTGAAAAGGGAAGAAGAAAACATAAATCAACCTAAACTAATGAAGGTGATACACCAAAGGTAATTCCACAAAACACACTTGCATCTTCACTAATAAAGAACATTGTTAAAACTAACCTCAACTTAGCGTCCTTCTATCATAAGTATTTCTCGTAGAGGTATATTTTTATGCATATCCAGAGGTGGATGAAAAGGAGGTATGATATAAGACACTACTAGTCTCTCTCACAATTCAAGACACACTTATAAAATACATACCCTTAATGAGACATATAAAAAATATGCTACTATTAAAACAATGCATATAAGAGCAGAATGGAAGAAAAGAGAAGGCATTCATCACTTAACATCTAAATGCACTACTTGACATGCTTAGGAAAGATTTGGAGAGATAGGATCAACTTAAAAAATTTATTCTAAGGAAAATCAAGATGTCAAACTATTAGGGCTTCACCATACCAATTGTGGATCCCTTAGAAATCCAAAAAGGCTTGCATATATAGAACATAGGAGAGGATAGAGAAGAAGAGAAGTGGAAGGGTCACAAGGCCAAGTGTCAAGACTTGAAAACTAGTTAAAATTCAAGAAAATGAGTTGGAAAATAGGTGAATAAGTTGTCATGAATATGTGTCAATCTAAAACATAGTACTTTCCTCAAGTTGACATATAAATCTTCATGTTCTTCTTTGAAACTGCCCTAATGATGATGAGGGGTTCACTTGATTTTATAAAAATATAATAAGATTCATTTCCACATATCATATGAAATGATAAGATGGAAATAAGATCATTTCTAGTCCTTTTACACTTCTCCAACTGATGATCTTCCTCTTGACACTTGTGTTCACTACTTACAATCACTCATTAGCTCTCTAGGCTTCAATATTCATATTTATCACTTAAGTAGCATGCATTTATTTAATTAAGGTCATTGAAAAGGTGTTAGTAAAATAAATTATACCCTATTTTTCCTTAGGTATATCAAATAGACCTCAATTAAACTTTAACAACACTTCTCACTATCAACCTTGACAATCACATTGTCTTCTCATTTTTGCTTATTCAGACTACTTGTAATGAATGTATTAATATTGGTATTTTCATGCACAACCAAAGTGATAAATAATTATAAATAGTCATAAAAATTCTATAAATACCTTTCATAGTGATCTTCATTCATCAATCCCCTTTTGCACTTGTGAAACATATAAAAACTTGTAGAAAACCCTAAATTAAGCATGTCTGTATAAGTGATAGTATGGATCAATTGGGTTAAAATAATATTTAGGGAGTTTAAAACATCTCCAAAACACTTTAATGTAAATTTTACCCCTCCTAGATGCATTCCCATTCATTTCTTTTTCATTGGGCTCATACAAGGGTTTTAGGTCACTTGGAGTGTTAACGATGATTCATAAAAGTTAGAAATTAAAAATTAAAAATAGTTACAAAAATTTTGAGTTAATAACCATCATAAAGTAAATATAAATTTATTTGGGCACTATGCACAATTTTCATATAGATATGAGTAGAAGAAGATGGCTCTTGAGCTCTTGTAATGCATTCTGGATAGGCCTGAGATAGTTTTAGGCCAAGAATGGACAACTTGAGCTACTCCATAAAAACATTATGGTTATTATGGACTATAAAATTTACCCTAAATGTTCTCAAATTCTTTGGAAGGATCTCATGATCATATGAATCAATTTGGAGGCCATGAGGGTTTATGCCTAGTTCTAGGCCTAGTAGGCCTAGACTGTGTATTTGCATATGTGACCACATGTGAAGGTTACAAATGGATATAAGTGTTTATACACACTTTTTTACATTAAAAAAAATTCTTTATATCATAAAATGGCCATTAAATATTCTCCACTTTGTATTTTCACCTTTCATACACCAATTTTGCATACCATCTTACTCATGGAGTGCCCACTATCTATGAAAAAATAGAGGGTACTTCCCCTATTTATGTAACCAAAGTGATGTCATGAAGATTTATGTTAGGTCATGAGGACATTATATATGAATATTAAATTCTTTATCACACTCAAATATCCTTCAACATATTTGATTCCCAAAACTATCTTTTATGACTTAACTGTGTAGGGTTTTGGACTAACTGTAAGTTAAGGTCAAAAACCTATTTGTTCAATATCCTTATTGCTTGATTGAATATAATAATCTCAAGGAAATATGATATGATCACTATGGTATTTTATCCAATGTGGTTATCCATGCTAAACCATCTACCTACCTTCTCAACTTGCACCTTTCATTTGTTCAGGCTAGTCTGTAGTATTGATCAACTTGTAGGTGTACATTTTAGGAAATATGGGATTCATGTAAGTGTTTATTTATGATTTAAAATTTTGTTTTAACACATACATAATATATTAATGTCACCAAAGACCATTTCACACATGAATACACTCACCTCTACTTGTAGGCCATGCTCTCATCTCTTCATATAGGTCCTTATTGTCCCAAGTTCATTTTGGCTCAATGCACTATAGATTTACTGAGTGTTTTAAGTGTAAATTTGACTGCATTGAAACCAATAAACCATAACCATAACTTGACCTAGAAACCTTATCTTTGTGTTCAAGTGTGACTATTAGGCCTAAGCTACAAGAAGGAAAACACTAGGCTTACTCAGACCTCATCAATCTTCACCATAAGATGCTACTGTGTCGAGCAAAGTCTCTTCTTCAAAAATGTTAAGGTAATTGTTCCCATTAAGCAAATTTATCAATATTTCACCTATATACATTGATTGAATGAGTTAATGGATTGATAATCTCATTAAAGTCTTGAGATTGAATAGAACCTATGTCTTAGGTTTTGGATGGTCTTTTCACTCTCCATACATAGCTACAGGTGACTATAGGTGACTGTCATATTAAATTATGACCAATATTTACTCATTTTATTAGAATCCTATGTGAATCAACCTTGAGGTCCCTCAATGCAAATATTCCATGGAGAAACTAATTTCCATTCTTTGAGGGGAGAAACATAAGTGTATTATCTTGAACAGAAATCACTCATAGAAGATAAACCCTACCACTGATGAAAACATTGTCTTGCAAACTAATAGTGCTCACTTCGAGCACAATGAGGGTGATCTTGCCTATCCATTAATATCCACATATGACAAATGAATTAAAACTATCATGTAAATGAAGGACATACTCTACCAACCTACATACATCACTCAATTTACATAGACCAATGCAAATAGATGAGGAAATCAAAGCCATTGGAGTTATGCAGGTAGTTTTGAGATGCTAAAAATCTTAATGATTTTTCATGAAGTACATATCACCAATCCTACAAATATTTTCATGAAAAGGAAGTATAAATGGAGTGATAACATTTTCCAAGTACACTTAGACCAACTCTTCATCTCCTGTCCATACCAAGTGTAAAATGATTGACTTACTTGACTTGCCCAAGAGAGAGAGAGAGAGAGGTTATTTTTACAAATTTTAAGCTTGTCAAACTAATAGAGCTTGGATATGAGTTGTGGGGATCTAAAGTGACCCTCTTGAAGTAGTCACACATGCTAGAACTATTATATAGTCTATACAAAAATTGAAACTCCCATTTTTTCAAGTCATCCTTTTGATTTAAACATTGAACCTACATAATTTCAGTTTAAAAATAGTTCTTGACACTTACATGACATTAGACACATTAACCAACTCCGTGACACACTTGTCCTTAGTGTAAAACCTTACAAATTTACTAACATGACCCAAAAGGACATAAAATGACATCAAGGATAAATGATCAAGTGTGACCAAGATAAAACATAGTTTGTGACCTTATTTAAGACCATGGTGGACTACTTTCTAACCTTGGATATTATATGGAAGTTTTAAATTTTATGGGGTTAACTTAATTTGACTAAGGGGTAAAATTAGTAAATAGTTTGGCAATTTCCTAGGGGTAGCATGACTTCTTTACTAAGGATCAGTTGCATTCTCCTATCCTTGAAAAATGGAGTTACTGATACACTTATCTTTACATTTAAATTCCTCTCAAAGGACACCAAACCAAACATAAAAGGAAACAAATGCACAAGATACGAAACTAAGGCACACACTTATGATCTCATGAACACTTAGGGAAAACACACACAAACTCTAAGGAAACACACACCTATTATAATATGTAAAACACCTAAATATGCTTGAGGTGAAGGGAAACTCTTTATTTCTTCAACTATGGTAAAAAACAATGCTTCTTTCATCACTGCTTCTCCAAGAAAACAATACATCATATGAGTCATATTCATCAATAAACACTTGCTTGTGGAGATAGTCAAACGACTTACCATGGTTAGATATTCTATTGATTGTAAGTGTGTCACTTGGAGATCTCAATAATAATACATTTATCTCTCTAAAGGGATTGTTTGAGCTTTCATCCTACTTGGAATTTGTCATGCCTATTTGGAAATCTTCAATTCTAAAACTTGGGAGACATCAAAGCCTTCTCAACTTCAAGTGCCTTTTAAACATGACATGATTATTGTTGTATGTCATCAAGAAAATATTCTTTTTTTTTCATTAAGCACTTCACAGTATTACAAGGTTGTTTCTTTCTTTTTGGATACATCAATCTTCTCCTTATACTCAGTAGGTGCATGTTTGTCTTCAACATTAGGTCTGTATTTATTTTGAAAAAATATAGACTTTATTACCTATTAAAACTCTTGCACTATGGCATTGAATTATTTTATAAATTAATATACTTATTCTTGAGGTTAATTTTCATGAGCATTACCTTCTTGGATATGCATAATTAAGTGTTCACTAAGATTGTCATGTTTTGACACAGCTGGGATCTCAACATCATCACCCATGTATACAAGATAGTTTCCCCATGTAAATTTCTCTAGGATGTCATCAAAATATTCCTAAAGTGCTTCATAATTATCCTCATAGAGGATGTAATTACCAAGTACTATCTCTTCAAATCCACCTTTCTTATTTCCCCATTCATCAAGGTACAAGTTAGATATGTCATCAGGGAGTGTTAGAGGTTCTTGATCACTAGGGTGATATTCTTCTTCAATGACATTGTAATTCATATTATTTGTATAAGGAACATATGGTTCTACATGAAAAATAGATAGATGTTCATATTTTATTGACACCTTTGCACCATACCTAGTCCTAAATGCCATGCAGGACCAATCTGAATTCTAGGTAACCTCAAATCTTAGCAGTGATTTCTCTTGAAAAAAAACTAAAAAATGAGGAGGCACATCCAACACCACATCTTTATAAATATTGAAACTATGACAAGCATAAATTACAAGTTTAAAACCTTTGATTATGCCAATGTTCTTGGCAGTTGACCCATCTAATTATAACACTCCTTTGGAATGAGATTCATACTTCAAGTTTAATTTATTAGCCACTTGCTTAGGCATGACACATGTACTAGATCCACTATCAATAATATAATTATGAAACAAAGAGTCTCTAATGATGATTCATATATTAAAAAGAGGAGGTTTGTCTACCTTTTCAACTTTGTTTAACTATCCTTCACTAGGCTTCAAAGTGTTTGTCAAGGTTGCCTCTTTCTCATAAGGCTGCTTGGTTGTCAAACTGAGCTCAAACAACTCTTTTTGAATTTTTCATGCTTATCTAGGTATTACTAATGTATCCCACATTTATACATTCACATGAGACCTCTTCATTTTATCTACAATGTTAGTGAAAGTTCCACTAACCTTAGCTTGTCCTCCAGTAAGAATGATGTTGCCTATACCTTGAGAATTTTGAGGTATGAAAGAACTCCTAACATTTTGATCTCTTTGAGATAATAGTGTACTTGTAAATATATTAGACATACCTACCCTTTTGGATGTTTGAACATACATTGATTAACCATTATTAACCCCTTGAACCTCTTTAACTACCTTTCTCTTTGCCCTTATGTTTACAACAATAAGACTTGAATTTTTGCTTGGATACCCTTGATAATTCATAGCAGATGAGCCATGTTGCTGCCAATTGACCAATTTAGAACCCACCTGAGTACTTTTCTAATTGGTATCTTTTCCATTTATTTACCTTATATTGATTCATAGCTAGCATAGTTCCCAAATTTGCCATTAAGGTTGATTGAAGGACTCATTGACATAGGGAGATGTATCATGAGGTTGATACCATGAAGGATGAACATCATTCTCTTGGGAAAGGTTATTTTGAGTAGGAACTAATGCTATTAAAGTGGAAGGAGCATTGGGATTGTAACCATTATATGACTTTGATTGGACAACCTGCACTTGACCTTGAAGATGACCTTGGAAAGGTGGTCTATTGCCTTGATAGTTAGGGTAGGATTGATGGGGTTGATAGTGGCTATTTAAAGTATTCACTTATTATTATTGTATGATCCTCTTAATACCTAAGATCTCTTTCTCCATAGCTCTCATCCTTTCTACCTCATTAAACTTAGTTGACTAGGGGCAACAATATTATGTTTAGGTGTATGAATGGGAGCAACAACAGATGTATGGGTTTAAAACCTAGGAAGAAGAGGAATGGGAGGCCTTGGGGAAATATTCTCAACCTAAATCACACAATTATCATTGGGCAATGTGATCCCTCCCATAGATTGTCTCATCATTGAAATGTTACTATAAAAATATTTAAGATAGTAAAGGAAATCATGGTGAGATATGGGTCTTAACAAGATTTGGATCCGATCCCATGTCTTCTAAAATATTGTGTTGAAGTTTGGAATGATTTCTTGAGGTGTTCTCCTTATGTTGCTTAGCTACTTAGTCAAAGACAAGTTGTCACTCTTGTTTTCAAATCTTATTTTCAATGCATCTCCAAACTCATCCCATGTGGTAATAGATTTAGGGGCCAAAGTTCCATACCAATCAAGATATATACCCTCTAAAAAGACAACCAATAATATGATTGTTATGTTATCCTCAATAATGTGAGGTATATTGCATAAGCTAACAATGTTCCTAATATATTTAATAGGGGTGATAATAGTCACATAGGTGTATGAGGGAACACATTTGAGGGCAGATATGGGGATATCATCATAGTGGGTAAGATTTAGATGACTATGTCCATTGAAGGCAATAAAATATAGGTTCTTTGACATGATGGATTTAGGACTTTGCAAGAATGGACCATTCAAAAACTTTCTTATAGACTTGTGAGTAAGGTATGAGTTATTTGGATAAGGATTGATGTTAGCAAATCTATTTGCTTTGTATGAATAAAGAGTAAGATCTTGGAACTCAAAAAGAATGCCTTGGGTAAAATACCTCATGTTTACCTTATGCATGAAAGAGTGCACTAGTTTACAACCAAGATTGAAATGTTGGAGTCATTAGATACTGTAATACATGGGTTGCTATAGTTTCCTTATTGTCAAAGCTAGCATCCATCTTGAACAACCCTTTTAGACTTCATGTCCCACTGGGCATACTAGAACTATTATAGACAAAATTTTCACCCATGAGAATCTAGTGAGACCTTATCAAATTTTGTAAAGCATGGAACTCTCTTTACCTATATACAAGCTACTTCAAGAGATAGATCTCTAAATTTTCAGGGGTTGTTTCCCTTGATCTATCCTATAGGATCACACTACACTAGGATAATCACCATTAGGGGTGAAAAGGAAATAAGGAAACATAAATCAACCTAAAATAATGAAGGTGATACACCAAAGGTAAGTCCATAAAACACACTTGCATTTTCACTAAGAAAGAAGACTGCTAAAACTAACCTCAAATCAATGTCCTTCTAGCATAAGTATTTATCATAGAGGTAGATTGTTCTGAATATCTAGAGGTGGATGAAAATGAGGTACAATATTAGACACTACTCTTCTCTCTCACACTTCAATACACACTTAAAAAACACATACACTTCATGATGCCTATTAGAAGCAATGTTACTTTTCATACAATGCATGCAAGAGTAGAATGGAAGCAAGGAGAAGACATTCATCACTTAACATCCAAATACACTACTTGAAATACTTAGGAAAAATTTGTAGAGATAAGATCAAATTCAAAAATTTATTCTAAGGTAAATCAAGATGTCAAACTAGTAGGGCTTTGGCATACCAATTGTGGATCCCCTACAAAGCCAAAAAGACTTGCATATATAGAGCATATGAGAGGAAAGATAAGAAGATAAGTGGAAGGGTCATGAAGAAAAGTGTCAAGAGTTGGAAAATAGTTATAATTCAAGATAATGAGTTAGAAAATATGTCAAAAATATGTCATGAACATGTGTCAATCTAAAACAAAGTAATTTTCTCAAGTTGGCATAGAACTCTTCATGTTCTTCTTAGAAACTTCCCTCATGATGATGAGGGGTTCACTTGATTGTCTATAACTTACATAGGAATCACTAACACATATCATCTAACATGATAATATGGAAATAAGATCAGTTCATGTCCTTGTACATTTCTTCAATTGATGATCTCCCTCTTGACACTTGTGTTCACTGCTTACAATCACTCACTAGCTCTCTAGGCTTCAATATTCACATTTGTCACTTAGGTAGCCTACAATTATTCTTATAATCTCATTGAAAAGGTGTTATGAAAATAAATTACACGTTATCTATCCTCTAGTTTATCAAATAGACCTTAGTGAAATTCAAATAACACTTCTCACTATCAACCTTGATAGTCACATTGTTTTTTCACTATGTTTATTCAAATTTCCTACAATGAATGGATTATTTTTCATGCATAAAATGTATCTAAACTCCTTCCATAATTATATTCATTAATCAATCCCCTTTTTCACCTATGAAACATATCAAAAATTGTAGAAAGCACTAAATTAGGCTTGTCTATACAAGTGATAGTATGGATAAACTGGGTGGAAAGGATATTAATGGAGTTTAAAACATGTCTAAAACATGTTCATGTATATTTAAACCCTTTTGGATGCATTCCCATTCATTTATTCTCCATTGGGTTCATACAAGGGTTTTAGGTCACTTGGAGTGTTAACGGTGATTTTATAAAGGTTAGACATTAAAAATTCAAACCAATTCCATAAATTTTGAGTTAATGACCCTCCTCAACTAACCATAAGTTATTGAGGCACCATTCACACTATATATACATATATGAGAAGAATAAGATGGCTCTTGGGCTCTTGTAATGCATTATGGATAGGCCTAAGATAGTTTTAGGCCAAAAATGGCCAACTTGAGCTAATTCATCAAAAATTATGATTATTATAGACTCTCCACTTTCCTTTTAAGGTTATAAAATGTATTATAATGATCTCATGATCATACAACTCAAGTTGGATGCCATGAGGGTCTAGGCCTAGTTCTAAGCCTAGTAGGCCTAGACTGTGTATTTATATATGTGACCACCTATGAAGTTTCCAAATGAATATAAGTGTTTAACCACACTTTTTTACATTCAACCCAAATATCTACATTATCCAATGGTCATTCAATACTCCACACTTTGCCTTTTCACCTTTCATATACCAAGTTTGCATGTTGTCTTACTCATGGAGTGACCTTTATCTGAGATAAAGAAATGAAACCACCCCTAATTTTCTGAATAAAGTGAGGTCATGAAGATTTATATTACATCATTATGATATTATTTACCAATAATTAATGCTTTATCACACTCATATAGCCTTCAATATCTTTGATTCCCAAAACTAGCTTTTATGACTTGATTGTGCAGGGTTTTGGACTGACTATAAGTTAAGGTCAAAAACATGACATGATATAATTAAATATTATATTGAGATGATTATATAACATTAAAATTAAATCTTTCAACATAAATGGTTGTGCTTGGACCCATAAAGGAAAGGAATAAGCATGATATAGAATCAATGCACAAGGCTCGCTAACTATAACCAATGTTTCATCTACATTAGCATTCATATATGAAAATTTGATTATGGTAGAGAAAAATATGTAAAAATTATAAAAATATAAATTAAACTCAAAATTAAGTTCATACTCCATAGTAGTTAGGCTCTAAGAGATGGAAATCAGGTCACGTGGTAGAATCTTGATTTTGACAGTGGCAGTTTTGCCTATACAAGAGTTTTGATTAGGTGATTTTGATTGATGGTAAATAATAAATGCTTTGTGAATACTAGTTAAGATCAGTTATATCCTTGGTAATTCACACTAATTCTGAAAATATATTATCCTCTTTAACTTGTGGTACTTTTGGCATCCTCACATGAAGAATGAGCATCATAAAACTGGGTTCAACTGGTGCTGGTGGGTGGGAATTTCATCTTTTGAATAAAACATAGTTAACACTCGTGAAAATGATGGACATGATTTGGATTATATTTGAAGGCACCAAAGGTCTATGGTGATTTTTCTTAATAGCTACTTAAACTAAATCCATTGGTGTTCACTAATATGGGGTCTAGTAGATCATTAAGGCAATTATCTTTGTGTAGCCTCCATGCCTACATTGACATCATGTGAAACAATAAATTAAACTATTAGAGCTTACAAAAAATTTCTAAATATGTATTTTTGATATAATTCTTACATGGTCAGAAAGAAGTTCCAGCCCCTCATATGTTTGTTGTATATGTCTTTTACCAGATACAACATTTAACAACATTCCAAAGATGCAAATGTCTAATTTCATACTTACAATCACATGACCAGTGGTAGTTATAGATTACTCTAGATCTATGTAACCCATGGGAAGCCAAATAAAATCAAATGTCATGCAATCATCTAGCAACATGAGAAGTTTAGTTTGGGAAAAAATGAAACTAATTACATTTTAATTCAATAAGCAGTTAGTGAGATAAGGTCACCTTATGGTGTTCTAGTAATACACGTCAAAAATTCCTCTTGGTCATTTTGGGTAAAACACACTTCATCATCTCTCCAAGTCTCTTGATGATCAGAATCATACTGCAATAATCTTCTATAAAGTCAAAAATCTAAGATCTTTGCATTGTAACTATCATCTAGAATAATGTTGATGGGTTTAATGTCTCTATGCACTATACACTTTGCGGCCCCTTCATGAATATACATGAGCCCCTTTATTAATTTCTATTGGTTAATTGTTGTTCAGTCTTAGTTCTACAATATATTCATTCATACATAAAATCATGCAATTGATTTATCTATCAATTCATCTATTTTTAGAACAATAAAGCTTTATAAAAGCTAGAAATAAATTTAAATTATATTTCATGTAAGTTTTTTTTTAAATTATTTAGATAAATTTAAAATATTTTATTTATTTATAGAAAATCATGTTCACATTCAATTCAATAAATACATTATATTTGAACTTTATTATTATTGAGAATGATTCAAATAATTTGAAGTAATTTTTTTTTGGCTATTCTATATTTCTTCTAGTTATGCATACTTCATATATTTGGCTGTGAGTATTTTATCTTCTGGATAGTGATTTATATTTTTATATTTTAAAATCTTCAATTGGTATCAATGCAAGGTTTGGGTAATTATTTTTTGTTTCAAATATTTTTAACAATTGATCATGTCAAAATATAACAATCTTCCTATTTCAAAATTTAGAGGAAATAATTGAGATTATTGGAGCATCAAGATGATGACTCTTTTGATAGGAAAAGACTAATGGGAGATTGTACAAATTAGTTATAATGAACCAACTGATTGGGCCACTATTAAAACTAATGATAGAGAAGACAAGAAGGAAGCTAAGAATAATAACTCACAAGCTTTATTTAATAGTCAAACAACTCTAGATAAGAGCTTATTTTCAAGAATTCTAAGTGCAAAGATAACCTAGGATTCCTAGAAGGCTCTACAAGAAGCTTACCAAAGTATTGAGCAAGTCAAAGTGGTTAGATTATAAACATTGAAGAGATAATTTGAGAATTTAAAGATGCAAGAAGTTGAAAGCATGGGTGATTTATGTGTAAGAGTAAAGGATGTATTCAAAAGGATGGCTACAATTGGAAAAATATTGAACAAAGATATTATTGTTAAAAAGGTGTTAAGGTCTCTAACACCAAGGAGGAATCATGTTGCCATAATTATTGAATAAATAAAAGATTTGAGTACTGTTGAATTTGATCGCCTAGTTGGATCTCTTGTGTCCCATGAGGAAAGACTAAAAGACACATTAAATGAAAGTGATGAGAAGGATTTTGACTTAAAATTAAAGATCATAAAGAGTGAAAGTTCTAGCACTAGCAATAAGAATAGCCATGTACAAGGAAAAGACAATATCAAAAGTAATCAAGGATAAGGAAAAGACATGAATTATAGTTATTCAAGAGGATACAATTATTCAAGAGGATATAGAGGAAGAAGAGGTGGTTCAATTGCAAGAGGAAGAAGTAGAAGTAGATTTGATAAAAGAAATATTCAATGCTATTATTATCACATTAATGATCACTTTGATTAGGAATGTAGATTAAAAGTATGAAATGAAAAGAGGAGTGATAATTATGATAATGAGGATAGTTATGTTTCATGAAATTTATTCATTTCATAAGACAATGCTAAAAATAGTCATGATGAGGTTTGGTATATAGATTTAGGTTGTTCTAATCACATGTTAGGGAATAATGTGTTATTTTCTACAATAGATAGAAGTTTTAAAAACAATATCAAACTTGGTGATGATAAATCTTTGGAGGTTGCAGCAAAGTTAACTATGCATGTGAATACTATAGAAGGTAAGAAAATTATTAATGATATTTATTATACCCCAAAGTTGAAACATAATTAGAAAAGTGTTGGACAATTATGTGAAAATAACTATAAGGTGGCTTTTTATAATAAGGAATGTATGATCTATGACAAGAATCAAGGAAATAAGGTTGTTACAATTGTACCTATGTCTAAGAATAGGATGTTTTCATTGAAGTTTGGAGAGCATAGTAACAACCTTAAAAATATGGCATATGAAGATAAAAGTTGGTTATAACATTTTAGGTATGGACACTTGAATTTTAAAAGTTTAAAGTTACTAACATCAAAAGAATTGGTTTATGGTTTGCCAAAGGTTGAAGAGCATAAGGAAGTTTGTGAAGGATGTTTTAATGACAAACATGCAAGAAAAAATGTTCTAAAAGGTAGTGCATGGAGGTCTTATCATCCACTTCAATTGGTTCATTTTGATAGTTGTGGTCTTATGCAAGCAAAGAGTTTGGGTAAGTCATCATATTTCATTATATTTATTGATGATTATTCAAGAAAATTTTGGGTTTATTTTTTTAAGCAAAAAAGTGAAGTATTTGATACATTCAAAATATTTAAATCCTTAGTATAAAATGCAAGTGCTTATAGAATAAAGTGTTTAAAGACTGACTATGGAGGTGAAATTTGTTCAAAATATTTTATGAATTATTTTGATTTGAATGGAATTAAAATGCAACTCACAACTGCTTACACCCCTCAACAAAATGATGTCACTAAAAGGAAAAACCATATAGTGATTGAAATGGCAAGGAACATGTTACGAATAAAGGGATTGAATAACTCTTTTTGGGGTGATGTAGTTTTTAAAACAATATATATTCTCAATCGAAGTCCTACTAATGCACTTGAAAAGATATCTCCATATGAAACATGGCATGAAAAAAACCTAATGTCAAATATTTCAAAGTTTTTAGTTGTTTAGTATATGTTCTTGTAGTTGATAAGAAAAGAAAAGAAATTAGATCCAAAGAGTGAGTCTTGTATTTTTTTGGGGTATAGTGAACACAAAAAAACTTATATGCTTTATAATCCTATCACTAATAGTGTAATTGTCTCAAGCTATGTTATTTTTGATGAAGGGGGAGTGTATGGTCATGATAAAGATAAAGGTAATATTTATAGGTCTAAATCTATTTTTATTGATGTTAATAATGATGATATTACTAATAAGTAGCCCATTAGTGCTTTAGTCACAGTTTCAACTTCAAGTGCAAGTCCATTAAATAGCCCCTCATCTAGTTCATGTATTCCAAGCACAACTCCAGCTTCAAGTCCTAGTTATTCAAGGAAGGTAAAAAGTTTGGTTAAAATTTATCAGCATACAAGAAGCCAAACACATGAATAATGTCCAAGACATGAGATAATAAATTATGCTTTAATTACACAAGCTAATTTTAACCATCATGTTTTGAAGATGCATGTACTAATCATGTTTGGGTGAAAGCAATGCAAGAAGAGATATATTCTATTCACAAAAATGATACTTGGGAGCTTACAGAGCTTCCATATGACAAGAAAAATATTTATACTAAATGGGTCTACAAGATTAAGTACAACAATGATGAAAGTGTTTAAAGACACAAGGCAAGGTTAGATTCTAAGAGCTTCACACAGAGGCTTGGAATAGATTATGAAGAGACATTTTCATCATTAGCAAGATAAGAGACTATTAGAATGATGATTTCACTAGTATCTCAAAAGAAATGGAGAATTCATCACATGGATGAAGAATTCTATGTAGAACAACCACAAGGTTTTGAACTAGAAGGTAAAGAATGTCAAGTCTACAAGTTAAAAAAGGCTTTGTATGGCCTCAAATAATCACCTAGAGCATGGTATGCAAGGATTAATGGATATTTTCAACAAAATGGATTTAAAATAAGTAAAAGTGAGCCTACTCTTTATTACAAGCAAGATGGTAATGATATCCTTATTATAAGTTTGTATGTTGATGATTTTTTGTATATGGGCAACAATTTTAAGATGATGGATGAATTGAAAATTGCAATGATGAATGAAATTGAAATGAAATATTTAGATCTCATGAAATGCTTTTTAGGGATGGAGGTTCATCAAAGTAAAGAAAATATCTACATTTATCAAACAAAGTATGCAAATGATAGCTTGAATAAATTCAATATGGTTGATTGTAAACTAGTCTCCACTCCAACTGCTCATGGAGTATGCTATGTAGAGAAGATGGTGCTAAAAGAGTTGATGAGACAACTTACAAAAGTATTTTTGGAAGCTTAATGTTTGTAACTCACATAAGACCAGATATTACGTATTCGGTTTCTCTTGTATCAAGATATATGTCTAAGCCATCTGGAATTCATATGAAGGCATCCAAGACAATTTTGAGGTATGTAAAAAGTACTATTAGTTTTGATATTTATAATTATACTTCTGAAAGGTTTGAACTTCTTGGCTTTAGTGATTTTGGTTGGATAGGTAGTTTGGATGACTTAAAGTCTACATCTGGTAATAATTTTTCACTTGGTTTAGGTTTGGTTACATGGAGTTGAAATAAGCAAAGTTCAACTTTATCTTTCATCTATAGAAGCAAAATATATTATAGTCACTTTGGCAGGGACACAAGCATTATGCCTTTGAAAAGTTTTAGAAAAAATTGGAGAGAAACAAATTCAGCGTTTATTGATTTTTTATGATAATATAAGTGTTATAAAATTAACTAAAAAACCAATGCATCATAATAGGGCAAAACATTTTTATTTAAAGTACCATTTTATTCGAGATTTGGTTCAAAAGAAAGATATAGAATTGAAGTATATAAACACACATGAATATGTTGCATATATCTTTACTAATGCTATTATAAAAATTTAATTTTTGAAACTCTGAGATCAAATTCTTAGTTCACTCAACATCAAGGAGGTGAGTCTTAGTTCGATAGTAGCTTCATTCATGCAGAAAATCATACAATTGATTTAACTATCAATTCATCTATTTTTAGAACAATAAATCTTTAGAAAAGCTTGAAATAAATTTAGATTATATTTCATGCAAGTTATTTTATTTTTTATTATTTAAATAAATTTAAAATATTTTATTTATTTGTAGAAAAACATGTTCAACACAATTTAATAAATATATTATATTTTTAATTTATTATTATTGAGAATAATTCTAATAATTTGAAGAAGTAATTTTTTTAAATGCATCCTACATATATTTCGCTATGAGTATTTTATTTTCTGAGCAGTGATTTATTTTTTTATATTTAAAAATCTTCGTGTTCAGTATAATCTTCAGTCTTATTGGCCAATCGATATGTTCACTTTGTTAACCTGTTGTTTGCAACTGTTCAGATATTATCTTTACATTATGAGTTCAGCCCTCCATTCCCATAAAAATAAACTACAGAAGAATGAGACAGCATACTTACTGGAAATTAAGTTATGCATATTCCATCTAGGCATATAATCATAGACTACCATCAAATCTTCTTCAAAGCAATATCCCACAAGCTTCAAGATGTTTTGATGGAGTAACTTTGTGAGAGTCGCCAACTCATTCACCCACTCTCTTGAACCTTGCTCACTCGTCTTTTCCAATTTCTTTACTTCCACTAGTCCCTCATCACACAATGTTCCCTGCCATAACAAAGAACACATTTATATAATCCACCATCATTTATTTAACATTTTTTTCTCTGCAAACGAACTTATGCGGTAAACGTTACCAGAACTCGTCAACAATTGCTTGTGTCTGAACTCAATTACGAATCATCGGAACTCCAGCAACATTTCCTCTTCCATATAAGGGGAAGCGTTTGGCCTTAGAATTGTTTTTAAAAATGTACCGGGCCTGAGAATGTTGGGTAGTGGCATTTCTAGTTGTTTTGATAGAATAATGTTTTTTAGAAATGTACCAGGCCTGAGAAAACTCGGTGGTGACATTTCTGGTTGTTTGTCTCCATCTCTTTTATTAGAATTACCTTTGTGCTTAGAGGAGCGAGTCTCTGACTCTGAGTCAAAGATTTCTATTTTGGAAATCTGCTGTGTCACCTGATAATACAAATTTAACACTTCTCAGCAATAAACAATGAATCAATCATAATTGTTCAGTTATCTAAGGCAATTAATCTCCTCGATTCCACATGGATATGCCAAAGGCTCCTACTAGTTGGTTATCAAGATAGAACTTTGTAAAATTTGATGAACATTGGAAAATGGAATTGGTAGTGAACTTCTAAACCTGTATGATATAGAACTGCATGATGCCTTAGCATGTCATCTTGCTCGTCATTCCTTTGAAATGTAGAAGTGATGTGTAGATGTCATTAAAATTTCCATTTGAAGAAGCAGATTAGATTTCATATTTTTTACTTGTTTGCGTTCATAATTAAGCTCTTCACGGATCTTCTTAGGCAACAGTAATCTATTGCATTAGCATATAAATGTTAGTACCATAGGACATTTTTTCCCCTCGTTTAAGCAGGTAAGTTAATAAAGGAAATGCATGGAAAACATACTTTTATTCAACTCTAAAATATTTTCTTTGATGTAATGCAGGAATGACACAAAATCCCTCCATGAATGATTAAATGGACAGCTTCAAACATTTTCTCTAAAATTTCAATTTTTCCTACCCCAACATATCTCCCAAATTTTGCTCGCATGTGTGAAGTATCATTCCTCCAACTAAGTCTATTTAAATAATATTTTTTAATTTTCAAATGCAGGACAGATTTAAATGAAAATCCAAATATATATCTTTTTGGCAAGATTTACCAACTAACACAATAAAATGTAATTAAATGCATTTTTTTCCCCTTCATTGCTAGGTTATACGTAGAGTTTAGTTAGCCATTTTTGTAGTGAATGAAATGTAATGAAAATGTAGAGCAACCAACATTTTTGGTAGCAGTAGTTAGTAGAAACAACCATAATATTTTTGTAGCAACAGTTTGGATAGAGGAGCATATATACGATATTTTTTGAACATAAGAAAGAGAAACAACTCTAGGTATTGGTTTAATATGTAATGTGATCTATGAATGTAATTAAGATTATGTAATTTTGAAATATAAATATTTACAGCTCCTCTCTATTTTATCTTTATTTTTTGTCGCTATTTTGCTCTGTGCTATTTTATTATTTTGTCCTCTGCCTCTTCCTTCACGTGGTATCAGAGCTAAAGGTTTTCAAAAATGATTTAAAAAGTATTCAACACAAGCTTAACAATCATCAATGGTAACTCCAAGTAAAAGTTTGACAAACCCACAAATTCCTCAGTTCAATGGCAAAAATTATGATTACTAGTCAATCACAATGAAGGCAATATTTTGCTCTCATAATATTTGGGAGCTTGTTGAAAATGGTTACCTAGAACCAAAAGATGCAGTAGCATACAATGCACTAACACAAACAAAGAAGGATCTGCTAAGAGACAACAAAATGAATGATTCCAAAGCTTTCTTTTATATTTTCCAAGCAATGCATGAGAGCATATTTCCAAGGGTTGTAGTAGCAACAAAATCAAAACAAGCATGGGATATTATGCAAATAACATACTAGGGAATGGCCAAGGTGAAGACAACAAAATTGTAAACACCAAGAAGAGACATTGAGACAATATTCATGAAGGAGACGAAATCAATAGATTGATATTTTACACAAATTATTGGACTGGTAAATCAAATTAGATCTCATGGTGAGACACTTGAAGAAAGAAGAGTGGTTGAGAAGATTTTGAGAATCTTACCTACAAGGTTTGAGTCTATTGTTGTGGCCATAAAAGAGACTAAGAATCTCTCTCAATTTTTAGTGGATGAATTACATGCATCTCTCATTTCACATGAGCATAGGATGAGCAGAACAACAAATTCATCATTGTAGCACGCTTTGAAGACACAAGCTTTAATCAACCATGGTAGAGGCAGAGGAAAATTTAATTCAAGAGGAAAAAGAAGAAATCCATATGAAGGTGGAAGAACCATCCCATCGAACTTGGGTGGAAGAGGCAACAACCAATGTTTGAATCAAAATTAGCCACAAGGACAAAGGTATGATAAAACATAAGTCCAACGTCATTATTGCAAAAAATATGGGCATTATTCAAATGAATGTAGAAAGAAACAATATGATTCTAGGTAGCAAAATGCAAATTTTACAAAAGAAAAACGAAAATAGGGCAATATGTTCTTAGCCTGTAATGTTGCACAAGAACAACAAAAGGATGTATGGTTTTTAGATTCAAGATGTAACAATCATATGACAAGAAACATAGAACTATTTTCTACTTCAGATGAGAATGTAAAATTAGGAAATGATAACGAAGTTTCAGTTTCAAATAACATTGAGAATAATTTCTTAAATAACGTAGATTCCATTTTTTATGAACAAAGTTTCAGTTATGGGAAAATGAAAAATTGACATTTTAACCAAAAAGGGGGAGAAAAAGTTTATTTCTAATGTTTATTTTATCCCTAGCTTAAAACACAATTTGATGAGCATGACGCAGCTCATTCAAAAGGGATATGGAGTATTTTTCAAAAATAGAGAATGTACAAACTTAGAGAAATATCCAAGCAATCAGCGTATTGCAAAAGTTCAAATGACAAACAATAGAATGTTTCCCCTAAGAATACTACCAGATTTGAAAATAGAATTTGCTCAAACACAACATTTTGTGGATAAAAGGAAAGGTGCAATAGTCACACTTTCAAGCAGAAATTAAGGATGGAAATTGGTTATGGCATCTAAGATTTGGGCACCTAAACTTTGGAAGTTTAAAATTGTTGCATAGGAAAAACATGGTAAAGGGATTGCCACTCATAGAGAAACCAACAAGGCTGTGTGAAAGATGCATTTTGGGCAAATAACATAGAGAATCATTTCCAATAGGAAAGTCAATAAGAGCAAATGCACCACTAGAAATTGTCCACTCAGATTTATGTGGTCCTACACAAACACCATCAATTGGAGGAAGATATTATTTCATGACATTCATTGATGATTACACAAGTAAAACATGGGTCTAATTCCTAAAGCATAAGGATGAAGCATTTGATTCTCTCGCCAATTCAAAGCTCTTGTGGAAAATAAAAGTGGGTATTATATCAAAGCTTTGAGAATGGATAGAGGAGGTGAGTACATTTTAAATGACTTCATAAGATTTTTCAAAGATCATTGTATTCACAAAAAAATCAATTGAGAAAGAAATTGGAAAACAAAGGAGAAAGATGCATATTTCTGGGATATAGTGAAGAATTGAATGCATATAAGATTTACAATCTAATAACCAAGAAGGTAATAATCAACAGATATGTGCAATTTATAGAAGAGGAAGCATGGGATGGTAGCTTAGAGAAAATAGTGAATGTAACAACAAGTTTTTCACAAGAAGATAGAGAAGAAATAACACCAGTAAGTAACCCTTCAATGATGACTCCTCCCACTCCCATTCAAGCTCAACAGAGTGGTCCTCAAGTGACACCTTCAACAAGCATAAGGACACCCTCACACATTCAAGAAAACACACCTTCAAGTGGGCAATAAACACCAGTAACAATAGAAACTCATAGTGTAGGCCCATCAAGTCCACATTCTACAAGTTCAACCTCAAGTGACACATCAAATCCAACCTTGGCAAGCTTGAGATTACAAAAAATTAGAGGTATAAGAGATATTTATGAGCAAAATGAAGGTCAGAATAATGTAGATCTAAATTCTCTTTTTCCAGTGTATTCACATGTTGATGATCCGATTCATTTTGAAGATGCAATTAAAGATGAAAAATGGGTAAATGCAATGGATGAAGAAATAGATGCTATAGAAAAGAATGAAACATGGGAGTTAGTGAGCCTTCCACAAGGAAAAGAAGTTATAAGAGTAAAGTGGGTCTATAAGACTAAATTCAATGTAGAAGGAAGGATTGAAAGGCACAAAGCAAGATTGGTTGTCAAGGGATACAAACAATAGCTAGGTAGGGACTATGATCAAACATATGCTCCTGTTGCAAGAATGGAAATAGTAAGGGAAGTATTAGCAATAACAACCCGACACCAATGGAAGGTATATCAAATGGATGTAAAGTTAGCCTTCTTAAATGGAGTATTGAAAGAGGAAGTTTATGTTGAGCAACCACCTAGCTATGAGGTACAAAGGCAAGAAAACAAAGTCTATAGGTTGAAAAAGGCACTTTATGGGTTGAAGCAAGCACCAAGGGCATGGTACAACAGAATTGACACATATTTTTTAAGTAATGGATTTAACAAAAGCAATGGTGAGCCTACTCTCTACATCAATGAAAGTGATGGTAAGATCTTAATTGTTGTTTTGTATGTAGATGATTTAATATTCATGGGGAATGATGATATTCTCATTGATGATTTCAAAGAGACAATGAAAAATGAATTTGAGATGACAGATTTAGGACTGTTAAGATATTTTCTAGGCATTGAAGTGCAGTAAAAGAAAAGTGGCATTTTTATTAGTCAATCAAAGTATGCAACTGAGATCTTGAAGAGGTTTAAAATGCAAAACAACAAGCCTGCTCCAACACCAATAGCCATAGGTCTAAAATTGAGTAAAGATGATTGTAGCAACAATGTCAATTCAACCTTATACAAAAGCATGGTTGGAAGTCTAATGTATTTGACTATAATAAAACCTGATATAATGTTTATGGAGACTCCAAAGGAGACACATTGGCTAGCAGCCAAAAGAATCTTAAGGCATGTCAATGGAACCTAGAGATATGGAATTTTGTATAGTGTATCAAATGATTTTAAGTTAGTTGGATATATGGATGATGATTGGGTAGGAAGTTTAGTTGATAAAAAGATCACATCAAGGTATGCATTTCATTTGGGTTTG
The DNA here is from genome assembly GCA_037957365.1 of Torreya grandis. Classification (NCBI taxonomy): domain Eukaryota; kingdom Viridiplantae; phylum Streptophyta; class Pinopsida; order Cupressales; family Taxaceae; genus Torreya; species Torreya grandis. Next base: position 846,094 of record JARHVA010006268.1, on the reverse strand, counting down.
GGAGTCATTTGATGGGCATCCAAGAAACAACCAATTGTTTCCCTATCTATAGCTGAAGCTGAGTATGTAACAACAACAGGGGTAGCATGTCAAGCCATTTGGATGAGAAGAGTGTTAAAAGCTTTAAGCCATGAACAAGAAGGGGCAACTAAAATATTTTGTGATAATAATTCAATAATTGCAGTATCCAAAAACTTAGTTTTTCATAAAAGAAGCAAGCACATTGACACAAGGTATCATTTTATAACGGAACTAATCAATGATGGATAAATTATTTTGGAACATCGCAGGTCAGAAGAACAGTATGTTGATATCTTCACAAAGCCATTAGGAAAGGAAAGTTTTGTCCATCAAAGAAACATCTTGGACATTATGGATGGAAGCAATTCTGATTAAGGGGGAGTGTTGGAGATAATCCCAACTTTTTCCACATTTATTTCTCCACCGTAGACATTAAATTTTTCCTACACCAGTATATCTCCCAAATTTTACTTACATGTGTGAAGTATCATTCCTCTAGCTAAGTCTATTTAAATAATATTTTGCAATTTTCAAATGTAGGACATATTTAAATGAAAATCCAAATGTATATCTTCTTTGACAAGATTTACTAGCTAGCATAATTAAATGTAATTAAATGAATTTTATTTTCCCTCCATATCTAGGTTATATGTAGGCTTTAGTTAGTCATTTTTGTAGTGAATGTAATAAAAAGGAAGAGCAACCAACATTTTCTGTAGCCGTAGTTAGTAGAAACAACCAGAATATTGTTGTAGTAACAGATTGGATAGAGGAGAATATTTATGGTATTTTTTTTTGGCACAAAAAAGAGCAACAACTCTAGGTATTGGTTTAATATGTAACGTGATCTATGAATGTAATTAAGTTTATGTAATTTTGAAATATAAACATTTGTAGCTCCTCTTTGTTTTATATTTGTTTTCTATCTCTATTTTGCTCTGTTCTATTTTATTATTCTGTCCTCTGCCTCTTCCTTCACTTTGAAATGCGTTTAAATAATTCTGAAAGATTTGAGGCGATTGGCAGCATTAAATCTCTTAGTTTTCTTCCACTAGCAAGCACGTTACAACCCATGTCTAGCAGACATTACTTTTATATCTATTGTAAAATATTAAGATAGAGTATTAAAGGGTAAAATATCTGAAATGAACAAATATGATATACCTTGTTAGGAATAGTAGATATAACATTATTGATTTAGGGACATGTTCGACTGCGACTCTTAGTGTTATTCAGAGTAGTCAAGGAACTCAATTTGCTCATCTTATTGACTCATCCCGAGCTCGAAATCAAACATCTTAATAATTAAAAGGAGACAAAACCAAACATGGGTACTAATGATGGAAAAACCAAAAGTAGTGCACGATCACATATTTGATTGTAAATTTCTGCTGTTACAGAATCATGTAATCTCATTTTCAATTCAAAACTTAATATCCTCACAAATATGTGCTTAATCCCTTCTCCTCAATAAAATTAGGATGGTCTACTGAGAAACATTGACAACTATTGGACCTCTAAAATATATCCTCATAAATCTATGCTTACTCTCTCATCCTCTGTAAAATGATAATGATCTACTAAAAAAACATTGATAGTCACAAGACCTCCAAAAGTTACTTTCCTCATATGAAAAAAGTCTAGACATGGATTTGGAAGATGCCACTAACAAATAAAAAATAGTAGGACTCTAAAAAGACATTGTGGACAATTAAATTAAATCCACACATGATTTGGAAGTTGAGATGTTAACCCCTTTTTAAAATTTTGTTTCGATGAATTTAAAAAAAGCGTTTGGGTTGGGAAATGAAATCTTGAGTCCAAATTGATAATCATTTGTTTTTAAATTCAAACATAGGAGGGATTAGTTGTCCACGGATGAAAGGAAAATTCCATCCCAACCGTCTGAAATAATTAAATCAGACGATCTTTAAAAAAAAAAACCGTTTCAACATAATGTAGCGGCTCGACCTGTATAAGTTGCTGGAATTTAAACAAAGAAATATCATCTAATTGAACTTTATTTATGAGTTCAGAATTTTTGGTGGTGGTGGTGGGGGTGGTCGTGGTGGTTCAATTTCCAAGAAAAACATAATGGAGTATGGAGGTGTGAAGGCAGGGAAGGGAGGAAGGACGGGAGGCTCTTAACGATTGTTCATAAATCACAAACCTCCAAATCCAAACTTATTGCCATGGATGTGTAGTACACTGACCCCCTCAAAATCCCTGAAAATATTGGGTTTCCATGATAAATATGAAAATATATCACATGAAGGAAAATTACTTGTAGGGTTTTGCTTGCATTCTAAACTGCCTACGCTCTTAACGATTGTTCATAAATCACATAGCTTAAACCAACCTCAATTATCCATGAATAATAATTTCATAGGGGTCTTTAAATCATGCTAAGATTTTTTGGCCAAACACTTCACGTGGTGAAAGATACAAGTATCTGATCAAGTGGCTTGGAAGGGTGTCTAGAACTGCAGAATTCGAATTTCTCCTCATGGATGAAAATGACTCTTATTTTGCATATCCATGCCTAAAATAATCATTATGAGACTTATAACATGCTATTAAAACACTATGAAAGTGTCATCTTTCCTAATGAGTCAAAAAATGCCTTTTGGCCTATAGGCTTGCTTGCTTGATTTAGCCTGTATAGGCATGGTTTGCATATGATTTGGATTTTTTACACTATATTAAGGTCTTATGAATATAAAATATCATCATCCCATGCTTTTTAAATCATCAATTGGACTTAGAAACCTTTGTAGCACTTCAAAACCCACGTGGACCTCTTCTTGCTCCCTTGTGACTATTTTTTACTAATGAGGTATTGTGTAAAAACAATGAATAATTTTAATTTTTAAATGGATTTGAAAATTATATGGGAGATTCTTCTAGTTATGGTGATGCAATGTACCAAATTTCAAGTCTTGAAACCACCTGTAGATGCCAAAAACCTTTAAAAAAATCTAAAAAAAACCTCTTTTGAATGGTCTGAGTATGCACTTGACTGTGTTTAATGCTTGTTCGATATGATTTCATGGGGAATGGAAGATTTAAAGATAAATTTCATACTCATATTGTCTCAATCATTCATGTTAAATTATTTACAACAATCTCTCACCCCTCTTCTAACATGTTTTGACCCCTCATACTTACATTCCATACACTAAGTTGTGTATTATCATTCCTTTTGAGGTTGAAAAATGCTCTTTAGTAGCTTTGAAAAAGGTATTCACTATTCATTTTCCATTTAATTTCATATAAATTCTTATATGAAGCCATGTCCTGACCTAGATGTCCCTTGAATTAGGTTTGCTAGGAGATGACTATGTTTGCATTGCTACTATTGGCTATAGGTGGGTGTTTGAGTTGACTTTGACTGTGTATTTGGTGTTTTAGAAACTCTCTATATGATCTTGATCTCATAAGCCTTCAATGTTCATGAAATCTCCATGGATCACCACCAACCACAAGAAAATATTCACAACCATTGTCCTTAGAAAAATGTTGGATTGACTACAAGCTTGTGTAAAGCAATGGTTGTAGGTCATTATTTTCCATCTCAAGATCTTCTTTTACTCCATGATATGCATGAATCAAGCATTAAAAATCCTGGGTGTTTGATTTGTTTCAAAGAGGTAGTAAGGACCATTTGATAACCCTAACCTTAGCGTCTGTCATCAATCTTGATTGTAGCCTGTTTGTTTGATTTAGCCCTAGGTCTGTATGTAAGCATTTAGTATGAAACATGGCTTAACATGAGTTTTGACACCTTTTCAGATTGATTTATATATAGGTTTTATGATGAATTTAATGGATATAAATATCACTCTTAGTACTTGAACTAAAACCTCTTGTATTTCTTGACTGTACCTCCTATTGTAGGTGTTTGTCAGCGTACAGACTAGGGTTGTAGGTGAGTATTTAGTTGGAGTCATGACCACATAAGGTGATTTTGACTTGATCCATGATGTCAAATGATGTACTATGACTCATATTCTACTTGAGATGGTCAACACTCACTGTTAGGTCTCAAAATGCCCCAAACCACTACTTGGTTGTAGGTTAATCCTTCAGACTGTTATAGTTTGTAGTTTCTTAGGTCTTTGACTATATCTTGATTGGAAACCCTTAATTATTCATCTTGGAAACTCATCATGCAATTTGAAACTTTCAACTATCCCCTTGATGGCATCAACATGCTTCCAAAACCAACTACGTCTTAGTCACAGACTCTCATAGTGGTACTTGACTGTGTTTTTCTAGTTGTATGGACAATAGCTGTAGGTTACCATATTGAAATAATACTTTTGTACAGATGACCATCCAAGGTGATTTTGATTTGATTTATCATATCACGTTGATGTCATCCTTTTGAAATAATATGAACCCTCCAAAAAGTCTCTAATTTCTAAAGTCACCTACTTGGTTGTTGGTTAGCATCATGGTTGACTATAGGTCTTCATCTGAGGACTATAGATGCACTTTATATATATTAAACCCTCTTTGAAACTTGGTATGCTTCCTTCTCTGTAATCCATTCATGAAATTGTTAATGTCAATGCTCTTGATGACAAATTAGCATGTTCAACCTTTAAAAAAGGCCTTTTGGACTATCGAATTAGCCTCCTTGAAAAGGCATAAACCTATAGGTTGCATGCATGTCTCTTCATCCCTTCAAGGTTTCATATGTGTTGAATTCTGTCAAACCTCATAGGTCTATCTAATCCAACCTTGAGTTATGCATGAAACCATATATCTTTCCTCTATAATCTTAACAGAGTCAAAAAACTTGTCAAGAACCATTATATGCTTATTGTAGGTATCTTTGACTTTGCCCTCATACATATTGAAGTGAAATGGTCTTGAGAAAATCATGTTAGTCTTAGTGAGATTGATGTTGATATATGCCAATTTTAAGGGAGTTTGAATCAAATGACACTTATAAGATATCCGTGTCACTTTTAATACTTCTTTGCACCTTCCTTTGAAGACTTTGACTGTACACTCATGATGGTTTATATGGACATGAATATTATAGGCTTTGGAGAGATCATTAGACATGAACTAGGTCATTGCTTCTCTCCCTTGTATGGTTGATGAGGTCATTTGAGAATGAACCTTAGACAACTATGATAATACTCTCTCTATCATTATTGTCTGTGTACCTCATGAAAGCATGACTATATTTCCTGTTGTTTCACTATGTTCTTGAATGTTCATGATGCTTCAATTAGGCCCATATCCTCTTGCTCATACTTGTAGTGCCATTTTGGCTCTCTTCATGATGATAAATGAAATGGAGATGGGTGGAAGGGTGAATGATGATGAACGATGATGAAAGGAGGGTGGAAAAAACACAAGAGAAAGTGAAAAATATAGTAGTATGGCAATGATATGGGGGCTAATGAGATGGAGGTGGAAAGGAGTGTGAGAGAGAATGCCAAGACAACTTAAGGATTAATTATGAAAACATGAATACATAATAATTAAACCATATGAATTTGGAAGCCATTGGAAGAGGCAACATGTTAAACATGAAACATAGTTTTCTATAAAAAAAACCTTCAAATATGCAAACTTTCTTAAAATATGCTAAACTAGCCCATTTGAGACACTTGAGAGCACCAAGATGGGCTAAGACATGGATATTTTAGATAATTTATTTGGGAAACTTGATTTAAAACATGAAAACATGAATTAAATTGATGCTAAGTATCAAAACAAGAAAACTTGAAAATCACCCTCTCCAAAACCATGCATTCTCTCCTTGAAAGCATGTTCAATTGCAGATTGGACTAGCTATCTTTGTGAGATTATTTTGACCTTAAAATGAATGAATAAGGACTGAAAGAGGCAATGAAAAGGAAGATCAGGTTCCCAAAATTATGTGAAAACTTTAATTTTCTTGAAATACTGCCCTAGTGAGGAGAAATTGAGGAAAATTGGTTGCTTGCATAGATGCAAAACTGCAAAAATTAGACTAACTTCAACTTGATGGTTCATGAGGGTGGAGAATCCAATTCTAGAACCAATTGATCCATGAGGAAGCCCTCTGAGTCTAGTTTATTTTTCCCAAAATTTAGACCTGTACCTGAATTCTGAAAACCATACCAATAGCAAACCTGCAAGCAAAAATGAAGGAAAAACAGGATTTTCTTTGCCTTTTATGGAACTTTAACTTTTGAATTCCCACTTTTATGCATGGAAAGGAAGTCCATGAGTCTATAACATGCAAAAATCATGAAATAAAGTATTTACATGCTTTTAAAGACAAGAATTGGCATGTGTGAGCTAGAAAAGGGCCCTTTTGGGCTTAAAAACATATGAAATCACCTTTTCTTTTTATGAAATTTTGGTTTGAAGGGAACTCTAAACCATTACCATTATGAATAACCTCAAAAAATGCATAACTTTATAGAGGATGGAATCAAAAAGTCCTTACCAATCTCTCATAAAGTCAGTGTGAAGGTCTCTGAGTCTCCAAGTAGTGGGTCAAAAAAATGAACCTGCTTGTGCAAGGGTTAGAATCTGGGTATGCTCCACACACGTTAGAATTTTGACATTGTGCATGTCAAACCTTTTGTTTTTTTTTGTTATTAGGTTCTCTCTGTGTGGTGAACAAACCACAGTGTTTCTACCATCCCTGATTCTTGCCAAATGGAAAGCGTAGGGGAGATGCCATAACTTTATTAATTTTGGGAAGTCCCTAGAACATGATCATGTTTCTGAGGGAGTCTATTCCTGAACACCTAGATTTCGATTGAAGACTGTGTGAATGGAGAGTGGATAGGGCTTCATTGGAGGTATTGACATGCACAAGCAAGGTAATGTTCCTAGGGGTTACAGTTCTTATGGGTGAAAAAACTTGCAAAACACTATGTTGTGGAGTGGAGTTGATCCAGGAGTCGTCGGGCCCTAATGAATGTACTTGTAGGAGACTAAATCCCTGACTAGGTTCATGTTCTCACCATTAACAAAGTCCATCGTAGAAACTGTATGGAGCCAAGGTAGAGTCCAATGCCTGCACATGTAAACATCAGATTCTAACATGTGCTTGAGTATACCCCAATGTCTGCCATGCCTACAAAACCTACCCAAAAAGTAAGGTTTTTACCAAACAAATAAATCTAAAGCAAAAAACCTTAATTTTCTCAAAAAAACACAGGGTACCAAAATATAATAAAGATCCATTAGAGAACATGAAAGACCCACATAGAACATGCCCATATATTTCTCAACTTAGCTTATTTGACATGAATTTTGAGACAAAATAGAAAAATGCCTTCAAGATCATAAAATGAGAATTAAGGTCTTTCGAAACTTATATATCTAATTATTTTAATTTTTTATTTAAAATTTCATTGTTATATTAGAAATCAAACTAAGAACTGCATTTTAACTCAAAAAATGTATTTTCAAAACATTCAATTCACAAAGCTTAATGGCATATTTATAATATATAAAACTAAAAAAAACAATGATTATAATATTTATATCCACATTTCACTCAAAATCTATACACATCTCATCAACAATAATAATAATAATAATAATAATAATAATAATAATAATAATAATAATAATAATAATAAAAATTATATTATATATATTTCAATTATAATTATTCTATAATAATCAATAAAACATAATTAATTTTTTTTTTATATTTGTTTATATGAAAAAATCATTATATGATTATAAATTTTATTTGTAAAATTTACCATTACATTAAAATAGCATTGTATAAAATACAATTAAATAAAATTGTGCATTGATTTTAAATATATAAAATAAATTATTATAGATTCTATTTATTAAATCTACTATTTATTTTAATAAAATACAAATGTTTTAAAACTAAATTTAAAGAATTATAAATTAACATTCTTTATAAATAATTTATTACAACTTAAAAAAAGTCAATAACACAAAAATTTTAAACCTCTAAGAATAATAAAAACTAATATTTTTTATTTGATTTAAAAGTCAAGGGCTGATTATCAAAAAGTATTGTTTCTCAACTTCTAAACATGTTTCTTTATTTTGAGCTTAGTTCCTCACAACTTCTAAAAATTATGCTTTTGTTTTAGATATATATACAAATAAATTATCTAAAAGTAATTTATAAATTAAAAAAATTGAATTAATTCTCTTAACATTTTTAACAAATATATTATTATAATTTCTATTTTATAAATCTACTGCATTCTAAAACCAAAAAAAAATTCAAGAGCCGGAGAAATTATAATTTTTTAAGAATGATACAAACTAACTTTTCTCCCATTCAATAGCAATTGTTTTCAAATATATACAAATAAATTATTATAAATTTTATTTTTTAAATTTACAATCATTTTAATAAACAATCAATGTTTTAAAATAAAGTCAAGTCAGAACATAAAAAAATATAAATGAACTCTTCTAACATTTTTCAAAAATAAATTATAATAATTTTTATTATTTTAATAAATAAATTATATTTTATAATTAGAAAACAAAACGAGAAGAAGATTGGTCCCCAAAGCGCACTTTTGCTAACAAATAATGTCTTACATATAGGCCACAAAGGAAGCCTTAGAAATGTAGTAATTTGTTTATAACACTCAATTGAGTGTACACTTTATCATAACACTCAATTAAGTATGAGGAGTCATTCATATCCCTCATTTAATTTAATTGTTAATGTCCAATTTAAACTAAATCCATCCAACATAACAAACATGCTAAATTATTTATAAAATAAAACTAATATATAAATATAGCATGATCATTTATAGGTTTTGACAATAATGTCCTAATTTAAAAAGAGCGTGGATAAATTTTTGTGTCCCTCAAATTTTTATTATTATTTTAATGCTTTTTAGACCGTCAAAATGACATATGCATAGATAATTATTTATAATAATAATTTATTGGAATAGACAAAATATCTATTAAAAAATATTCAACTACTTTTGTTGAAAAATGTGAGGGTGTTTTTGTTTGAGTTTTCTACCTTTGAATCTTTACCAAGTTAAAAATATCTATAGCCTATAGAAATCTAATGCTTAGAATTTGTGTTAATTATTGCATTAATTTAAATACAAATAACCAAACCTCATATTGAAATTTATTTAATTATCTTTTCACAATTTTTTTTCTTGCTTAAAGAAAGAGATTTAAAAAATTGTAATAGTTGGAACCCTTTTTTTTTATGAAATGATTTTTTGAGACTGATGAATAAATACAATTTGAATAAGACCATTTATCAAAATCAAAATCACTTATAAATTTTTTAAAGAGATTCTTTTAATAAAAAAAATATATTATGAAAAATCTAAGATAAGATTTTCAAAATTGATATATCTCAAATATTTTTCAAATAAATATATTTAAAATATCTATAATACTTTTAAATATATTTAAAATATTTATATTGTTCTTAAAATACTTAAAATATTTTGTATAAATAATTATTTCATCTCTAACCTTTTATCAAAATTATGAATATATATTTTTTTAATGTAAATAAAAATAAAAGGTAATATGCCACCATGGCCACGACACTTAGAAAGACTCAAACATCTAGAATTCTCTTAGATTATTTCTAGGAAACAATCCTCAACCGAATAATTAGTGTTTTTAAAACTTTGTAAAGCTTCAGATACTCTAAATTTTTTACAAAAACCGTATCAGATAAAAGTGGAAATTTTGAGAAGTGTAAAAATTTATTCTTTGATGATTCATTCTTTAAGGATATCATGCCTTGTTTTTGAAGGGCAATGTTGATTACAATGGACTTTATAAAAAAAATTCTTGATAGGTAGTGGGAATCATTGACTTCTCATTTTAATGGACATTGTTTATAAGGAGAGGTCAATCCTTCTAGATATTCAAAAATACTAGTTCGATGTGATCATAGCAGTTGTACAAATTTTTAAAATTTATTTTCTTTCTCTATAAATTTTTTTCTCTTGTCATCTTCTTTTCGGATCTTATCGAGGCCAAATGGAAGGAAATACATTTGAAACTTTCGAAGATTAAAAGTTAGTCAAATCCTTTTGGTAGTGATGATTTTTTTTAAATGCACTTCTTTTATTAGCGTACTCCTCAATAAATAAAAAGAATGGTTATATTATATTGATATTTGTTTGCTAACGTCAAAGATTCTTATGGACTACAAAGATTCTTGAAAAGTAGATTGTATGAAATCTGATGTACATCTTCAAATGCAAGTTCTCCTCATGTCCACACTTGCCTTCTACATTTCAAGGAATCATATAGGTTTGGATGTACAGTGCCAATCACATCTTCAAGTATTTATAAATAAATTAATAGTTTAGTCTTGATAACCTATTAATTTTAGCTATTGATTTGGAATATCAAGGTGGGATCGATTAATCTAATTGGCCTGAGTATAACCAACACGCACAAAGGCAATTGTCTAAAAATTATCTTCCTAGCAATCGAATGATATTTATGGTAAGATTAATTCATTGGTCCCCATAGTTGTCTTAAGTTAAATTTAGTTTTTATCTCTCAAATGTGTTAATTTTGCATTATCAGGTGAGAGAGAGAGAGAGTAGCCCTTTCAAAGAGAGATTTATTAATGAGAGTCAGAAATTGGGTCTCCCAAGCCCTATTTTAAGAAACACAATGGCTAATTGTCGTTACACATTTTCATAGCCTGAAACACAGACATCACAAAAATGGCATTTTGAGGCCATCTTCGATGGGTTTATTATTGATCCTACATTTTGGGGTTGTTTTTGGGGGGGTTTATCACTGATACTACATTTTAGGGATGTTAGTGAAGGCCACATTATTCTCTCTCCTCTCAATTCAACTCCAATTTATACAGTACCCTGTGGAGGCTTAACATATGTGATTTTTAGAGTTTGGCAGATAAATAATCGTAATTCCATTGTTGACCATACTATCAAATGAGAGCATTTCATCGTATATTTGCCTTTGCTGCTAGAGCTTGGTATAGTAGAATAAATTCTTATTTTGTGAATAATGGGTTTAATAAGTGTGGCAATGAAACAACTTTTTGCTGCCATGTCTAAATGGGCTTACAACCTAAGGGCTCTTATACCAGTTGTTGGTATAAAATACAATATGTGTAGGCCTAGGTGGTATTCATTTTAATAATTGTCATATATGAAAATAAACTATATAATAATAATATCATATTAGTATAATATATTTTATACTATATTATATTAATATTAGAATAATAATACACTTGATAATGCAAAACCAACAAGAGACTGAGGTCCTTCAAATAACCTTTAACAAAATGTTAGAAAAATATCAAAAAGTGAATGATCTACTTGATAATAAATCGCAACTATGTTAAGAGAAAATTTAACCAAACTACCATCAACCTTCAACCTAAAAATAATATATTGTTATACTATTATTATATATTATTAATATATTAATATTATATAATATTAATAATACAAAGGAAATTAATATATCATATTATTAATAATATTATAATATACCAACTATTTATATAATATTAATATTTGTTTTTCACATGTCTAAGGTTCATCTTGACAGTTACTAGTTGTCATGCTACTAGGGGTTAACATTCATGTTTTTCGCTGCATAGAGGGTTTCTACAAAGCCAACTAATATTTTGATCCAAGATAATCTCTATGATGGCTTGAAATTTTAGAATAGATATGTGTGTTGGATATTTGTTGCTCCTATACCAAATGCTCTTGGTATCAACCTTGGTGAATATTTTGTTGTGAGTATCTGAACTATAGGGATGGGGATGGTCATGGAACATACATGGCCTCCACCACTATGGGATCACTTGTAAATAATGTTTTTTCTTTTTTTTTTTGAGGCGGGGCGGGGGGGAGGGGGGGGGGGGGGGGGCGGGAGATTTTATAGTGGTATTGTCATAGGCATGGCACCTGCAACAAGAGTTGCCATCTACAAGATTTTTTGGTCTTGGTGGGATAGAAAGACGAAGTAAAGATGGTGTAAATATTTTGTCCCTATCCTTAGGAGGAAATCACAATGTTGATTATGCTACAAACCAAATTGTAGTCAAATTTTAGCCATGTAGAGAGGTATATTTGTGTCATGCTCAACAGGGAATGCGAGTCCAGATGCAAACAACGTGAACAATAGTGCTCCCTAGGTCACCACTATGGGCACGAGCACACTCGATAGGTCTTTTCCATTAAATCTAGTTTTGGACATTGGGGTTCATTATAGTGGTGTTTCCTCTTAAAATGACAAAGCGTTTCCCATAGCATTTCCCAAAGTTAAATTGTTCCCCCTTACTTATGCACCTAGTAGCAGTACTCTTAGTAATTTATGCCGAAAGGAGACACTGGATGCCTCACTAGTGGAAGGCAAAATTGTAGTGTGTTGCAAGTTTTGATACATAGGTAATATACTACCCTACATGATATTATCGTTACTTGTTAAAATTTTCTGTGCATAATTATTTGTCTATTATTTCATTTCAAATGGGACTTTCTTTTTCCTATTTGGTTGACATTTCATAGGTTGAATTGGTATAATTTGACCATTGAAGCATTATTCTTTACGTGATTAGGAAAGTGGTTAGAAAGCAATAGTAGGTTGTTAGTCTTGTTATATTACAGTGTTCCATATATTGAATGGAGCTATCATCGTCCAAAATTTTATATTATTTTTGGTTAGAATAAAATGCATTAGAATATGTACAATTTTACATTGCAGGAATTCCTTTTTACCTTCAGTCTATTATTATTGAAATCCATGCTTCAATTGTTGGTTTACTTGCAATGTATAGTTTCAAAGTGATTTTTTATTCCTCTTTTCTAATGTATTTTATGAAACAATTTCATATTATAAGAATCATTCCTTGCTGTTGCTGCAGCAACAGGAGCATCATTATAACCATGTTTCTTAATTAATTTTAGGATTGTAGGTGTATTAACCAGCATAGTCATTTAAAAATTATAATATTATTTTATTTGAATAAAAAAATTACAATATCATATAATTTTTTTGAATTTATTAAATTAAATAATATATACACATTTGTAATATTGTCGATTTTTTATCCTTGAAAAAAAATAATAAGATTCATAAACTAATATAGCAAATAAACTCTATTAATAAAAGCTAAAGGCTATATAAACTTTAATAAAAAAATTATACAACAAACAACTTCTATCTAAGCCTTATAGCTTTGGGCAATTATAGGCTTCATTCGAACAAAGATGTTGACATGTTGGCAGGGGATGACAAAGTCTCGGGAGCATGTGTCTGAAACTGGTAGAGTAGACACTGAAATTATATAAGAGTTGGACCATTGAAGTAATTGTAAAGACTTTGATTATCGATGAAAGCACAGTCATTGTCATTGAGAGTATTGGCATCTCAAAAATTCCGAGACAAATTGAGGGTGTTGCCTTGCCAATATAACGTCTCCAATGTAATTAGGGTAATTATTTCTATTTATTGTTGTGTTAATACGGGTTGAGAGAGTGACTAGATTTTGTCTTTCTTTGTTGTTCAATTAAGGAATCATTGCAGTGTTATAGCTTTTTGAACAAGGACCGTGTAGTAACTAGTGCTTATCTTTATCTTCTGAATATGCAAAAGTGATTGATATTTGTATATACATTAACAATAAAAGAAAGATATTGAAAAGCCATGGACTTAGTAATAGGTCATTATTTTTTAATTTTTTTGAACACTCAAATTCAAGAAAATATTTAGAGGGTATTTATAGATAAAACGCTGTAAGTAAGTTTTTTCAATTTTGAAAATAGCTAAATCTATGAAAATATACATAAGTCAAATAACCTCAATTTTATACAATTTCTTATACTTGTGTTTCAAATTGCCTTATAAATTATAATTGGTCCTATTTTAGAATATAGATTCGCCATAATTACTATGCATGTATGGTTCTTAATTAAAATGAGAAAATATTTGTAAAATTAATTATAAATATGATTAATATATTTTCACAGATGTTAATATATAATTTTAAAAATATGAAAATAATTTGAATATTTTTTTAGTATCATTTATAAAGCCGATTAAAATAAATATACTCTTCCTCTTATATAATAATGCTTATTTTACTTTTAAATTCAAATGCAATATAGATGGAATTAAAAGTACGGGAAAAGATTGAGATGTTACCCTTGTTTTTATAAAAGGGGATGAGTTTGTTTCGATGAATTAGAAAAAGAGTTTGGGTGGGGAACGAAATGTTGAGGCCAAATTTATAATGATTTGTTTTTAAATTCAAACGTAGGAAAGCACCGATTCGTGAGATTAGTTGTCCACGGATGAAAGGAAAAGTCCATCCCAACCGTCCAAATCGGACGATCTTAAGAGAGAAACCCTTTCAACATAATGTAGCGGCTCTACCTGTATAAGATGCTGAAATTCAAACAAAGAAATATCATCTAATTCAGCTTTTTTTCTGAGTTCAAAATTTTTTTTGGCTGTTGTTTGAATTTCCAAGAAAAACATAATGTTTTGTGGAGTTGTGAAGGCAGGGAAGGGAGGAAGGAAGGGAGGCTCCAAGAAGAAGAGCGTTTCAAAGTCTGTGAAGGTGGGGCTTCGGTTCCCTGTGGGCAAACTTGGCAGATATTTCTAGAAGGGCAGATATGCAGGGTCGGTGTTGGAGCTCCCATTTACATGGCCGCTGTAATGGAGTATTTGGAAGCTGAGGTGGTTGAAAATGCTACCAGGGACAACAAGAAGAACATAATAATCCCCAGGCAGTGAGGAATGACGAGGAGTTGGGGAAATTACAGAGTGGTATCAAAATTGCCCATGGCGCTGTTCTGCCGACCATACATCAGCGGCTGTTGCCGAAGAAGGCGTCCACCTCAGAGAAGGAGCCAAAATCTCCCAAGAAATCTCCTAAGAAGAAATACGCTCTGATTTCAGTTCGATGACCTTACTTTTCTTTATACTGATGTGTGATCCTTTATTGATTAATTCAGGTGCTGTCATAGATTTTTCCCATTCCCTTTCTTTTGTGTACCTAAATAATTATAACGATGTGTTTTCTTTTTCTGTGATTGACAATTTAAAGATCCGCTTGGGGAAATACCATTTCAGAAAAAGAATGAGAAGTGTAATTAAGCCATGTATTATAATCTAATCTTATCCGGAAATTATTTCAAAAAGCTTCTAGGAAATTTGACTTCAAAGTATTTTCCCACGTTGAAGTACCCTGCACTTCCAGGATCAGGAGAAGGCCAATGATGATTCCATTGAGTCCTGACGGTTTGGTTTGGAAGATTTCCATGCAGACCAAATGATCTCTGGGAGCCAGGCTATGAGAACCAGCAAGGAGAAGACGTAGAAGGAGCCTTAGGGCACTTTGAAGCTGCTGGAACCAAGATTTTTGTTCATTGTGAGGGCCTGCAAGGAGAAGATGGACATAATTGCAATGAAGGATTTGAGCCCCTTTGTTTGTTGAGTGGAAAAGATTCTCCAATGGCCGCCCACGGAACCGTCCGCTAAGATGTCTCCCTCCGAAATTTGAACATAAATATTATTCAATGTAACAAATAATTTATATTTATGATATAAATTGAATTTATCCTGTAATAATATTTTTTAAATTTGAGTCACAATTTGTATATTTATATTTATAAATTTGGATTACAATTGTGTCCACAAATTTAGATCACAATTTGTACGTTCATGCAACATGATAGGAGAGTGATTGCAAAATAAATAATTGCAATGATGGTTAATATTATACATGTAAGGTAGTGGTATCCATTGATCATAATCATTATTCCACTTCAAGCATATTTGTTTTGGGAATGTGTTTGAGGAAAGGGGTTTAACTATGGTTTTTTAATTATTATTTTTTGATTTGAATATGATGTGTAATTTGCTAGATATTTATAAGTTTTTTGATAGAATTAATAAAAAATCATCAGTGAATTTATACTTGCGTGGTGATTTAGCCAAAGATTTGTCAATAAAGTTATATTTAAATTTTAGAATTCACCAAGATTTTATAGTAAGTTTTAGGGTTCTATTCTTAAAATTATCCTGTTCAAATCCATGTTTGTCTAAAACCCCTATCATAAGCCTTTTAGGGTTTAACAGTAATTTGTTTGCATTATATTGTTAAGGTTTATATAAGATCATATCTCATGAAAATAAGTTTTTAAAATTACATATTTGCTTAATAAATTTGGTGTTTAGTTTTGTTCTAAATCCATGAAATCAAAATTATTATATTTGAATTCTTTGTTAAGCAAATTATTTGATTATCCATGGATATTTATAATTGACACATTTGATTTGGTTAATTCTAGCTAAGTTTTGAGATATATGTTTTTATGAGACAGTAAAATATAATGTTTTATCTACTATTCCTAACAAATTAAATCATATTTGTTCATTCGGATGTGTTTTTTTTTTTGTTACAATGGGAATCGATTACAATTTGTCATTATCTCCACTTAAGTTTGAATTTATATTCCAATAACTAAGCAACTACCTTCATACTTCAGTTTGCTAGGCTTTTACCATGTCTAGGCTTTTAATTCGAGTTCGCATCCATTATAACTTATCCTCATATCAGTAAAGTCCAACTGGGGTGAGTGAGACTCTATGGGCCATAAGTTTCAAACTACTGACTTTGAACTGGCAAGCATTCAATCCCATTCTAAGCATACTATGAAAGGATCCTTCTTGAACAAGTTAGTCGATAATTACAAGTACATGAAATAAATTATGAAAATTAGCAAATATATTAACTCAAATAAACAAAACTGAATTACAATAGCTGAATTGCAAAATCATTAGTCTCTTTGAAGGGGAAACTTCCTTTTAGCAAGCTCAATACAATAAATTCGTGAATGCCTTCATTGGTCTCAACACTCACTTATTCTAAGTAACTACTACTTTTCATGAATGTAGAATAAGACAAAATACTCACGGGATGACTTACAAAGCATATGCATTCATAGCTATTATTATACTAACAAAATAAAGAGAAGGGGTAACATGGGTTCCTAACATCCTCTCCCTCTTAGAAAAACTTGTCCTCAAAGTTTCAGATGTGAGAATTGGTGTTGAATCTGAAATAGGGGTTCTCACATGGCATCCTCTAGTTACATTATGTGCCACTGAATTAAAACCTCTATGATGGAGTGAGAGTGAAGTTGGTATGTGTCCCTGTCCAGGTTTACCTCCGACTCAAGAAGGATGGATACTTCATTATCAAGCTCTGGTAATATCCACATGGACATATAGTGGTCCCAATAATTGTAGATCATTGACTGGCCAATAGGACTGAACATTATATTAGACATAATAATAGGACTCGTGTATCTTCAAGAGGGCACGAATGGATGTGTTCCTAATAATACTATAGATATTTACAGCTTCGAAGTTCTGGTGTTACAAGTCGTATCTGGTAGTCGTCGTTTTGATTTGGCATGGATAAACGATAATGAAGACGTCTACCTTGTTGACAAGGTAAGACCATATGTTTATATGGAATAGCCACTCCTGATTTGTTGTGAAGTGATCATCAAAGCAAAACAAGAGCCTGAGAGTATTTTTTTTGTGTTTTCTGTGTTTGCAGGCACTGAGTTTATGTCAATAAGATTGCCTTATTGAGATAATAGACCCTCGATTGTTGGATAGTGAAGTTTTGGATTCAAGTAGTATGAAAAGATCAATCCCAACAACCCTTTGGTGCACTCAAATAGATCTGGACTTATGCCCAATAGTGTTGCGCGTGGTAGCCATGCTTTCAACAGACGAGGAGATTCCTACACAGCGACCAGTTAAATAGCATTTAGATCCTCTTAATCCCTCAAAAGAAGAAAGAAACAATACTAATTCTGTAACTTGCTGAAGAAGGTCGCCATTTGGGGAAATTTGACGGTGATTTCGATGAAATTAGAGGCATTACCCATTATTGAAAATATAAAATAACAATCTAATTATCTTTAATTAATGCTTTGATACAACTGAAATCCTAGTTTCTTGTAAAGCCGTATGATTTAAAAACCTGTTAAATTTGATCATTGTTGTTGCTTCTAAATTTTGTTTTGTGATTGTTAATATCAAAATCTCAAGCCAGCCCAAGAGACCAAAGTTCTACATTGCTATTTTTGCTTTTTTTAATTAGTCGTAATTTGTGACTCTTATATGGAAATGGAATTTGCATTTTAAAAAATTGCAAAACATATTTATATTTAATTAAAAACAGTTAAATTTAAAATAATAATAATTAAAATTTAATTAATATCCTAATTTCAAATTCATAAATGAAAAGGAGAGGTTCTTTAAAGTATCTTAATTTTTATGTTATTGATTTATATGTTGACTCAATTCTTTTTAAAAATTTTTATATTTTTATGTACCAAATTATTTTATTTCAATACCATTATTAGGTTGTGCACCAAAAATACTCCAGAGAAAATATTATGTTCAACAATGAATGTTTTAATGATTGTTTCATTCTTTTTTAAAATATTTTTAAATACTCATTAAATTTCTATAAATAATTGTTAGATCTTTTAATGTACAAATAAATTACAACACATATATTTATGGATAAAAATTAAATTTAAATTTAGACAATACAAACATTCAAGTTCTCCTCCCATAATTGGGACATACAAGAAAGAAAAGGGTAAATAAAAGTGTGTTTGAATTTAAAATGGGACATACTAGAAGGAAGTGAACAAAAAAGTCTATATTGTCCAATTTAAAGTAAATCTACCCAACATAACAAACATGCTACATTATTTATAAAATATAACTAATATATTAATATAACATGATCATTTATAGGTTTTGACAATAATGTCCTAATTTAATATTTATGGTATATATCAATTTTTTTTAACATTAATTTAAATAAAAATAGCTAATTTATATTTGACATCTATTTAAATATTTTTTGACAATTTTTCTTCTTGCTTAAAGAAAGAGATGAAAAAATTGTGATGTTTTATTTTTATGGAATGATTTTTTGAGACCGATACAATTTGAATAAGATAATCTATCAAAATTAAAATCACTCATAAAGTTTTTTTAGAAAAGAACCTTTAATAAAAAATTATATTATAAAAAATCTAAGACAATAATTTGAAAAGTAATATATCTCAAACATTTAATAAAATATCTAGAATTCTCTTAGATTATTTCTAAGCAACAATCCTCAACCGAATAATTAGTGGTTTTAAAATTTTGTAAAGCCATCATCATCATCATCATCATCATCATCATCATCATCATCATCATCATCATCATCATCATCATCATCATCATCATCATCATCGGCTGTTGTTTCAATTTCAATTATTTTTTTAGGGAGGGAGGGAGGCTCCAAGAAAAACATAATGTTTTGTGGAGTTGTGAAGGCAGGGAAGAGCGTCTCAAAGTCTGTGAAGGTGGGGCTTCAGTTCCCTGTGGGCAAACTTGGCAGATATCTCTAGAAGGGCAGATATGCAGGGTCGGTGTTGGAGCTCCCATTTACATAGCCGCTGTAATGGAGTATTTGGCAGCTGAGGTGCTCGAGCTGGTTGGAAATGCTACCAGGGACAATAAGTAAAACAGAATAATCCGCAGGCATCTCTTGCTGCAGTGAGGAATGACGAGGAGTTGGGGAAATTACAGAGTGGTGTCAAAATTGCCCATGGTGTTGTTCTGCCGAGCATACATCAGCTGCTATTGCCGAAGAAGGCGTCCACCTCAGAGAAGGAGCCAAAATCTCCCAAGAAATCTCCTAAGAAGAAATATGCTCTGATTTCAGTTCGACGACCTTACTTTTCTTTAATCGGTGTTTTACAACACTACCATTATCTTTTGATCTCTTATATTAACCTTTTTAATGAAGAGTTGAGTGTTATCCAGTCTAAGTATGTAGATATACAAGTATACGAGCTTCAAATTTCAAGTCAAGTTGCACATATTTTACTCTATGTTTCTCTTAACTTATTACTCAGTATTAGTCTTTATTGTGGGGTTGCAAACAACTTATCAAGATAATAATAGGAAGATCATGGAAACCCATTGATTGTATTGTTGATTGCTTCAAACTAATGATATGATTATTTGGGAATGATTTTATGATTAAGAGTTAGATATTTAATGATGCATGCAATGATTATGTCCTAATTAATCATGCATTTGTTCAAGCAGTCAACAATACATACAACATAATGCTCTTCAATTCTTCAGTGATACTTCTTCTAATATGAAATATGGGCATATATAATTGTTTATTGTGGGGTTAAAAAACACTTATTGTGTTCATTTTTATTTATAACTCAATCAATTTAATAATAGAAGCCTCATGGAGTTAAACATTGACTATATTGTTGGCTTCTTGAACCCCTTGATGGTAGGAATAGGCCTAATACAAGGCACCAACCATTAAATTATATCCACTATTAGTTTAGTCAAATGACATCAAATATTGAACATAACCTACATAAGTTAGCATACTAGTAGTTAGGTAAGATCATGACTTGACAAGGGAGAAAGTACTACCACATGTTCAAATCAACTAACATAAGCACACTATATCAACATAATGAAATCTAAAAATAGTCTTTTATTCATCTCCAAAGGTTACAAAACTCAATCTTGGTAGAGTCTGGTCATGTCAAGAGAGGGATGGATCGATCATGAAAAATGCCCTGAAAGCCTACATATATAGAAAATACCAGAGAACTAGCTAAGAGATTGGCATCGAAAATAGAAAAGAAAGTGAACTTCATGTCAACTCAAGTCCAATTTGAGTTCAATTTGATATAATAGCCTTCAAGATATCTCCTTTATCTCTTTGTCTTGCATGAAACTTCCCTTTATGGCATTGGAAAGAGAGGTGGGCCATATTTGACTTGTCAAAGCTCTTGTTTGCATGAAGATATGCCATATTTTATTAAGTCAACCTGAAGTGAGTGAAAGTCCTTGTTTTTCATGAAAATCTTGAAAACTGCATGAAATTAGTCAACTAGTCAACTAAAGCTTTGATTGGTTAAGATAAGCTAAACTTCACTTGAACTCCTTTCGCATGAAGTGACCCTTGAAAGCTGAATATGCATGATAATATTAACTTTTAACATAATATGAGTGGTGTGAGAACTCCAAAAATACTTATCTGATAGCCTTTCAATGCCAAACATCTTTAATTAATTTATCAATTAGGCCTACTAGGCAAATTAGGCCTAGTAGCCCATCTCCATGAATTGGATGGCTCTTGAAACCTACACAAAACCATGAAAACCTGAAAGAATGGTGATATTAGACATGAATCAACCTTTCATATCATGAAATATCTCCTCTTGATGAAGAGACACCTACAACTTAGTCAAACTTGTTGACTAAGTCAATTTTGCTTCCTTTTTCTATAGAGTGGCTATTTTGAAAGAGTTGTTAGTGGCACTTTTAGTAATATTTTTTAACCTTTGAAGATTTGAGGATGAATAACAAGTCTCAAGTTTTAACCTCCATGAATTTATTTTCATTATACTGCACGGTAGCTCTTCTTTCATGTTTTTCTCCAAAAATCTTGATTTTTTCCCTAATCTGTACAGATCCGTACAACAAATTGGCATTTATAGAATCCTCTCTGAGTTTAATTTATGTTTGAAGAATTTTAAGGTTGATCCATGAGGATTTTATTTCAAAAAAATCAACTTTTCATAAAACTGGTCACTATTAGGGTTTGAAAGGGTTTTAGAGCTAAATTTTCTTAATGATGATTCATGAAGCACATACCTCCAAATCCAAACTTATTGCCATGGATGTGTAGTACACTAACCTCCTCAAAATCCTTGAAAATATTGGGCTATCATGAAAATTATATGACAAGATATCATTTGAAGGAAATTTGGTTGTAAGGTTTTGCTTGCATTCTAGACTGCCTATGCTCTTAGAGATTGTTTATAAATCACATACCCTAAACCAACCTCAATGGTGATATAGTGTAGTAGATGTTATTTCTTGCAGATTAGACTCGTTATCCTTGTGAGCTTATTTTGACCTTGAAATGCATCAATAAGGACTGAAAGAGGCCATGGAAAGGAAGATCGGGTTCCCAAAATTTTATGAAAACTTTAATTTTCTTGAAATACTTCCTTGGCGAGGAGAAATTGAGGAAAACTGGTTGCCTACGTAAATGCAAAACTACAAAAATTAGCCTAACTTCCACTAGATGGTTCATGAGGGTATAGAAGACAATTCTAGAACCACTTGGTCCATGAGGGAGCCCTTTGAGTCTAGTTTATATTTTCCAAAATTTAGACATGTACTTGCACTCTAAAAACCATACCAATAGCAAACTAGCAATCAGGTCTTTATGTGAAAAATTGGTAATTTCTTATAAATGAATGATTTTGGGCCTATACGGCCACCAATTGGCATGTAATTCTTCATGAAGGTTTTCTATGCCCTGATATTCTTGTTTCAGACTTCCACCATATAGAATTTTGTACAAGTTCGTACTTCTCTTATAAAATGAAGGAAAATGGGTTTTTCTTTGCCTTTTATGGAACTTAAGCTTATGAACTGCCACTTTTATGCATGAAAAGGAAGTCCATGAGTCTCTAACATGAAAAAATCATGAAATAAATTATTTCCATGCTTTTGAAGACAAGAATTGGCATGCATGAGCTAGAAAGGGGCCCTTTTGGGCTTAAAAACATATTAAATCACCTTTTCTTTGTATGAAATTTTGGACTTAGACTAATATCATTAAAATGAACATGGTCAAAATAAATTGACCCATTTTATTACTTTTTAATACTAATTTTATCATTTAAAGACCAAAAATCTTCCTTTTTAGGCAAAAATACTCAGTTTCAGATTAGTTTGAATGAGTTTAGAAGTATTAGGAAAAATTTTGAACTATAGGGGTTGGTATTTGGCCTTGAAAAGCCAAATTAACAAAATTTATGGTGGTGTGAAAATTAATTTGATGATGGTGGTGGTGGTAGCAAAGCCATCCTACTGTGGTGTCATCTTCCATCGAATCTCTTCCAGTAACCATGTTGTGTTTTCCTCCTTCAGATATCTAATAAAAAGTACCAACCTAATGATAGATTGTATTCTAGCATTGAATTTGATTCCTTAAAATCCTAAATGCCTTTATCCACCACTATAGATATCCAAATCATTTGGGTTTCCCCATGCCACGTCTAGCATATTTGAACGAATATCAAAATGGTAACTCTTAACCTCCACAATTTTTTTTATTAGTCCCAAAGGTGTATACTAAAGGAATCATTTTGATTTAGTTTTCAATTAAAGTCTACATTTTAGACTAATCAGAACTCATTGTCTATTGTGTATTAAAAAATTTATGGTTTTACAATAGTCAAGTTGTGTTTTTTTTAACAAAGAAATGGAAAAAGGCATTCATATGTGTTGTGATTGGTCAAAACCATTTAAATGTTATTTAGGTGCAAAGTGTTGATGCCATCAACATAAATGTGTTCTCAACCGAAATAAATGGGGAGATACTTTTTTTGTAGGAAATTATAGACTTATGGCATTGGTGATGGACGACTTTACATCATATGATGGTAATAAGGTTTTTTAATAGATGCTTGGCTTAGGATTTTAATTATGCATATTCAAATAGTGTTGTGTTTACTACTGAATTGGCCCACAATCTCCATTGGTGAAATTATTTTGAGTGGCCCAGGGACATTGAGACTTTACAACAAAGACATCCATAAAGTTGTCATCGCCCATTGTTGTCTTTCAGCTTGAATAATGAAATTTGGGTTTTGCCTTTAATGATGTTATCACTTCCACATGTCATCTCCATGGGATCCATTTGGTGGGCTAGACATTTTGATAGGTTATATGGGATGTCAATTTTAATCTTGGACTATCCATGTACATGTTTGTGTGGTTTAATTATTGGACCTGGTTAAATTCTATAATACCACATATAGTGAGGATTAATGACTAGAATTGATCAAAAGATATGGCAAAGATATTGATGTATGTCATAGGAATTTAGAGCATCATGATGCTATGACGAAGACATGTAAACATGCTCGAAGACTAGGAATACCCACTCCTTTCAATGAGCCAATAATTATTCTAAATGATTGGATAGTTAACAAATAACATGTTCTGGGAAATTATATAAAAAGATGTGGAACTTGAACTGAACATTTAATCTTGCATATAAATATATCTACATACTTGGACCAATAAAACTCAACTCTTCATTAATAGGATTAGTTTAATAGCCAAAACATTAAGCTCAAATTGGATCTAAAGCATTTAAATCAAAAACATTAAGGCATAATATGCATATAGATTTGATTAGGAATTAAAAACATAACATGTTTTGAACTTGCATAAAGGCTATGATGAACTCAAACACAATTTCAATGTTATGTATTGTGATTTCATGGATTTAGAACAAGACTAAATACCAAGAGATAGTTTTTCACAAAAAACATAATCTACTGAGAGAGAAAAGATCAGTTAGATCTACTTAGCTAAGATAAAGGGTCAAACAACATGATGCAATGTTTGATTAGATAGAGTTAGTTTAGTTAAAGAGCACATTGATTAATTGAGGATACATTTTCATTCCAAGACCTCACAATGGCTTGCAATATTGCAGTGTATGAATACACAACCAATTTAAGCCACCTTAATGTACTTCATACACAAGTTTATGGAGAAAGGAAAGCTTGCTCAAATTTATTTGGCTAAAGGAAATATTTGGAAATATTTATGAATGCATTAACTCTTAACCAGATTATCCAGGTATATTTTTCATTTGATGGAAAGATTTGGCAGCATTTTTGAATGCATTGGTTCTTAACCAAATTGAATTACTTTAGTGGAGAATGTTATAGCTAAAGAGGGTAGGGCAGTGATATGGATTCCTCGATTTCATCCTATGGAATACATGCTAATGTCATACGGGTGGCCAATGGATCATGATGCCAACTCACCTCATAACTGGTATTGAAGTATGAGCATGATGAAGTTTTCTGATCAACAAACAAGCTCATATAAATAGGTGCATAGCTTCTAACTCAAATTCTCTCTTTTCATTTCCTTATAAATTATTATATACTGATAGTAAATTTGAGTATTGATTTAAATGATGCAATGGCTAATTATGGCATGTTATACTCAATCCCTTTTGAGATCTAGAATGTTTAAAATGGATTAATTAACTTAATTTTATTGTCTTACTAAAGGCATAAAATGAATGTGTCTTGTCCATGGAATGATAAAACGAACAAGATTCATACCCTCTTTTTTTAATTCCTTGGCAATAAACACATACATTGCGGTTCACTATAGTGCATATTTTCGGATATTTTTGCATTTTGAACCATTTGGTTAAAAAGCAAGCTTTAATTAATATAGTAATGAACCCTATTTGTTCTACCCCATGGGAATGAGGAAGAATGTATTAAACAGTAATATGGTGGCTCTTCAAGTAACTATAACATGTAACGAACCAAGCAGTAGAATAAGTTACAGTCAATTGAAGAGCCATGCCAATGTATTTACACATCTAGTGGCACAATCAACATACGAGTGGTGCCATATTTACAAAATCCCTAACCTTAAACTCTTATATTTTATTTTATTCTTCTATACTTCATATTTACACTTTTATTAAGATATTACATTGTTATATTCTTTTATAACAAAATATTTTCTCTTTTGTGACTATCAATGTCCTTGTCGCCATACACCCTGAACACATTCTCTTGAACCTATCCAATCACTTACATAGTGGACTAGAGAAACATTCAGTAAAAGGTGTCACATAATAAATTCATCCTTAACACCTCCCCCCGTGAGCCATGAAGACACCATCCACCTCATTCCCAAATTTTGATTCTTTTGGCTCGACCACCTTATATTGCCAATTGGATAGAATGGTGGAATGAATATATCGGTCACACCATAACCTTTCTCTGCCATTATGCAAAATAAATGATCATATTTGAAAGCATAGGGAAGATGATACTATCAAAGAATACCAAAGTATTGCCTCTAGTTTCTCGTATAACCCTTTCGATTTACAGATGCAAACCCAAGAAACTTCTCTCAAACACAAACTTAAAGTGGTGGATCATCATGCAACCAAAGGGGTACATTTTTGCACTCACCTTCATTATTTCAAAATTAGAAATAAGAATTCAAAGGAATTATTTAATACTATCAAACTCAAGCATTTTAGGAATTCCTAGATATGGTTCCTTTCAAACTCAAACCTACAAACCAAAGACTATGTGATGCTCATGTATCACTTCATGATCTCTCCCAAGCTCTTCATATCATGAGTAATGATAAATCCCTGGGAATTGATAGATTTCACTATGAATTTTATAAATCCACCTAAGAGTTTGTTGGGCCTAACCTACTCCATGTTTACAAAGGGGCTCTTTAACAAAAGTGTTAGTCTCGTTTATTAATCAAGGTAATAACAAGTTCATAGCCAAAGTAGGACACCTAAAATTCATTACCAATGAGTGCCTGAGATCTCTACTTAATGTATCTTACAAGATTATTTCTATAGCTTTAGCTAACCATAAATAGTTCAAGCAGAAAGGTGAAAAACTAATTAGAGTAGGTGCATGAGCTCTCTACTTAATGTCTCTTACAATATTCTTTCTTTTTGGTGTATCACCTCATTAGAGTAGGTTACTATCCATGTTATTTCTATCCATTTTCATCTAAGAAAGAAATTAGTGTAGGTGATAAGCAAGCAAAGAGCCTTCTAGGGAGCTAGCCCTTAAACCTAGAGGTCTACCTCTACTATAGGCAACCCATAGGCCTAGAGGTATTCTAATGTTGCTCAAATCTTAGAGTAGGCTTAAAAAACCAACTCTAGGGTGAAATATTTGGTGACAACAGTTTCAACATGCCTAGTGGGACCATTTTCTGAAAGACATCTTATTAACGTGAATGTTGGTCTTCACAATATCAAAACTGCATATGGTGTTCTACTCATCCATAATCACTCCTCCATTGACCCTCACTATCCCACATCAGCCATAATCACTCCCTCCCTATCCTTTATCTTCCCTAATCATTATTTCCTCATCCCTCATCATACCTAATCACTTCCTCATCCCTACACACTCTCTCCTCATCCCTAATCACTCCTTCATTGACCTTAGTTGTATCTCATCATCTCTAATCACTCAGAGTTATCATCCCTAATCACTCCATTGATTATCACCATCCCTCATCATTGATAATCACTCACTTCTCATCCCTCATAATACCTAATAAATCTTTCTTCATCCCTCATCATCACTAATCACTCCCTCATTGACCCTAACCATCCCTCACCATCCTTCATCACTCCATCATTAACCCTCACCATCCCTCACCATCCCTAATTACTCCCTCATCATCTGGAGTAAATATATACTCTAAAGATATCTTTGATTCCAATCATATTTTGTTTGATCCATTATAATACAAATTAGCTCTTTTATAGGGCTTGTGTTGTCAATACCCATTTATGATAGTCGATTTTATTATTGAATGAATTGGATGATCTTCCAAATTTATAGTCAAGTAAAATGAGTATTAACACAAAATAGAGTCTAAATTTTAGTTCTTCAAATTATCTTTGTTGTGAAACTAACTAAATGAAACTTTATTTGATTTCACCTTTGGTAGTTTGGTTCAAAAGATAAAAATTAAACACAAATCTCTTGTATAATTTTCTAACTCTGAGAAGATTTGAATTAGATGTAAAGTTATTTAGTTCTTCCCATTTCTGTATAACTTGAATCTTGGTTAGGTTTAGACATGCACTCTTTGTGTGTGTAATGTGTCCCAAATATTTTATTTCTTGAATGAAAAATGAACATTTATTTATGTTATCAAAAAAGTATATTTCTACAAAATGTGAAACACTAGTTCAACATGGTGTAGATGTTCATCCCATGTTTTCTAAAGATTAAGATGTCATCAAGGTAGATTAAAAAAATGGCATATGTAAAGGGCCTAAGGATGCCATTCAACATCTTGAAATGAATGAATTCATTATATGAGTTAACCTAAAAGGCATAATCAACTAGTCAATCAATCCTTCCTTTGTTTTTAAGACTATATTCCAAATGTCTAAAGGTTTAACATGAATATGATGATACCCAAACTTAAGATCAATTTTGGAAAAGACTTATACACCATGGATATGGCAAAAAAATGCCTTAATATTTAAATGAGGATAATAACTCTTCATGTTAATCCTCTTAATATTTTTTTAATTGATTGATAACTTTGACACAAACACAATTGGGTTTCTGCAAGGCAATGATTTGGGCATGATGTGTCCATTATCCATGATTTCATGGATCTACCACTTGATATATTAAATATTTATAAATGATATGTTGTATAAATAGTTTTGAGGTAGAGGTATTTAAGGGATCAAATCAATAGTATTGTTTAGTGTATAATATGTAGGAACTTATTTAGGTGACTGAAAGATATCCTTGTATTCATATAGTTTTTGGTTCAATTATTTCATCTTTGTTAATGTTGGATAAACCACACTATGATATGGTGACATAAGGATGTCATTAAACATTTACTTCTTACCCTTAAGAGTATATTTCCTATTAGAACTGACAATATTGTTTCACTCTAGTACTAATGACTGAAAGCTTATGAAATAGCTATGATATATGGTATTTTAGATCCAAACAATCTATCACAAAATTTCAAGGATTTGCTTCATAGACTACATGTCAATGGTAAATACATGGAAAATTTCAAGGTTTTATCATTTTCGGATGTCACTTCCATTACCACGAGTCTACATGGACTGAATTCCATCAACACTGATAAAACAATTCAATAGATCACATCACGTCAGATAAATTTCTTAAAAATTTGTGCCATCATTTGCTTTATCATGTAACTCATGACGTTGAATGGAATATGAGTTTAAATTAGAAAGTGTATTATAATATGGGCCAAATAATTTGAAGGGACTCCCATATTTATTATATGTGTTGTTTTTATAACATGTGCTTTGCTTCCATCGCTACTATAAGTTGGTAAAATATTTTTGTTTTATTTAATGTGGAATGTTCACTTTCAAATAATAAGTGTAGTTGATTTGGATGTTACTATAAGTTGTTATCTTGACATTGTGGTATCATTTGTTTCCACCATCTCCAAGGTAAAAATTGAGCACATTCTCTATTTTTATTATTTTCTAAACATTGTCTGCTTACTAGTTTTGCATTCAAAATGATGTAATATAGTCCTTAACTAAGCCATAAATATTATATCTTCCTTAATATTTTGTATGATTCTTTATTATTCCACTTTAACTTTTTATATGTTCTATGCGATAACCTCTCCTTATGCAAATGTGCTAACACAATCTCTTTAACCTTAAACTCTTATTTTTTATTTTATTCTTCTACACTTCATATCTACACATTTCTTAAGATATTAGATCATTATATTATTTTATAGAAAAATATCTTCTCTTTTGTGACTATCAATGTCCTTGTCACCATACATCCTAAACACATTCTCTCGAACCTATCCAATCACTTACATAGTGGACTAGAGAAACAATCAGTACAAGGTGTCACATAATCAATTCATCCTTAACACCTCCCCCCCGAGCCATAAAGACACCATCTACCTCATTGCCCAAATTTTGATTCTTTTGGCTCGACCACCTTATGGTTCCAATTGGATAGAATGGTGGAATGAATATATTAGTCACACCAAAACATTTCTCTACCATTATGGAAAATAAATTACTCGTGTTTTAAATCACAGGGAAGATAATGTGGTTAAACAATACCAATGTATTTCCTATATTTTATAGTATATCCCTTTTAATTTACAGATTCAAACCTACAAAATTTCTCTCAAACATGAACTCAAAGTTGCAGATCATCATGCAACCAAAGGGGCACAACTTTGCACTCACCTTCATTATTTCAAAATTAGAAATAAGAATTCAAAGGAATTATTTAAGACTATTAAAGCCAAACAACCTTGAGACAAAATCAAGGCCATCAATTCAGCCCATATGAGAATCACTTCTCTTCTTTACATCTCCTCTACTTTTATCGACATTTTAAGTTAGTGTTTCAAGATTAGAAGAAAAAATTGAGAGGGCTCAAGTGTTTTAAGAATTCCTTGATATGGTTCCTTTCAAACTCAATCCTACAGACTAA
Source organism: Torreya grandis (assembly GCA_037957365.1). Taxonomy (NCBI): domain Eukaryota; kingdom Viridiplantae; phylum Streptophyta; class Pinopsida; order Cupressales; family Taxaceae; genus Torreya; species Torreya grandis. The sequence goes on along the minus strand of JARHVA010006268.1, from coordinate 815,873 downwards.
AGACTATGTGATGCTCATGTATCACTTCGTGATCTCTCCCAAGCTCTTCATAGCATGAGTAATGATAAATGCCCAAGCACTAAGAGATACCATTATAAATTTTAATAATCCACCTAAGAGTTTGTTGGGCTAACCTATTCCATGTTTACAAAGGGGCTATTTAAAAAAAAATTTAGTCTCGTTTATTAATCAAAGCAATAACAAGTTCGTACCCAAAGTAGGCCACCTGAAATTCATTACCAATTAGTGGTTGAGCTCTCTACTTAATGTCTCTTACAAGATTATTTCTATAGCTTTATCCAATCATAAATAGTTCAAGCATAACGGTGAAAAACTAATTAGAGTAGGTGCCTGAGCTCTCTACTTAATGTCTCTTACAAGATTCATTATTTCTAGTGTTTCACCTCATTAGAGTAGGTTACTTTCCATGTTATTTCTATCCCTTTTCATCCAAGCAATCAGTTAGTGTTGGTGATAAGCAAGCAAAGAGTAATATAAGGAGTTAGCCCTTAAACCTAGATGTATACCTCTAATATGGGCAACTCACAAGCCTAGAGGTATTCCAATGTTACCCAAATATTTGAATAGGCTTGAAAAACTAAATCTAGGGTGCAAGATTTGGTGACAACAATTCTGGCATGCCCTGTGGGACCATTGTCTTAAAGCCATCTTATCAATGTGAATGTTGGTCTTGACAATATCACAATTGCATATGGTGTTCTGCTCAACATTTGGTGACTTAATTCAAGGTAATATCTAGTTATAGACCAAGTTTTATCAGTTCTTATTCCATACTTCATAGTCCTTACTAAGACAACTTCTAGTATAGCTATCAATCCTATAAACCCACTCCTCCAACCTGAAATTACTCTTGAAGTTCAATACCCTCAACCTATCTTGACCTTTGAAGAACAAGAGGAGTTTGCAAGCCAAGAAGATCAAAAGAGTGATGAAGATCTTGAGGACAATATGGCTAGGCAGCATGCCTTCCTAGACTTTAATACTGAAAATCCCATACACCTCAATGCATACAATGATATACCCCATAATGCTACCAAAAGTGTTCTCACATTCAATGGGGAAGGTCATGTCACCCTTAGTGAGCATATTAGGGACATCTCAAACTTATACAACTTTCATAATGCTTCTGAGTTCAATAATTTGATTAGACTACTTGTTATTTCCCTTAGAGGGAAGGCACTTGACTGATATAGGACATCGCCTAAAGGTTATATAGCCACTTGGGATGATTTTGGAGAGATGTTGACATCAAATTTTGAAGACAAAAGTGATCGCACATCACTGTACATCAAATGAATGTGATTCAAAGAGCCCCTAAGGAGACTATGCATGACTTTAATGAAAAATATCAAAGAACTTGGCATCGGCTACCTCCTCACATAAGACCACCTACAAGCTTTGTGTTTCATACATATCTAAGGTCTATTGGTACTAACATAGCCATCATGTTGCAGTCCATGCATGGTTACACCTTACCTGAAGCTTATGACCTTGCCATTATAGCTAAGAATGGCCTAATACAAACTGGAAAGTTGCCTCCAAAAGTGTCCATGCCTCTGCTACTTAATATGTCTGATGCTACTCTAAGTGTTAATCAAATCTCAAATGCAAATATCAAGTCTAGAACTGTTCCTAACAAGGCAAAATATGCTACTGATTGGGAGGCAAGGTCTAAGGCCTTAGAGGCTCAAGTTAGGCAACTCAATCTAAAGTATGGAGTGAATCAAAACCCCTACACCTATCCTCAATAAGGAAATAGATTCTTAGCTTAGCAATATGGTCAACGTAGAGGTCCAGGAAAACCTAACTTCAATAGGCCACCTAATGTATATAACCCAACTTCCACCTCCAACAAAAGATCCATGGTACCGATTCATAACAACTTGGTGTAAGGAGAAGAATGGTATAATGGATAGTTCATGGATGAAAATTAAGGTGGGGAGCAAGATTTGGTTTCTCAAGGTGGAGTTACTCCTCAATTGTTAATAAAATATGAAAACTTCATGCAAGAAAATGAAGGATGGCAACCTCAAGGAGTGAACCTTGTAAATTTTCTAGTAGAAGACACCTTTATTCTCAATCATAATTCTTCAGTTACAAATAATAATAGAGAAAAGAGGAAGGCTTTGGGAGACTCCCATGGTGTTCATATAAGTTCAAATAGCCCTCCTACAAGGTAGAATGATGTGACTGCAAGTGTGACAGTCCCTACAACTTCTGCACCTACTTCAAATCAAAATGTTGGAAGGGTGAATCAAAGTGTTCCAATGCCTCAATATCAAGGCACTTATTTGCCTTCAAGGACACAAGAAAAGGTAAATCTCCTTATTTTAACATTCTAGATTATTTAAAGAGTGCTAAGGCATCTATGTTTCTTTGGTAAATGCTTCACTTGCCTAGTCAAAAAGAGCTCCTTCAAGAGTAATTATCTCAAATCCACCTTAGCCCTCAACCATAAAATCATAGTAATGTTGTTATCACTAATGCTCCCACTCACATAGTTGAACCTTTTACTAAAACTTAAAAAACCTCGACCCTTCTACCTCCTCATTGTTGGAGACAAACTTGTCCACAACTATATATTTGATATTGGAGTCAGTACCTCAGTTATGCCAAAGCTTGTAGCAGATAAGTTAAACTTGAAATATGAACCTTATAGCAAGGAAGTGCTTTAATTTAATGGGACACTAGCTAAGTCAGTGGGAAAAATAGATAATAGTAGGGAACTCAAAACCCTGCTCATCATCTCCTCTAGCTGCTCTTTATGCCATGAATGTTGTTTGAGTCATAGGAAGTCCTAGCATGAAAACAATTTGCATTATCATCTTGAGAGTAGAAAAATTCTTTTGCAATTCAAGACCTGTAGATGTTACTATATGATTTTAGTGTCCAAATGCATACTTTTAAGACTCTTAAACACTAAGTCCATTTAGCCGTAGGATCTCCCTCTTTTGCATAGTGTTAGTTCTATCATGAGACTATCTAATGAAGTTATCTAGCCTCCACAATAACTTATCTAGCATTATTTTTCAAAATATCTAAAAATGGGAGGTGTTTTATTTTGTATCTTTAGAGACTTAGTCCCAAAGCTCAAAATCATTCACATTTGGAGTAACACCTCGCTCTCCTTAGCTTGTGAATAGATCTTAGCTATCAAAATCACTTATATAACCGCATGAAGACATTTTATAGCTTGGAATTCTCTTTTAACATAATTTTTAGATCTATATTAGAGGGAATCCTGTAGTTATATGTTCTGTATTGCAGGTAGGGAGCATAGAGATTGAGTGTTATGCATGGAAAGTGTGACTTATGATATTCTTTAGCATTTCTTAATCTCCTCCAATGAGACCTCCATATAAAAAGAGAATTATCACAAGATAAACCTTATTTCCTACACTATCTCTGCTATATGCACCTATAGGTACTCTTTCATGGCTAGTATGAGCTTGATTTATCAACATAGGTTCTAAGCATCACCTTTTAGTAAGTGGCCTTCAAGCTTGATTGTGAGATTGATAAAAGAGGATATAGAATAAATTAACATTTAACACATGAAACAACCACCAAAATCCATTTTCAAGGAAGAAAGAAACTTCAACAAGTGAAAATTGTCTAGTAGTCTTCCAATGACTTACATGTGTAAACTGAGGTATTTGACTCATGGAAACACTTTCAAACATGCAATAAACTATGGAATCCATAAAAAGAGGAAGAAAAAATGCTCTAGAATAAAAATCAACAAGTTTATCATATGAGTTTTCCCAAACAAGACCAAAACCTGAAGGGTGCACAGATTGATAGGTAGTTTTGGAAGGTCAACTTCAAATAGATGATTTATAAAGTATAGTCCATCATTTTGAAAATTATTAATATTAAAATATATATCCCTAATTTTAATATCATCTTCAAAATTTTTTTGACATGAAACCCTTTGTGCTGACCATATTGAGCAAAAACATGAGTGTCACTTCAATCAACGAAGAAGGGAAAAAATGCAACAAAAAAATTTTGGGTCAAAAATGGCACCTCTAGATCAATTAAAGTAAGGAGATGAGATTTTGGAATCTGAAAAGACAATTTTACATCTTTTCCAAGTGGCATACTTCCCAAAGAGGTTGTACAATTGACAAACTCACTCTTTTCTTCAAAAAAACTGCCTTTTTCTGAGTAACCTAAAAAATTTTAGTTAGTAAAATTTACTATAGACCTCTTAGGATACATGGCACATGATACAAATATTTTAAACTTGCACATTTTCTAAGAAACCCGTATAAAGCATTAAATACACTATTTTTGACCTTTAAAATGACTCAAAATGATAAATAGACCTAGAAAATAATTGACCAAAGCTATTACAATATTAATAGACATAAAATGACCTATAAAACATCTCATGATAATATATTATACCCATTTATAGGCATGAAAATCAAGCTTTTTACTAGAGGTGCCCCAATTTGACCTAAAAGTCAAAATTGGTCAACAAATTAGTGACTCATAGGGGTAGATGCATGCTATACTAACTAGACCAGTACCCTTATTAGTCCATTTGGCTTATAAGTCATCTAAATAGTGATACAAATAAGAAAACCTTTGACCATTGACCACAAACCTTTGATCAAGACAAGACACTAAGATTACCTCAACCACACAAAGCAAAGGACACACACAACAAAGAAAGAAAACACAAGACACACACATGTACTCAAGGCTCTTAGGGGAATTAGGAAATAACCTATTCTGTACAAATAACAATGAGCATACCTCCTTCCTAGATCAAAGGGATAGTTTGAAGCATCACCTTCTTCATGAAATGAAACATGGTGTAAATCATGCTTCTTCTTGGATTGGATGTTTTGTGGATTAGACTTGTTCTTTGGAATTTAAATTGTCATAATATCAAGTAGACCATCTTCAAACAAGTATACAATGTATAATTATTCCTCTTGCATCCAAACATCTTCAACATTATCATGTAGATACTCATTTACAACCTCAAATGATGATTGAGCAAGGCATACCTTCTTGTCTTCCATGGTGTTCTCAACAAAATTAGGCTTCTTTTCAATTGCAAGCTCTTCTAGCTCATCAAGGAGATTTGAAAACTCTATCCAATCTTGATCATTATCTTCCATGAATACCTCTTCTTTCACCTTGTCATAAACTTGGCCTTCAACTTGGCAAAGCTCTTCAAGCTCTTGAAGTAACTCTATTTGCAGCTGCTAATCATCCTTGTTCTCTTTATCATCTAGAACCATAGCCTCTTACATATTTTCTTCTTGATGTATGATGTCATTAAGATTATGTTCTTCAAGCTTCATTTCATCATCAAGTGGCTTTATGACAATTAGTCGTTGACCAGTAGAAAGAGCTCCATCTTTATGTTTGATTGCACACTCAAGTTTATATTCATTAGACTCATCAACAAGATTGGGTTTATCATTATCTATGCCATCTTTTAGAGAAGAATAAACTTCAACCAACTCATCAAATTCTTTACATATGACATTGAACTTCTGCCATAGATCTTATTTCTCATGATCATATTCAAGAGGTACTTCTTCTACCTTCGTCTCATGAAACTCATCTAGGACTGCCACCTCTTGAGCGATGACTTGAAGGTGTTCTCCATCCTTGATAATACATTCCACTTCATACTTATGATGGTTGTCTTCAACCTTTTAATCAGATGTAGAATCTTCTTCAAGGGTTGTAAAATTTTCCATCTCCTTCTCCTTCATGGTGATGCCAAGACTAGGTATTTTGAAATCATGTGATCTATCCCAATGAGGCTACCAAGGAGGTAGGTTTTCTTTGCCAAAGAGTCATAGCTTGGAAGGTGGTGGCATATTTGAATGGTTGCTTCTACCATCAAGTGTGGATGGTAATGTCAAGAGAGTTGATTTGATTATGACAAGGATTATCATCTGATGTGTATCCCAAATCAATGAGGCAATGTCATTGATGTGGGTATAATACATTGATGTCTCAAAACCTATCTTGTAGCTTTTGTTTGTCCATGACTAAAATTGCATTGATAGATATGACATGTCATTGAACTTTGAGTATGTATCTTTCCAGGGTTCAATGAGTTCGTCACTTGAAATACCTTGTCATTTCCCCTACCCATGACCACCCAATTCACCTTAAAATCTTTCACCACTTCCATGTTTTGTATATCAACCTTTTATTTACATTTGACCACTATGAAAGAATGATAGATAACATATATGTAAATATTAGAAAAGCAAAGTTAGTAAGATTGTGTAATACTTCTTTCACAATGTTTACAACAAATATAAGTTTTCTTAGTAAACACACAAAAATACATTTCACAAAATTTGTTTCACTCTTTATTACTCCTCACTTGATTCACACTGATAAGAACATAATAAAATTAAAAAATAAAGATAAATCTCTCATGAGATTCCTTGCACCATCAGAACAACTACTAATATACTTGTTATACTAGTAATTTACTACTTGACATGACCACCCAATATGATTGCCACATCAAATTCTAGGAACATCATATTTGAAGGAAGGCATGACATCATTAAATATAAAATTTGAAAGTATATCATCTAAGGAATACTAGCATTTCTACGATGGATTAATGAAAATGTCAAAGCATAAAGTCATCAATCCATAAGATAATTTATTCACTCCACTTCTAAAAAGCTGATATATATATATATATATATATATATATATATATATATATATATATATATATATATATATATATATATATATAATTAAAAGAGTGCACTAAAATCTGTCATGTTTCTAAAATAACGTTTTAGAATACATATATTTTTCTTGAATGAATTTTCAAATTGTGAGATGGAACGAAGGTTTTAATCTATTGTTTTATTAGATGTAATCTACCATTATGCTTTTTATAATATAAAATAAAATAAAATAATAATTTACTATTATATTATAATTTTAATATAATTTAGTATTAATAATAATTATAGATATATCATACTAATATAATATTATAATTTTTATCGGTTATAATTTAGGTATATATTAAGAAGTAACCAGCCTTTAAGATATTATTTAAAGCCTGCTATCATGATGTACACATGTAAGTACAATCTATTTATTATTGTAGGAAAGAAAGACGAGCTGAATAATTATCACTTAATCTACAGAACTGCGTAGCTCTTATTGGCTGATGCAGATTATTTCCAAACAACGCCATTTCCTATTGGCTGTATGCTGCAGGGATGGTAAGACTCTTACTCTACAAGGGTATGATCATGTTTCTCGTGGGCTGGCTAGTTGCTGCAGATTTTTTACAAACACCATCATCTCCTACGTCTGAAGTGTACAATCAATTGGCTGTTCATATAAATTAGCTGTAGACTACAGGGAGGATAAGACTCTTTCGTGTCTTACTCGACAGGAGGCTATGATTGTGTTCATATAAGGCTGTGATTATGTTCATATAAATTGGATGTATATTGTAGGGACAATAAGCCTCTTTCTTGTTTTATTTGACTAAGAGGTTGTAATCATGTTTGTATATTACAGGGACCATAAAACTCTATCATGTTTTATCTGACAGGAGTTTATAATCATGTTCATATAAATTAACTTTATATTGCAGGGATGATAAGACATTTTCATGTCTTATTTGACAGGAGCATAATCATGTTTCTTGTGGCTTTTGTGTAGGGCTCACTTTAATTATTTGTTAAATGATTGAATCACCTTTAAGACTCTTATTAAATAGGAGGCTATAATCATATTTCTCATGGGATTGTGTGTAAGGCCCACTTCAATCATTTGTTAAATGGCTGAACCGTCTATAAAAGAGACTCCAGACTCCCAGAATAGAGTAACAGGGTTTGAGGTTGAGAAGTGCATCAGTGATTTAGATATCAGGTAAAGAATGTTTCTTTGTTTTTATCATTCTCAGAGGTTTCAAAATTTTGTGTTACTGATCTGTTTTCTAGTTTTAACAAATATAGTTCATTTATAATAATTTATTTGTAAATAATGTTAGTTTAGAATTCTTTCCTTTCTGTCTGTTTTTTTTTCCCCGTTCCTTTCAAAGGTAACCTGTTTATTTTTTTTTCCCTTCCTTTCAAAGGTAACCTGTTTATTTTATTAAAATTGTAGATTTATTAAATATTAGAGTTGTTATATTCTTTTAGTTTCATATATTATAATTATTCCATTAATTTTTTTAATTGGATGTGCTGAAATTACAATTCTAATTAATCGTAAAATGTAATTTTTATTGATTATTAATATAATAGTAAAATTTGACATGTAAGTTTTGAAAGACATTTAAATGATCAAATTTGATATCTACTTTCCATTAATAAATGGTTGTAATCCTGATTAATGTTTTTTGTATTTGATTTCAGCATGGAGAGTTTGACATTTGTTCAAATGCTCTGTGCGTTATTGTTTCTATTGTGTATTGGAGGATCCTCCTCTTCGAATGAATTTTATGTGATAGGATATGACACTACAGATTTGACCTCTGATGAAACTCTCTTTATACTTTATGAACGATGGTTGGCTGAGCATGGTAAGGTGTACAAAGAAAATGACCTTGACCAGAAAGAAACCCAGTTTCAAATTTTCAAACACAATTTGCTTTACATTGACTCCCATAATAGAAGAAATGAATCATATTCTTTGGGCCTAAATGAATTCTCAGACCTTACCAATGACAAATTCATGAGTATGTATGTTGGTATCATGTTCCCTACTTCCTCTATAGAAACTGGGCATTGTAATAGCTCTCCCCATCAGTCTATACACGATGCCGACTTACCAAAATCTATAGATTGGAGGGAGAAAGGTGTTGTAACAAGTGTTAAGAACCAAGGCAGCTGTGGTAAGTACCCTAACATTGAATTTGCTAAAAACTTGTTTTATGAAAATTCTATTTTAGTCAAAAGGGTTTTTGTTTCACGTTTCACAGGGTCTTGTTGGATATTCTCAGCAATTGCAGCAGTTGAAGGAATTAATAAGATTAAGACTAGGAATTTGATATCTTTGTCTGAGCAAGAAGTATTGGACTGTAACTTTGCTAACCAGGGCTGTAGCGGAGGTGCACAGTCTACAGCATTTCAATATATTGTGAAAAATGGTGGTATTGATACAGACATTGCTTACCCTTACAAAGCTCAAAAAGGCATTTGCAATAAGAACGCGGTGGTCTACTAACCACTTAATTTTTATTTTTTTTCTTATGTCTTTAATTTTAATGGCTCAATCTTCTTCTTGCTTATCCTTATTTAACTTTCTTTCGATGGTTTATGGATCCCCTCCTGCCCACACCTCTTTTAAAAAAAATTAGGAGTGAGATATTTCTTAATAAGTGTTGAAGTAATTGAATTAATATCAAACCTAACTTTTTTTTAAGATTAAAATTAAAAATTAATATAAACTACTCTCATTTTAAATTCCATTTGGCAACAAATATTTCTATCAGAATTTTGATGCAAGTCTTAATATATCAGTGAAAAATGTTTGCGTATAAATTCTCCTTAACCTAAGTTGTTATTTTTTTTAAATAATAATTTTGTGGTTTTGATAGAAACATAATTGTTTAATTTGGGCAGAAAAAAGTAGTAACAATTGATGGCTACACACCTTCACTTAGCGGCGAGAATAATTTGCAGAAGGCTGTAGTAAAACAACCAATCAGTGTGTGTATTGCAGTTGGAAATGATTTCCAACATTACAAATCTGTAAGTTATTATTATATATATATTTTTAAATAGATGTTTTATTTTCAATAAATAATTATCTTAGATTTTGACTAAACAACTCTCTTTAATTTTTTGTTTATGGATAATAGGGCTTGTTCACGGGTACATGTGGAGCTCAAATCAACCATGCAGTGACGGTAGTGGCTTATACATCTGGCGATGAAGCCTGTTGGATTGTAAAGAATTCATGGGGTAAAGGTTGGGGTGAAAATGGGTTCTTTAGGTTTCCAAGAAATACTGGAGATTAATATGGTAAATGTGATATTGCTCGGTCACCATCATATCCAATTAAAACTGAAAGCAAACCTTCCAACCTTGATCCTTTTTCTATTTAGTAAAGTAAATAAATGTTTTAATAAAATATAAATAAGATATAATAAAGATGCATTTGTCATTATTATCCACCACAACTTTTATGACAAACGAAAGGAGTTGCTTCATATATATTTATATAAGGATATATTGGAATGGTAGTATTTCTAATGATAATATAAATTTATATATTCTCCTGTGTCTTATTGATTTTCTCTAAAATGGAATCAATGGCATATTGTAATAGTGAACATTAAGTTTCATAAATATTAAATATATTAATTAAAATATTATTGTCATTTTTAAATGATTATTCTACATGAAAGAGTCGTGTCCTCATCTTATCATAATTATTGGTTATTAATTTTTAAAAAATAATTTTTATTATTAATTTTCCTATAACATACACACAATTATAATGTGTTAGTATTGGCATTTAATTTTTTGGTTGACAATAGGACTATCATTCTTATATTTTTATATAATTCCAATATGAATTAATAGATTTTGATTAAAAAGTAATAAAAATCCTTATTAATTTTTAATTAAGTATTATAATATATACATAAAATATTAATTATTTAATTAATTAATTTTATAAATAAAGAAAAAAGTATATCTAAAGTTAATATATGTATTTATAATAACATAGTTTGCTATTGTATTTTGAATATCATAAAATTATAGGAGTAGTATTTGATATGTAAAATTCACATTTAAATGTGAGACATATTTGATCTATAAAATTCGTGTTAAATAGATTTTTTTTTTGGGAGTGCAATGTACTCTTTGAATGATGTCTAGAACATACCAATGCTCTTGAAAAATAAAGAAGTATGAATTTTTTTTATCACTGTCTTCTCCTAATTATAATCTTCAAAATCCATGCTCAAAATCTTATGCATTCACTCTGATCACTTGGTTAAACATAAATGATCCTTTTTACCAAGATAATAGGCAAATGACACATAAAAATAATAAAGAGAAAGCTATTTTAATGTTTGAGTTCTACCAAAGAATAGCAAAACTTTATTGTTATCTAAAATTCCTTTAAAAATAGCAATAAATAATAATAATAATAATAATAATAATAATAATAATAATAATAATAATAATAATAGTAATAATAATAATAAATAAAATAAAATGCTTGTAATTTTTAAATAATATTTAATCATATATACTTTTTTTTCATATCTAAATGAGCTCTCTCACACACACACGCATGCGCGCGCGCGCGCGCACACACACACACACAAAGAGATACATATAATTAAAATTAAAATTATATTGGTGTCCAACTGATCCACCAATAATTGTCACCTTTGTCTATGTTCATATGTTTAGAGTGCTTGGTGTACTGACAGGGTTATTACTGTTCAGTTGGAGGTGAACACCAATTCTGTGTGTGAGTTGGTTGTTGGGACCGTTTTGGTAGGAGAGTGGACTCTTGATTGAGAATAGCTGTACACTTGAGGTGTGGGAATTCTCTGAGAGGTGTGGAGAAGAAGTGGCATCTTCTTTATTGTATTTTCTTTTTGTATGAGTATTAATACAAGTGTGTGTATTGTCTCTCATATTCTGTGCTATGTGTGAATTCTAGTTACTTATTCAATCTGGTATAATTCCGTGTTTATTTGCTTATACAAAGTAATCATATTGTGCTCTCCTATTGGTGAGCAAGATCCTGACAAGTGGAATCAGAACTGTTGTTGTTCTAGTGATTCCCCAACATTATTTCAATAATTTTTTTACAATATCATATTATTTTTTTAGTTTTTCTAGATTAAATAATATATACATATTTGGAATATTATTGATTTTTTATCCTTAAAAAAAATACTAAGATTGATAAATTGATATAGAAAATAAAATATATTAATCAAAACTAAAACTTATATAAACTTTAATAAAAAAAATTATATAACAAATAACTTCTATCTAAGCCTTATAGCTTTGGTGAATTATAGGCTTCATTCGAACAAAGATGTTGACATGTTGGCAGGGGATGACATAGTCTTGGGACCACATGTCTAGGCCTGGTAGAGTAAACACTGAAATCATTCAAGAGTTGGACTATTAAAGCAATTGTAAAGACTTTGACTATCGATGAAAGCACAATCATTGTCATTGAGAGTATTGGCATATAAAAAATGCCAAGACAAATTAAAGGAGCTACCTTGCCAATATAACATCTCCAATATAACCATGGTAATTATTTCTATTTAACATTGTGTTAACATAGGGTGCAAGAATTAGTATATTTTGCCTTTGAAAAATATGGAATTTAAGAAAATAAATTGATTTCTAAAAATTAAAAAGCCATGATGTTTTGTGGTTAACATGAGATTGTACCAAACTATTATAGATCTAAGTGTGTTTTTTTAATGTGCCACTTATTAATTTTTAGACCTCTTAACGTAAAGAAATCATATGCAATGTTTGAATAAATTATTCTTCATTAATGTAAGGTAGTGTAAATATGGCATAAAATGACTATATATATACGTGTTTTTTTTTTATAAATCTAATGTTTGGCTTAAATGGAACACAAACATAGCACTTCATTGCGGCACACGTGAGGTTCTCATAAATTTCAAATGTGAGGGCCCTTCCAAGGAAAATGGAATGCCATAACAACACCCTTGTAATGTCACAATAATACCATAAAAAATGTGAGGGCCCTTCAAAGGAAAATGATATCAATGATACTATTATATTATTAAAAATTTGTAGTAAATAACATTCTCACTGAAGTGATTCATGCTTCAATTGCTAGTTTACCAACTATGTATAGTTTTCAAGTGATTTTTAATTCCTCTTTTCTAATGCATTTTATGAAACAATTTTTTATCATAAGAATCATTCCATTCATCATCATCAACATCATCATCATCATCATCATCATCATCATCATCATCATCATCATCACCACCACCATCATCATGTTTTCTTAATTAATTTTGGGATTATAGGTGTATTAACTAACATTGTCATTTTAAAATTATAATATTATTTTATTTGTTAGGTTGTGGAGCTAAAAGCTTCAACCATTGCAAACATGGAGGACATTGCCAAAGAGTTGCTGAGTTCCAGGAAGACCGGCGTCGGTAGAGTATGGTGCAGAAGCCAACCAACATCGACACGTGTGGACTGAAGGCAACCGACATCGACAGAAGGTTGGTTGACGTCGGCAACATCCAGATAGACAGGGACCGACGTCGGTCACCTGTGTGGTTCCAAAACTGTCAGTTCACAGACAGTTCGTTAACGAACCAAGTGTTTGCATGTTAAGGGCTAATTATAGTCTCGAGCTACATTTTTAATTATTATAATTGGATGTCTAATTTATGTATGCATGAGATTTATATAATAGACTCATGGGCTGTATTGTAATTAAGGATCTAAGAATCTAAGAATCAAGGATTCAAGGAAGAGATTCTTCAGTGTGCAAGAGAGGAAGGCAAGGAAGCTCCTTCCAAGTGTAAGATCATTGAGTTACAGGTTGTTGCAAGCTCACAGGAGATCTACATGTGTAAGTATGGTCTATTGAATTGCAAGTTCCAGGTTCATGGGAGATTAACTTGAATTACTTTAGAGTGCTTGGTGTACTGACAGGGTTATTATTGTTCAGTTGGAGGTGAACACCAATTTTGTGTGTGAGTTGGTTGTTGGGACCATTTTGGTAGGAGAGTGGACTCTTGATTGAGAATAGCTGTACACTTGAGGTGTGGGAATCCTCTGAGAGGTGTGGAGAAGAAGTGGCATCTTTATTGTATTTTCTTTCTGTATGAGTATTAATACAAGTGTGTGTATTGTCTCTCATATTCTGTGGTATGTGTGAATTCTAGTTACTTATTCAATCTAGTATAATTTCGTGTTTAGTTGCTTATACAAAGTAATCATATTGTGCTCTCCTATTGGTGAGCAAGATCCTGACAAGTGGAATCAGAACTGTTGTTGTTCTAGTGATTCCCCAACAAGTGGTATCAGAGCTTTTTGGTTGGGTTTACTAACAGGTTGGATTAGATCTGGTTAGTGTGTTGATTACAGGTTACTCACAAGTGTTTCTATTTGAGTGGGAGTATAGCAATGGCAGATGTAAGTAGACTACGAATGGAGAAGTTTAATGGCAAGAACTACCAAGTATGGCGGATGCAGATAGAAGATTGTCTGTATCAGAAAGATTTGTACTTACCGTTGGGTGGGGTTGCATGCAAGCCCACAGATATGAAGGATGAAGAATGGAACGTTCTTGATCGGAAGGCTCTGGGATCTGTAAGATTGAGTCTTGCATCGTCTGTGATTTCAAACTTATCATAGTGTAAGACAACGGTAGAGTTGATGGAATCTTTGGCAAATTTATATGAAAAGCCCTCCACTTCAAATAAGGTATTTCTTATGAAGCAACTATTTAATTTGCAAATGTTGGATGATGGATCTATACATAGTCATCTTAGTGATTTACATGGTTTGGTAAACTAGTTAAGTTCAGTCAATATTGATTTTGATGATGAAATTAAGGCTCTCTTAATCTTGTGCTCATTACCTGAAAGCTGGGAGAGTTTGGTGATGGTGGTAAGTAATACTGCATCTTCCTCTAAAATCTTAAAAGTGGATGATATTTTGAGTGTGATCTTGAATGAAGAGATACGCAGGAAAAGCACATGTGAATCATCAAGAATTGCTTTGAGTGTTGAAGGTAGAGGAAGGCAAAGAGAAAAGATGGAGCAAGGGAGATCAAAGTCGAAGATAGGCAGGAGATCCAAATCCAGGTATGGCAGAATAACCTGCTGGAAGTGTGGCAAGCAAGGACACCTAAAAAGAGATTGCAGGTCGGTTATAGATCAGCATGAAGGACATGAAGAAGAAGCAGATGTTGCAGAATATGTTGCACAGGATACTCTGGTATGTTCTTTGGATAAAGTAGAATCTTGGATTTTAGATTCTGGTGCTTCTTGTCATGCATCCCCAAATAGGGAATGTTTTCATGAGTATGTCCATGGAGACTTTGGAGAAATTTATTTAGGGGATGGTAAGCCTTGTCAGATGGTTGGCAAAGGAAAAGTGAAGCTAAAATTGCAGACGGGCAACACATGGGTGTTGAAGGAGGTCATGCATGTCCCATTCCTGGAGCGGAATTTGATTTCAGTTGGAAAGTTGGGTGAAGAGGGTTGCACAGTAACTCTCACAGTGGAATCTTGGAAGGTTACCAAGGGCGCACTTGTCATAGCTAGAGGTAAGAAAGTAGGTAAGCTTTATCTATCTACTTGTATTACTTATTCTCCTTCTGGTTTATCTACTTTAGTTGTAGATTCGGAGCTGTGGCTTAATAAGCTTGGTTACATGAATAAGAAGGAGATGCATGTTCTTGAGTCAAAGGGTATGCTTTTAGATGTGAAGAGCATGGATCGAGATTTCTATATGCAGAAGAAGAAAGTTACATTTCTTGAGAAATCTGATGTTAGTGACAAGAACAGGAAAGCCTTGGTTTTCAAGGAGAAGATGACGGACAATTATCAGTTAAAGGGGCTGAGGAATTTTGAGCAGAGCAAGGGTAATTTGGGCAAGGTGTTTTTCCAAAAAGAGCTCGCGAGAAAAAGTCATTTCTCACAAGCAAAACACAGAGACCGACAGCGGTTAGAAAACTGACGTCGGCGTCTAGACAGGGACCGATGTCGGCTATGTGCAGACTGACTTCGGTGACTCAGGGCAGATATCTACCGACGTCGGCCAGGGAAAACCGATGTCGGCAAGGAGGCAGTCGCATGAAACTGACATCGGTTGGGTGCAAACTGAGAAGTGACAGGCATCGGTCACTGAGACGAATTTTGGGTGGACAACAAGCTGTCAAGGAGTCTCAAGCGCCCATAAGGAGGACTGAAGTGGTAAGTAAGCCTCATATTCGTCATTTCCCTTCTTTACACTACTTGTTGCTCACTGAAGGTTAAGAACCAAGAAGTTGTTAAAGAAGTAGAACAGGTAGATCTAGGAAACAGTGGGAGCTAGGCATGGATGAGGAATGTGATTTCCTTGGAGGAGAACCAAACGGGAGTTTTTTGGTGGAGTTTTCAGCTGAGTTAAGCACTGAGAGATGAATGGATGTTAAGGATGAAGAAGAGCATAAATGGATACGTGAGACGAAAGGCCAGGTCATATGGTGTTGAGGTAGTTGCAGGACAGTGGTACAGGGTTTGATAGGTGGATGACAAAGCATGGCTTTAGTCAATGTCAGAGTAACTACTGTGGTTCTCTTTACCAGGTGGATGATGAGTCGCAACATCATCTTGTTACTGTATGTTGTGTGTTTTCTTGATTGCAAGGTTACACATGCAGGGTTGTTGAATTAAGGTAAAGTTAGTTCAAGTGGAGTGTCATGAGGAATTTGGAGCAGAAAAAAATTCTTTGGCATAAGTGTGTTCTAGGGGCATGGAAGGTCACAGGTTGATTTTGTCTCCAGATGATTGTGTGAGACCAGTGAGCATGCCAATGGTTGGACAGTTCACAGAATAGGGTCCTGATTCACATAATGAGGTTAAGTGCATAGTATGTACTAAACCTGAGTTTTCCCAAGCAGTGGGAGTTGTCACGAGTTTGGAGTCAATCCAGGAAAGTAGCACTGAAGGTCAGTTCAGTGGATTCTCAGGTATATGAGAAGGACCAGCAGCAGGTACACTTGTTATGCAAGGTTCAGTTTCTTTTCTACATGGTTTGTAGATGCAGATGTGGCAGGTGATTTGGATGATAGGAGGTTCACCACAAGTGTTGTGGTGGTTGGTCTTCAAGAGTGATCTTGAGGAGGGATACAAGTCAAGATATAGATTAGATGGAGTATAGGTACAGGTACAGTTATAGCTATTTATCTCCAAGTGGGAGATTGTTAGGTTATGGAGCTAGAAGCTTCAACCATTGCAAATATGGAGGACATTGCCAAAGAGTTGCTGAGTTATAGGAAGACCGGCGTCGGCAGAGTATGGTGCAGAAGCCAACCGACATCGGCACGTGTGGACTAAAGGAAACTAACGTCGACAGAAGGTCGGCTGATGTCGGCAACATCTAGACAGATAGGGACCGACGTCGGTCACCTGTGTGGTTCCAGAACTGCCAGTTCATGGACAGTTCATTAACGAACCAAGTGTTTGCATGTTAAGGGCTAATTATAGTCTTGAGCTGCATTTCTAATTATTGTAATTGGATGTCTAATTTATGTATGCATGAGATCTATATAATAGACTCATGGGATGTATTGTAATTAAGGATCTAAGAATCTAATAATCAAGGATTCAAGGAAGAGATTCTTCAGTGTGCAAGAGAGGAAGGCAAGGAAGCTCCTTCCAAGTGTAAGATCATTGAGTTGCAAGTTGTTGCAAGCTCACAGGAGATCTACATGTGTAAGTATGGTCTGTTGAATTGCAAGTTGCAGGTTCATGGGAGATCAACTTGAAGTACTTTAGAGTGCTTGGTGTACTGACAGGGTTATTACTGTTCAGTTGGAGGTGAACACCAATTCTGTGTGTGAGTTGGTTGTTGGGACCATTTTGGTAGGAGAGTGGACTCTTGATTGAGAATAGCTGTACACTTGAGGTGTGGGAATCCTCTGAGAGGTGTGGAGAAGAAGTGGAATCTTCTTTATTGTATTTTCTTTCTGTATGAGTATTAATACAAGTGTGTGTATTGTCTCTCATATTCTGTGCTATGTGTGAATTCTAGTTACTTATTCAATCTGGTATAATTCCGTGTTTAGTTTCTTATACAAAGTAATCATATTGTGCTCTCCTATTGGTGAGCAAGATCCTGACAAGTGGAATCAGAACTGTTGTTGTTCTAGTGATTCCCCAACATTATTTCAATAATTTTTTTACAATATCATATTATTTTTTTAGTTTTTCTAGATTAAATAATATATACATATTTGGAATATTATTGATTTTTTATCCTAAAAAAATACTAAGATTTATAAATTGATATAGAAAATAAAATATATTAATCAAAACTAAAACTTATATAAACTTTAATAAAAAAATTATATAACAAATAACTTCTATCTAAGCCTTATAGCTTTGGTGAATTATAGGCTTCATTCGAACAAAGATGTTGACATGTTGGCAGGGGATGACATAGTCTTGGGACCACGTGTCTAGGCCTGGTAGAGTAAACACTGAAATCATTCAAGAGTTGGACTATTAAAGCAATTGTAAAGACTTTGACTATCGATGAAAGCACAATCATTGTCATTGAGAGTATTGGCATATAAAAAATGCCAAGACAAATTAAAGGAGCTACCTTCCCAATATAACATCTCCAATATAACCATGGTAATTATTTCTATTTAACATTGTGTTAACATAGGGTGCAAGAATTAGTATATTTTGCCTTTGTTTGTTGTTCAGTTAGGGATTTACAATGTTATAGATTTTTGAACAAGGGCCGCATGGAAACCAATGCCTAATTTTATCTTATGAATATGCAAAAGTGATTGATATTTGTATATACATTGGCAATGAAAGAAAGATATTGAAAAGTTGTGGAGTTAGTAACAAAACATTATTTTTTGTTTTTTTTCAACACTCAGATCCAAGAAAAAAATTAGAGGCTATTTATAACCAAAAGCCTATAATAAGTTTTTTCAATTTTGAAAATGACTAAATCTATGAAAATATACATAGCTCAAATAACCTCAATTTTATACAATTTCTTATACATGTGTTTCAAATTACCTTATAAATTATACTTGGTCCTATTTCAGGACACAGATTCACCATAGTTACTATGCATGTATGGTTCTTATTCACCAAGAAATTATACAAGACATCTATAGATTATCTGAGATCACCAGGTATATATGTATGTATATGTGTGTGTATGTGTGCATGTGTATATATATGATAAGGACCATCTAAGACATATTAATCTTAAGGTAAGAATTATATTTTAGTTGGTATGGTTTTTTAATTAAAATAAAAAATATTTGAAGATATAGTTAATATATTTTTATAGACCTTATTATATAGTTTATAATTTTAAATAAATGAAAATGTTTTGAATATTTTTTCAGTGCCATTTCAAAACTGATTACAATAAATATACTCTTCCTTCTATAAAAGGAGAAGACAGAGAAGGAACTTGAGGGTACTTGAAAGCTACTAGAACTGAGATTTTTGAGCATTTGTTATTGAATTGGTGATGAGGGATTTGAACCCCTCTATTTTTTGAGTGGAAAACAGTCTCCATCGGCCACCCACGAAACCTTTCACTAATATGTCTCCCTCCAAAATTTGTAATAAAGTTTTAAATTAAATATCCAATGAAATGTGAAAGTTTTTTAATAAATTTAAACATAACTATTATTCAATATAATAAATAAATTATATTTATGATATAAATTGAATTTATCATATAATAATATTTTTCAAATTTGAGTCACAATTTATATATTTATATTTATCAATTTGTCCACAAATATAGTCACAATCTTGTCCACAAATTTAGGTCACAATTTGTATATATATATATATATATATATATATATATATATATATATATATATATATATATATATATATATATATATATATATATATATATATCAATCTTGTCCAAAAAATTAAGTCACAACTTATATATTGATATCTATCAATCTTGTCCACTTTTTGTACTAGAGTTTTTTCTATTCAAATTTATCAATTACATAGTAGGATAGGAGAGTGATTGCAAAATAAATAATTCCTATGATGGTTAACATTGTGCATGTAAGGTAATAGTATCCATTGATCATAATTATTATTCCACTTCAAGCATATTTTCCTTAGGAATGTGTTTGGGGAAAAGGGTTTAATTATAGATTTTTTACCATTATTTTTTTATTTGAATATGATATTTAAATCCATATATGTTTATAAGTTTTTTTATAGAGTTAATAGAAATCATCAGTTAATTTATACTTGTGTAGTGATTTTGCCAAAGATTCGCCAATGGAATTAGATCCAAACTCTAGAATTCATCAGGATTTTATAGTAAGTTTTAGGGGTCCATTATTAAAATAATCTTTGCTTAGATCCATGTTTGTCTAAAACCTCTATTTGATTCCAGAAAAGCCTTGAGGTTTTAACAATAGTTTTTTTGCATTATAGTAAAATCTATTTATATTATATATTGTTATGGTTTATTCAATATCATATCTCATGACAATAAGTTTTTAAAATTACATGTTTTATTAGTAAATTTGGTTTTTAGTCTTGTTCTAAATCCATGAAATCAAAATACTTAACATTGAAATTGTGTTTGAATTCGTCATAGCTCTTACATGATTTCAAAACATGCTATGTTTTTAAAACTTGATCAAATCCATATGCATATTGTGCATTAATGTTTTTAATTTAAATGCTTTAAATCCAAGTTGATTTTAATCTTTTGATCTCTTCGATTAACCTTTTTAATGAAGAGTCAAGTGTTATCCAGTCTAAGTATGTAGATATATAGGTATATAAGCTTCAAATTTCAAGTTAAGTTTCACATATTTTACTCTATGTTTCTATTAACTTATTACTCAGTATTAGTCTTTATTGTGGGGTTGCAAAAAACTTATCAAGTTAATAATAGGAGGAACATAGAAACCCATTGACTGTATTGTTGATTGCTTCAAACTAATGATATGATTATTTGGGAATGATTTTATGATCAAGAGTTGGATATTCAATGATGCAGACAATGATTATGCATTGAATGAATGATTATGCCCTAACTAATCTTGAATTTATTGAAGCAATCAACAATACGTTCAACATAATACTCTTCAATCCTTCAGTGATAATTATTATAATATGAAAATATGGGAATGTATAATTATTTATTGTGGGGTTACAAAACACTTATTGTGTTCATTTTAATTTATAACTCAATCAACTTAATAATAGAAGCCTCATGGAGTTAAACATTGATTGTATTGTTGACTTCTTGAACCCCTTGATGGTAGGAATAAACCTAATACAAGGCACTAAATAGTCAATTATATCCATTGTTAGCTTAGTCAAATGACATCAAATACTAAAAATGACCTGCATAAGTTAACATACTAGTAGCTAGATGAGATCAAGACTTGACAAGGGAGAAAGTAATGCCACATGTTCAAATCAACTAACATAAACACACTATACCAACATAATGAAATATGAAAATAGTCTTTTATTCATCTTAAAAAGTTAAAAAACTCAATCTGGCTAAATTCTAGTCCTGCCAAGAGAGGGATGGATTGATCATGAAAAATTCCTTGAAATCCTACATATATAGAAAATATTAGAGAACTAGTCAAGATATTGGCATTGAAAAGAGAAAATTAAGTGAACTTCATGTCAACTCAAGTCCAATTTGAGTTCAATTTGATATAATAGCCTTCAAGATATCTCTTTTATCTCTTTGTCTTGCATGAAACTTACTTTTATGGTGTTGAAAAAAAAGGTGGGCCATCTTTGGCTTGTCAAAGCTCCCTTTTTAATGATGCTATGCGATATTTTGATTAATAACTCAACTTGAAGTGAGTGAAAGTTCTTGTTTTAAATGAAAATCTTGAAAATTACATGAAATTGGTCAACTAGTGAATTGAAGCTTTAATTGGTTAAGATAAGCTAAACTCCACTTGAACTCCTTTTGTATGAAATGGACCATAAAATATGAATTTGCATGATAATATTCACTTTTAACAGTAGATGAGTTGTGTGGGAAATCCAAAAATACTTATTTGATAGCCTTTCAACACCAAACATATTCAATTAATTAATCAATTAGGCCAATTAGTCCTAGTAGCCCCATCTTAATTCATTGGATGGCTCTTGAAACCTATAAAAAACCATGAAAACCTAAAAAAATGGTGATATTAGACCTTAATCAACCTTTCATATCATGAAATAGCTCCTCCTGATGAAGAGACACAACTCAGTCAAACCTATTGACTAGGTCAATTTTGCTTCCTTTTCCTATAGAGTGGCTATTTTGAAGGAGCTAGCAGTGAAAATTCAAGTAATTTTTAACATCTAAATATTTTATTATGAAGAACAAGTCTCAATCTTCAACCTCCATGAATTGGTTTTCATTGGACTACCCTGTAGTTCTTCTTTCATGTTTTTTCTCCAAAAATCTTAATTTTTGCCTTGATCTGTGTAGACCCATACAAAAAATTGGAATTTATAGAATCCTTTCTGAGTTTAATTTATGTTTGAATAAATTTTAGGTTGATCCATGAGGTTTTGATGTCAATAAAATCTGCTTTTCTCAAAATGGGTCACTATGAGGGTTGGGAGGGTTTTAGAGTTAGATCTTCTTAATGATGATTTATGAAGCAAAAACCTCCAATTAAAATATTATTTACATGAATGTGTATTAAAATTACCCCCTAAAATTCCTTTAAAATATTGGGTTCCCATGTAAAATATATGATAAGATATCACGTGAAGGAAGTTTTCCTGTAGGGTTTTGCTTACAATCTATATTGCCTACACTCTTAGCGATTGTTCATAAATCACATACCATAAACCAAAATTAATTATTCATTAATAATAATTTCATGTTTTTCTTTAAATCATGCTAATATTTTTTCTCCAAACTCCTCACGTGGTGAAAGATATGAGTATCTGATCAGGTGGCTTAGCAGGGTGTCTAGAATTGTAGAGATTAAATTTATCCACATGGATGAAAATGACCCTTTTTTTAATTCTCTCTACCTAAAATAATAATTATGATACCTTTAACATTCCATAAAAATGCTTTGCAAGTCTCATCTTGCTTAACAAGTCAAAAAATGCCTTTTGTCTTATAGGCATGCTTGTTTGATTTAGCTTGTATGGGCATGGTTTGCATATGAGTTGGATATTTTATACTATATTAAGGTATTATTAAGATGTAATATCATTATCCAATGATTTTAAAATAGTAAATTGGACTTATAAGCCTTTGTATCACTTCAAAACCCACCTGGACCTCTTCTTGCTCCATTGTGACTATCTTTTAACTAGTGAGGTACTGTGTAAAAAAAATACATACTTCCACTTTTTAAATGTATTTTAAAATGATATTATATATTATTAAAGTGATTATTATGCTATGTACCAAATTTCAAGTCTTTAAACCACTTATATATTCCAAAACCTCAAAAATATCTCAAAAAGCCTCTTTTGCATGGTTTGAGTATGCACTTGACTTTGTTTAATGATTGTTGGAGATGATTTAATGGGGAATGGAAGATTAAAAGATAAATTTCATACTCATCATATCTCAATCATTCCACTTAAACTATTTGAAACAATCTCTCACCCCTCTTCTAGCATATTTTGACCCCTCATACTCACATTTTGTATACTTGGCTATGTACTATCATTCATTTTGAGGTTGGAAAATGATCTTTATTAGATTTTATGAAGGTATTTATTTTCATTTTTCATTTAATTTCATATAAAATATTATATTAAACCATCTCCAGACCTAAAAGTCCCTTGAATTAGGTTTGCTAGTAGATGACTGTGTTTACATTGCTACTATTGGCTATAGGTGGGTGTTTGAGTTGACTTTCATTGTGTATTTGGTGTTTTAGTTCCTCTCTATATTATATTTATCTCATAAACCTTACATTCTCATGAAATATCCATGGATCACCACCATCCACAAGAAAATCTTCATAACCATTGTCCTTAGAAAACCCTTGGATTGACTACAAACTTGTATAAAGCATGGTTGTAGGTCATTATTTTCCATCTCAATATCTTATTGCACTCCATGAAATGCATGATTGAAGCATTAAAAATATTAGGTGTTTGATTTGTTTCAAAGTGGTAGTAAGGACCATTTGATAACCCTAATCTAATCAACTATCATCAATCTTGATTGTAGCATGTTTGTTTGATTTAGCCCTAGGCCTATAGGTAAGCATTTAGTATGAAACAAGGATTAAAATGAGTTTCGAAACCTTTTAGAATTTATTTAGATATAGGTTTTATGAGTAATTTAATGGATATAAATATCACCCTTAGTACTTGAACTAAAACCTCTTGTATTTCTTGATTATACCTCTTATTGTAGGTGTTTGTCAGTGTACAGACTAGGGCTGAATGTCATGTCCCCTTTTTAGTCGACATGTGCAGAGTAGATGATTAGCCTATTATGCGACCCTCGTAGGCTGATGAGGTGGATAGAGGGTCTTGATGGAGCTGGGCTTGGCTTTCGTTTGGGCTCTTTAGGACATGAATTAAAGGAGATATTAATATTTGATTGATTTAATCAAATATTAATTATTTGGTCCAATTTTAATTAATTATTAATTATTAATTAATAATTAATTATTAATTAATTATTAATTAATTATTATTGGGTCTAATTTTAGGATCCTCATTCTAATTTAAGAATTGGTCTAATTTTAAGACCCTAGTTCTAAATTAAGGAAGCCCCAGTCTAATTTAAGGGAATCTAATTTTAGCAAGCACACCTTTGGAGGTGTATAAGAATCTCTCATGGAAGAGAGTTTGTATCCATGCTTATTATTGATATTGATTCTTGTTAAGAAATTCTTCTGTGAAGACTGAGCCAAGGGTTCCAGGATTCCAATTGCAGTGAAGAACATCAACTCTTCATTGTGTGCGATTCAGAGGTTGTGAAAGATCAGCCGATCTATTGCCGAATTGAGAGATAACTTCACCCAGAAGTTATCATAGTATTACAGGTATTTGAGAGATAACTTCACTCAGAAGCTATCACGAGGGTTTCAGGGATTTTCATTATTTGGGTTTTGATTCCAGAATTATCCAGATATAGATCTTTGTATTAGCCCATAATTCTACAGATCAGGATCAAGCATATAGGTTGAGCAATATCAGTGGCCGTACGACTTCCGTACAGATCTGTGAAAATCCATACGCATCTACAGAAAGTTCAGGTACCGACATCGGCGAACAGAGACTTACAGAGACCGACATCGGTCGACTCATCATCGACGTCGGCAAGGGGATCACCACAGGTCGACCGACGACGGCAGTATAACCGACGTCAGGGACTGTGTTTTTTACACAGCAGGCCGAGACGTTCCAGATTTAGCCCAGTTCGCGGAATATTTAGACTATAAGGCCGAACTTTTGATATTCTTTGTATACCTGACAGAGGATCTCTATTGTAAGCTTATGAGCAAATAAATAAGAAATTATACTGTGATTTATTCATCTATTTGAAAATATTTTGCAGAAATTCAGATAAGCAATTTGGAGCTTTTGTTTTGATATTCGAAGGGATATTACAGTGGTATCAGAGCTTATTGTGCAGATAAAGGAGCCCCTAAGTAAGGGACATTACAGTGGTATCAGAGCTAAATCCTGCCATCCTGAGGGTTTAGAAATTTTATGCAGCCACAAGAGTTGCGACCACACGGGTATTACACACGCAGTAAAGCTTTACTTGAAGGCACGATGGGTGACGATATTGGTAGGGCCCATATTCCTCATCATCTGAGAGACCAAGATGATCCAGAAGTTTTACTTACTCTTAGAGAACTACGAGAAGGGCAAAGGCAGAATAACCAGGTATTACAGCAGTTGGCAGCAACACTGCCAAGATTGGGTTCTCTGAGGAGACATTCCCCACACCGTGAAGATGTCAGGAGTGATGCAGGATCACAGAGAGGCCATGGGACTGTTTCTCGTATAGCGAATAGGCCTACTAGGCCTATCTTTGTGAGACAGGAAGCAGAGGAGGTGATAGCAGGTGAAGAGCATGAGGAGGAATTTATAGACACATTTAGGGTAACAACTGACGAGTGGGAGTCATTACCACCTGTGGTCAAGGAGATGATTACTTTTGATCGATTCCTCACACAAAGGAAAGAACATTATCGAGGTCGACAGAATGGGAGACCAAGGCCCCAGAACAATGATCTGAAGCAGGCTACGAGTAGGCTCACTCTAGCAACATTTGACGGTAGTGGTAAGGTGACAGCACAGGCCTGGGTTAGTAAGCTGGATACATTTCTCACATTGCGACCGATGGGTGAGGAAGATGCTATCAGATATGCAACACTACATCTTGAGGGAGTAGCTCACGATTGGTGGCACCATGGGATGGTGACACTCCATCATGATCGGATCACTTCTTATCAGGAGTTTGTGGACAGGCTGGTGGAGCGTTTTGACAGGAGGGATCCAGAGTCCTATTTCCGAGAGTTGGCATAGTTGCGCCAAAGCGGCAGTCTAGAGTCATACATAGGTGACTTCCAGAAGTTATCAGTCATGGTTCCTGACATTTCAGAGAGGCGACTAGTAGTACTCTTCATGGAGGGATTGACAGAACCATTGAGAGGTTGGATCAAAGGCTTTGATCCTCCTTCATTACAGGAAGCTATGAAGAAGGTGCACAGTATGGAGATGGCAGCCCCATCAAGTAGATCTAACTCCAGAGGTACTTCTTCATCGAGAGACCATAAGCACTCCAACGGGGATACAGAGAGACCAGATTTCAACATAGATAAATCTGGGGTTAAAAATGATTCAAAAGCCAATCCAGCAGCACCACCTTTGGATCGTGAGGCGCTTAATGATCTACGCAGGAAGAAGCTTTGCTTCTACTGCAAATGTCCATATGATATCCATCACGATTGCCCTCTGAGGCCTAAGGGCAAAGCAAATCGTGTGATGTGGGCATATTATGAGGATGCGGAATCAGAAGATTCTGAACAGCAGGATAGTTCTGAGGAGGCAGAGGCTTCAGAGCCTAAGGCAGAGGTAGATTTAGAGCTTCATATACAGGAGGCACGCCTATCCAGCATTCAGTCGGATGAGTCATTCAGACTCCATGGAGTTTTGGCAGGGCAGAAGGTTACCACCCTTCTTGATACAGGAGCTACACATAATTTCATAGATGCTAGATTGGTGGAGGAGCGTGGACTCACTACCAAAGATTTTGAGGGGATTAGAGTTAAGGTAGCCGATGGTCACACTCTTAGGTGTGAGCGCATGATTAGAGATCTCCCATTGCGCTTGAACAACTATGAGTTCAAGGCTAATTATTTTGTAGTGAACATGGGGGACATAGAATTAGTCTTGGGTATGAAGTGGCTTCATTCATTTGAGGAAGTTACTCTTCATCTCAAAGATATGGAGGTTCGTTTTCAGGTTGATGGGAAAACAGATATTCTTAAGGCAATACGGGGCAGCAGCTTCAAGCATATGTTTTTTCATCGGATGGAGATGCCTATACTACATGACATGATAGAGTGCGATGATGAGGGCACATTGGCACCAACACAGGGGAGATATGAGGACGAGCTTTGTCTTGAGGTGAGTTCAGTTCAAGAGTCAGCACATGTGGTAGAGGCTCAGCTTTCTTTTATAGGGGGGTCACATGTTGATGACGATATGCGTACAGGAGACAGAGGTGATGTGACGCCATTGGATGAGAGTGGTGATGGACAGGGCCTGGAGTTTGTGTTGGTTGATAGCACTGTAGATCGAGACTTCATTTGGGATCCGGGTATTCAGCGATTGCTTGAGGGCAAGCAATTTTAGGAGGGGCGGATTGTCATGTCCCCTTTTTAGTCGACATGTGCAGAGTAGATGATTAGCCTATTATGCGACCCTCGTAGGCTGATGAGGTGGATAGAGGGTCTTGATGGAGCTGGGCTTGGCTTTCGTTTGGGCTCTTTAGGACATGAATTAAAGGAGATATTAATATTTGATTGATTTAATCAAATATTAATTATTTGGTCCAATTTTAATTAATTATTAATTATTAATTAATAATTAATTATTAATTAATTATTAGTTAATTATTATTGGGTCTAATTTTAGGATCCTCATTCTAATTTAAGAATTGGTCTAATTTTAAGACCCTAGTTCTAAATTAAGGAAGCCCCAGTCTAATTTAAGGGAATCTAATTTTAGCAAGCACACCTTTGGAGGTGTATAAGAATCTCTCATGGAAGAGAGTTTGTATCCATGCTTATTATTGATATTGATTCTTGTTAAGAAATTCTTCTGTGAAGACTGAGCCAAGGGTTCCAGGATTCCAATTGCAGTGAAGAACGTCAACTCTTCATTGTGTGCGATTCAGAGGTTGTGAAAGATCAGCCGATCTATTGCCGAATTGAGAGATAACTTCACCCAGAAGTTATCATAGTATTACAGGTATTTGAGAGATAACTTCACTCAGAAGCTATCACGAGGGTTTCAGGGATTTTCATTATTTGGGTTTTGATTCCAGAATTATCCAGATATAGATCTTTGTATTAGCCCATAATTCTACAGGTCAGGATCAAGCATATAGGTTGAGCAATATTAGTGGCCGTACGACTTCCGTACAGATCTGTGAAAATCCGTACGCATCTACAGAAAGTTCAGGTACCGACATCAGCGAACAGAGACTTACAGAGACCGACATCGGTCGACTCATCACCGACGTCGGCAAGGGGATCACCACAGGTCGACCGACGATGGCAGTATAACCGACGTCGGCAACTGTGTTTTTTACACAGCAGGCCGAGACGTTCCAGATTCAGCCCAGTTCGCGGAATATTCAGACTATAAGGCCGAACTTTCGATATTCTTTGTATACCTGACAGAGGATCTCTATTGTAAGCTTATGAGCAAATAAATAAGAAATTATACTGTGATTTATTCATCTATTTGAAAATATTTTGCAGAAATTCAGATAAGCAATTTGGAGCTTTTGTTTTGATATTCGAAGGGATATTACAGTGGTATCAGAGCTTATTGTGCAGATAAAGGAGCCCCTAAGTAAGGGACATTACAGTGGTATCAGAGCTTATTGTGCAGATAAAGGAGCCCCTAAGTAAGGGACATTACAGTGGTATCAGAGCTTATTGTGCAGATAAAGGAGCCCCTAAGTAAGGGACATTACACTGAAGGTGAGTATTTAGTTGGAGTCATAACCATGCAAGGTGATTCTGACTTTATCCATCATTTCAAATGATGTACTATGACTCATATCCTGCTTGAGATGGTCAACACTCACTGTTAGGTCTCTAGATGCCCCAAACCACTACTTGGTTTTAGGTTACTCCTTTAGAATGTTGTAGGTGGTAGTTTCTTAGGTCTTTGACTGTATCTTGATTGGAAACCCCTAATAATCCCTCTTGGAAACTCATCATGCCATTTTACTTCAATTATCCCCTTTATGGCATCAACATGCATCTAAAACCAACTACTTCTTCTTAGTCACAGACTCTCATAGTGGTACTTGACTGTGTTTTTCTATTTATATGGATAGTAGCTATAGGTTACCATATTGAAATGAAACTTTTGTACACATGACCATCCAAGGTGATTTTATTTGATTTATCATATCACGTTTATGTCATCCTTTTTAAATAATCCACACCTTCCAAAAAGTCTCCAATTTATAAAGTCACCTATTTGGCTGTAGGTAAGCATCATCGCTGACTATAAGTCTTCATCTCAGGACTGTAGGTGCACTTTCTCTATATTAAACCCTCTTTGAAACTTGGTATTATTCTTTCTCTTTTATCTATTTATGAAATTGTTAATGTCAATGCTTTTGATGACAAATTAGCCTCTTAAGCCTTGAAAAAAGGCCTTATGGATTGTCAAATAGGCCTTCTTGAAAAGGCATAGGCCTATAGGTTGCATTCATGTCTCTTCATCCCTTCAAGGTTTCTTATGTGTTCAACTCCGTAAAACCTCATAGGTTTGTATACTTCTACCTTGAGTTATGACTGAAACCATGTATCTTGCCTTTATAAGCTTAAGAGAGTCAAAAAACTTGTCAACAACCATTATATGTTTTTTTTAGGTATCTTTGACTATGCACTAATACATATTGAAGTGAAATGGTCTTGAAAAAATAATGTTAGTCTTAGTGAGCTTGTTGTTGATATATGCCAATTTTAAGGGAGTTTAAATCAAATTCCACTTAGAAGATACCCCAGTCACTTTCCTTACTTCTTTGCACCTTCCTTTGTAGAATTTGACTATGCACTCATGATGGTTTATATTAACATGATTGTTATAAGCTTTGAAGAGATCATTAGACATGAACTAGGTCATTGCTTCTCTCCCTTGTATGGTTGATGAAGTCATTTGATAATGAACCTTAGACCACTATGATATGAGTTAGAGTTTTTACACTATATTAAGGTCTTATGAAGATAAAATATCATCATCCCATGCTTTTTAAATAGTCAATTAGACTTATAAACCTTTGTAGCACTTCAAAACCCACCTGGACTTCTTCTTGCTCCATTGTGACTATTTTTAACTAATGAGGTACTGTGTAAAAACAACAAATACTTTTAATTTTTAAATGTATTTAAAAATGATATGGGAGATTCCTCTATTTATGGTGATGCTATGTACAAAATTTCAAGTCTTGAAACCACCTGTAGATGCGAAAAACCTCAAAAATATCTATAAAAAAAATCTCTTTTGAATGGTCTGAGTATGCACTTGACTATGTTTAATGCTAGCATTGGATATGATTTCATTGGTAATGGAATATTTAAAGATCAATTTCATACTCATATTATCTCAATCATTCCTCTTAAACTATTTACAACAATCTCTCACCCCTCTTCTAACATGTTTTGACCCCTCATACTCACATTCCATACACTTAGTTGTGTACTATCATTCCTTTTGAGGTTGAAAAATGCTCTTTAGTAGCTTTGAAAAAGGTCTTGACTATTCATTTGCCCTTTAATTTCATAGAAAGTCTTATATGAATCCATCTCCTAACCTAGATGTCCCTTGAATTAGGTTTGCTAGGAGATGACTATGTTTGCAATGCCACTATTGGCTATAGGTGGGTGTTTGAGTTGAATTTCACTGTGTATTTGGTGTTTTAGAACCTTTATATATGATATTTATCTCATAAACCTTAAATGTTCATGAAATATCCATGGATCACCACCAACCACAAGATAATATTCACAACCATTGTCCTTAGAAAACTATTGGATTGACTACAAGCTTGTGTAAAGCATGGTTGTAGGTCATTATTTTCCATCTCAAGCTCTTCTTTCACTCCATGATATGCATGAATCAAGCATTTAAAATCTTGGTTGTTTGATTTGTTTCAAAGAGGTAGTAAGGACCATTTGATAACCCTAACCTCAGTGTCTGTCATAAATCTTGATTGTAGCCTGTTTATTTGATTTAGCCCTAGGCCTGTATGTAAGCATTTAGTATGAAACATGGATTAACATGAGTTTTAAAACCTTTTAAAATTGATTTAGATATAGGTTTTATGAGGACTTTAATGGATATAAAGATCACTCTTAATACTTGAACTAAAACCTGTTGTATTTCTTGACTGTACCTCCTATTGTAGGTGTTTGTCAGTGTATAGACTAGGGCTGCAGGTGAGTATTTAGTTGGAGTCATGACCACACAAGGTGATTCAGACTTGATCTATGATGTCAAATGATGTACTATGACTCATATCCTACTTGAGATGGTTAACACTCACTGTTAGGTCTCCAAATGCCCCAAACCACTACTTGGTTGTAGGTTAATCCTTTAGACTGTTGTAGGTGGAAGTTTCTTGGGTCTTTGACTGCATCTTGATTGTAAACCCTTAATTATTCCTCTTGGAAACTCATCATTCCATTTGAAACCTTCAATTAGCCCCTTGATGGCATCAACATGCTTCTAAAACCAACTACTTCTTAGTCACAGACTCCCATAGTGGTACTTGACTGTGTTTTTCTAGTTGTATGGACAATAGCTGTAGGTTACCATATTTAAATGATACTTTTGTACACATGAACATCCAAGGTGATTTTGATTTGATTTATCATATCACATTGATGTCATCCTTTGAAATAATCCAAACCCTCCAAAAATTCTCTAATTTCTAAAGTCACCTACTTGGCTATTGGTAAGTATCATGGTTGACTATAGGTCTTCATCTGAGGACTATAGATGCACTTTCTCTATATTAAACCTTATTTGAAACTTGGTATGCTTCTTTCTTTTTAATCCATTCATGAAATTGTTAATGTCAATGCTCTTGATGAAGGTCATCATTTGGAAAATTTTTACACTGAATTCAATGAAATTCGAGGCGTTGCTCATTCTAGAAAATATAAAATTAAAATCTAATTATCTTTAATTAATGCTTTTATACAACTAAAATCTTAGTTCCTTGTAAAGTCGTATGATTTAAAAACCTGTTAAATTTTATCGTTGATGTTATTTCTAAATTTTGTTTTGTGATTATTAATATCAAAATCTTAAGCTAACCAAAAAGACTAAAGATGTACTTTAATCAGTCGTAATTTGTGACTCTTATATGGAAAAAGGAATTTGCATTTTAAAAAATTGCAATACATCTACCTATATAACAAATTTGCATTTAATTCAGAGCAATTAAATTTAAAATAATAAATTAAAATTTAATTAATATCTTAATTTCAAATTTATCGATGAAAAAGAAAGGTTTTTTAAAAGTGTTTTAATTTTTATGTTATCCATTTATATGTTGATTCAATTCTTATTTTAAAAATTTATATTTTTTTATGTATCAAGTTATTATTTTTTCATGTATCAAATTATTATTTTTTCAATATCATTATTTGATTGTGCATCAAAAATACTCTAAAGAAAATATTATCTTCAATAATGTATGTTTTAATGATTATTTTAATTTTTTTAAAAATATTTCTAAATATTCAATAATTTTTTATAAATAAATGTTAGATCTTTTCATGTACAAATGAATTATAACACATATATTTATAGATAAAATTTAAATTTAGATAATGCAAACATTCAAGTTCTCTTCCCATAATTGGGGCATACAAAAAAGAAAAGGGTAAATAAAAGTGTGTTTGAATTTAAAACAGGGCATATAAGAAATCTAAAAGTATAAGGTGAGATGTGGATAAGAAGTCTTTTAAAATAAGAGATAATGTATTACAGGGTGCATGAGAAGGAGGATTACTATTGTGAAAGTCAACAAAAGAGTTTATATTGTTCAATTTAAACTAAATATATCCAACATAAAAAAATATGTTAAATTATTTATAAAATAGGATTAATATATATATATCGCATGATCATGTATAGGTTTTGATAATAATGCCTTAATTTAATATTTGTGGTATATATCAAAATTTAAAAAAAGAGATTGTGGATACATTTTTTTGCAATAGATAAAATAACTTATTGAAATAGACAAAATATTTATTAGAATTTATCCAATTACTTTTGTTGAAAAATGTGATGGTGTCCCTGTTTGAGTTTTCTAAATCCGAATCCTTACCAAGTAAAAAATATCTATAACCTTTAGAAATCTAATTCTTAGAATTTGTGTTAATTATTGCATTAATTTAAATAAAAAATAGCCAACCTTATATTTGACATTTATTTAATTATCTTTTGGCAATTTCCTTTCTTGCTTAAAGAAAGAGATATGATAGAATTTGGAAATTTTTTTTTTTATGAAATAATTTTTTGAGATGGATAAACCGATACAATTTGAATAAAACCATCTATCAAAATTAAAATCACTCATAAATTAAAAAAGAAAAAAAAAAAAAAAACTTTAATAAAAAAATTATATTGTGAAAAATATAAAACAAAAATTTAAAAATTAATATATTTTAAATATTTTCGAAATACATATATTTAAAAAATCTATCCTACTTTTAAAACACTTAAAATATTTTGTATAAATAACTATTTCTTCTCTTAACCTTTTTCTCGAGAAAATTAAACAATTTGTGAAAGGCAAACCTACCAAATAAACTTTGTAACATGAAATAGTCTCATAAACCAACGAAAATAAATTATAAGGGCAAGAGCTTCTTACTATAATTATAATTGAATACAAAGTTAAGCGTTGTACAAGTTTACGCGGAAAACCCATCAAAGTTAAAATTAACTTAGATAAAAGACAACATTGATATTATGAATAAGAAGGCCACTTTTATCAAAATTATGAATAAGAATTATTATTTTTATTTAAATAAAAGCAAAAGGTAATATGCCACCAGGGGCATGACACTTAAGAAGACTCAAACATCTAATAAAATATCTAGAATTCTCTTAGATTATTTCTAGGCAACAATCTTCAACCGAATAATTAGTGTTTTTTTTAATTTTATAAAGCTTAAGATGTTCTTGAATTTTTACAAACACCATATCAGATAAAAGTGGAAATTTGGAGAAGTGTAATTTTTTTTTTTGAGGATTCATTTTTTAAGGATATCGTGTCTTAACTTTTGAAGGGCAATGTTGATTGGATGAACTTCACAAAAAAAAATTGAGTGGTGGGAATCGATTTCTCATTTTAATGGATGTTATTTATAAGGAGAGGTTAATCTTTTTAGATATTCAAAAATCCCAGTTTGATGTGATAATAGTAGTTATACAAATTATTAAAATTTCTTTTCTTTTTCTATATAATATCTTTTCTTGTCATTTTTTTTCGGAGCTTAACGAGGCTAAATAGAAGAAAATACATTTGAAATTTTCAAAGAAGGTAGACTCAGTCCCCACAACAAAAAAAAACTTAGTCAAATCCTTTTAGTAGTGATGATTTTTTTTAAAAATATATTTCTTTAATTAACTTACTCGTCAATGAATAAAAAGAATGGTTATATTATATTGATATTTGTCTACTAACGTCAAAGATTCTTATGGACTATAAAGATTCGTGAAAAGTAGATTGTATGAAATCCAAAGTATGTCTTCAAACGCAAGTTCTCCTCATGTCCACACTTGCCTTCTACATTTCAAAGAATCATATAGGTTTGGATGTTTAGTGCCAATCACATCTTCAAATATTTATAAATAAATTAATAGTTCAGTCTTGATCACTTATTAATTTTAGCTATTGATTTGGAATATCAAGGTGGGATCAATTAATCTAATTGGACTGATTATAACCAATGCATGCAAAGGCAATTGTCTAAAAATTGTCTTCCTAACAATCGAATGATATTTATGGTAAGATTAACTAATTGATCCCCATAGTTGTCTTAAGTTCAATTTAGTTTTTCTCTCAGAAGTGTTAATTTTGCAATATTAGGGGAGAGAGAGTAGCCCTGTAAAAAAGAGATCTATGAATAAGAGTAAAAAATTGGGTCTCCCAAGCCCTCTGCAAGAAATAAAATGGCTAACTGTCGTTGCACATTTTAACGGACCGAAACATGAACATCACAGAAATGGCATTTTGGGGCCATCTTTGATGGGTTTATTATTTATCCTACATTTCGAGGTTGTTTTTGGGGTGTTTATCATTGATACTACATTTTGGGGATGTTAGTGAAGGCCACATTATTCTCCCTCCTCTCAACTCAACTCTAATTTATATAACACCCTATGGAGGCTTGACTTCCACAATTTTTAGAGTTTGGAAGATATATAATCGTAAGCCCATTGTTGACTGTAATTTTAAATGGCATCACTTTGCAGTATAATTTCCTTTGCTCTTAGAACTTTGTATAGTAGAATAGATTCTTATTTTGTGAATAATGAGTTTGATAAGTGTGGTAATGAACCAAATTTTTGTTTCCATGTCTAAATGTGCTTACAACCCAAGGGCTCTGATACTAGTTGTTGGTAGAAAATACATAATGTACAGGTCTAGGTGGTATTCATTTTAATAAGTGTCATATATGAAAATAAACTATATAATAATATTATAATAGTAGTATAATATATTCTCTACTATATTATATTAATATTATAATAATAATATATTATGAATTATAATATTATCTTATAATATATATTAATATGTATTAATGTTATATATTAATTTTTTGGGTACGTGTGAGTGCTTTTGAGTTGGAACTATGAACCGTTTGGGTAAGGGTTTTGAAAGGCCCCAAAACCTTGTACAAATGATAAGAAAGATGTAATATTATTAATGCTCATGGAATGCCTCTGCCATTAGCACTCAGAACAAACATAGAACCAATGTGTTTTAATAGGCCCTCCAAAACTTAAGCTAATAGGCATAACACTGATTTACTCAAGAGTAAACCACATTTCACCTTAAATGAGGGTTTTGAAAGGCCTCAAAACATTGTGTAAAGGAGCACAAAGATATTACAATTCATTTTACATGGAAAGCTTCTACTAACAATACACTCAATAACACAAAACCAACAAGAGACTGAGGTCCTTCAGATAACCTTTAACAAAATGTTACAAAAATATCAAAAAGTGAATGATCTACTTGATAATAAATCACAACTATGTTAAGGGAAAATTTAACCAAACTACCATCAACACTCAACCTAAAAATACTATATTGTTATACTATTATTATATATTATTAATATATTAATATTATATAATATTAATAATACAAAGGAAATTAATATATCATATTATTAATAATATTATACTATACCAAATATTTATATAATATTAATATTTGTTTTTCACATGTCTAAGGTTCATCTTGATAGCTACTAGTTGTCGTGCTAGTAGGGGTTAACATTCATGTTGCTCGTTGCATAGAGGGTTTCTACAAAGCCAACTAATATTTTGATTCAAGATAATCTCTATGATGGCTTGAAATTTTAGGATAGATATGTGTGTTGGATATTTGTTGCTCCTATATAAAATGCTCTTGGTATCAACCTTGGTGAATATTTTGTTGTGAGTATCTGAACTACAGGGATGGGGATGGTCATGCAGCAAACATGGCCTCCACCACTATGGGATCACTTGTAAATAATGCTTTTTTCTTGGGGGGGGGGGGGGGGGGGGGGGGGGGGGTTTATTTTATAGTGGTATGGTCATAGGCATGGCACCTGCAACAAGAGTTGCCATCTACAAGATTTTTTCGTCTTGGTGTGATAGAAAGACGCAGTAAAGATGGTGTAAATATTTTGTCCCTATGCTTAGGAGGAAATCATAATGTTGATTATGCTACAAACCAAATTGTAGTCAAATTTTAGCCATGTAAAGAGGTATATTTGTGTCATGCTCAACAGGGAATGCAAGTCCAGATGCAAACAATGTGAACAATATTGCTCCCTAGGTCACCACTATGGGCACAAGCACACTCGATAGGTCTTTTCCAGTAAATCTAGTTTCAGACATTGGGGTTCTTTATAGTGGTGTTTCCTCTTAAAATGACAAAGAGTTTCCCATAGCATTTCCCATAGTTAAATTGTTCCCCCTTACTTATGCACCTAGTGGCAGTACTCTTAGTAATTTATGCTGGAAAGAGACATTGGATGCCTCACTAGTGGAAGGCAAAATTGTAGTGTGTTGCAAGTTTTGATACATAGGTAATATACTACCCTACATGATATTATCGTTACTTGTTAAAATTTTCTGTGCATAATTATTTGTCTATTATTTCATTTCAGATGGAAATTTCTTTTTCCTATTTGGTTGACATTTCACAGGTTGAGTTGGTATAATTTGACCATTGAAGCATTATTCCTTACGTGATCAGGAAAGTGGTTAGAAAGCAATAGTAGGTTGTTAGTCTTGTTATATTACAGTGTTCCATATATTGAATGGAGCTATCATCGTCCAAAATTTTATATTATTTCTAGTTAGAATAAAATTCATTATAATATGTACAATTTTACATTGCAGGAATTATTTTTTACCTTCAGTCTATTATTATTGGAATCCATGCTTCAATTGTTGGTTTACTAGCTATGTGTAGTTTCCAAGTGATTTTTTATTCCTCTTTTCTACTGTATTTTATGAAACAATTTCATATTATAAGAATCATTTCTTATCATAAGAATCATTCCATGTTGTTGCTGCAGCAACAGGGGCATCATTATAACCATGTTTCTTAGTTAATTTTAGGATTGTAGGTGTATTAACCAACATAGTCAGTTAAAAATTATAATATTATTTTATTTGAATAAAAAAATTACAATATCATATAATTTTTTTCGTTTTATTAGATTAAATAATATATACACATTTGTAATATTGTTGATTTTTTATCCTTGAAAAAAATAATGAGATTGATAAACTAATATAGCAAATAAACTCTATTAATAAAAACTAAAAGCTATATAAACTTTAATAAAAAAATTATATAACAAACAACTTCTATCTAAGCCTTATAGCTTTGGCCAATTATAGGCTTCATTCGAACAAAGATGTTGACATGTTGGCAGGGGATGACAAAGTCTTGGGAGCATGTGTCCGAAACTGGTAGAGTAGACACTGAAATTATATAAGAGTTGGACCATTAAAGTAATTGTAAAGACTTTGATTATCGATGAAAGCAGAGTCATTGTCATTGAGAGTATTGGCATCTCAAAAATGCCGAGACAAATTGAGGGTGTTGCCTTGCCAATATAACGTCTCTAATGTAATTAGGGTAATTATTTCTATTTAATGTTATGTTAATACGGGTTGTGAGAGTTACTAGATTTTGTCTTTTTTTGTTGTTCAATTAGGGAATCATTGCAGTGTTATAGCTTTTTGAACAAGGACTGTGTAGTAACCAGTGCCTACCTTTATCTTCTGAATATGCAAAAGTGATTTATATTTGTATATACATTAGCAATAAAAGAAAGATATTGAAAAGCCATGGACTTAGTAACAGGGCATTATTTTTTAATTTTTTTCAACACTCAAATCCAGGAAAATATTTAGAGGGTATTTATAGATAAAAAGCTGTAAGTAAGTTTTTTCGATTTTGAAAATAGCTAAATCTATGAAAATATACATAAAAAGCTAAATCTATGAAAATATACATTAGCAATAAAGAAAGATATTGAAAAGCCATGAACTTAGTAACAGGGCATTATTTTTTAATTTTTTTCAACACTCAAATCCAGGAAAATATTTAGAGGGTATTTATAGATAAAACGCTGTAAGTAAGTTTTTTCGATTTTGAAAATAGCTAAATCTATGAAAATATACATAAGTCAAATAACCTCAATTTTATACAATTTCTTATACTTGTGTTTCAAATTGTCTTATAAATTATACTTGGTCCTATTTTAGAATATAGATTCGCCATAGTTACTATGCATGTATGGTTCTTATTCGCCAAAACATATATAAATTATTTGAGAACGCCAAGTATATATGTATATAAAACATATATAAATTCTCTGAGAATGCCAAGTATATATGTGTGTGCACGCGCACGTGTGTGCGTGCGCATATGTATACGTGTATATATATGATAAGGACCATTTAAGATATAATAAATAAAAAGTAAGAATTATATTTTAGTTAATATGATTTGTTAATTAAAATGAGAAAATATTTGTAAAATTAATTATAAATATGATTAATATATTTTCACAGATTTTATTATATAATTTTAAAAATATGACAATAATTTAAATATTTTTTGGTATCATTTATAAAACCAATTAAAATAAATATACTCTTCCTCTTATATAATAATGCTTATTTTACTTTTAAATTCAAATGCAATATAGATGGAATTAAAACTACGGGAAAAGATTGAGATGTTACCCTTGTTTTTATAAAAGGGCATGAGTTTGTTTCGATGAATTAGAAAAAGAGTTTGGGTGGGGAACGAAATGTTGAGGCCAAATTTATAATGATTTGTTTTTAAATTCAAACGTAGGAAAGCACCGATTCGTGGGATTAGTTGTCCACGGATGAAAGGAAAAGTCCATCCCAACCGTCCAAATCGGACGATCTTAAGAGAGAAACCCTTTCAACATAATGTAGCGGCTCTACCTGTATAAGATGCTGAAATTCAAACAAAGAAATATCATCTAATTCAGCTTTTTTTCTGAGTTCAATTTTTTTTTTGGCTGTTGTTTGAATTTCCAAGAAAAACATAATGTTTTGTGGAGTTGTGAAGGCAGGGAAGAGCGTCTCAAAGTCTGTGAAGGTGGGGCTTCAGTTCCCTGTGGGCAAACTTGGCAGATATCTGTAGAAGGGCAGATATGCAGGGTCGGTGTTGGAGCTCCCATTTACATGGCCGCTGTAATGGAGTATTTGGCAGCTGAGGTGGTTGGAAATGCTACCAGGGACAACAAGAAGAACATAATAATCCCCAGGCAGTGAGGAATGACGAAGAGTTGGGGAAATTACAGAGTGGTATCAAAATTGCCCATGGCGGTGTTCTGCCGAGCATACATCAGCTGCTATTGCCGAAGAAGGCGTCCACCTCAGAGAAGGAGCCAAAATCTCCCAAGAAATCTCCTAAGAAGAAATATGCTCTGATTTCAGTTCGATGACCTTACTTTTCTTTATACTGATTTGTGATCCTTTATTGATTCAGGTGCTGTCATAGATGTTTTCCATTCCCTTTCTGTTGTGTACCTAAATAATTATAACGATGTGTTTTCTTTTTCTGTGATTGACAATTTAAAGATCCGCTTGGGGAAATACCATTTGAGAGAAAGAATGAGCAATGTCATTAAGCCATGTTTTATAATCTAATCTTAACCGGAATGTATTTCAAAAAGCTTCTAGGAAATTTGACTTCAAATTATTTTCCCACGTTGAAGTACCTTGCACTTCCAGGATCAGGAGAAGGCCAATGATGATTCCATTGAGTCCTGACGGCTTGGTTTGGAAGATTTCCATGCAGACCAAATGATCTCTGGGAGCCAAGCTATGAGAACCAGCAAGGAGAAGACGTAGAAGGAGCCTTAGGGCACTTGGAAGCTGCTGGAACCAAGATTTTTGTTCATTGTGAGGGCCTGCAGGATCCAAAATATGCGTTGTCGTGCATTTGTTATTGAATTGGCGATTCCACAGGAGAAGATGGACATAATTGCAATGAAGGATTTGAGCCCCTTTGTTTGTTGAGTGGAAAAGATTCTCCAATAGCCGCCCGCGGAACCGTCCGCTAAGATGTCTCCCTCCGAAATTTGAACATAATTATTATTCAAAGTAACAAATCAGTAAAGTCCAACTGGGGTGAGTGAGACTCTATGGGGCATAGGTTTCGAACTACTGATTTCGAATTGGCAAGCATTCAGTTTCATGTTAAGCATACTATAAGAAGATCTTTCTTGAACAAGTTAGTCGATAATTACAAGTACATGAAATAAATTATGAAAATTAGCAAATATATTAACTCAAATAAGCAGAACTGAATTACAATCGCTGAATTGCAAAATCATTAGTCTCTTTGAAGGGGAAACTTCTTTTTAGCAAGCTCAATACAATAAATTGGTGAATGTCTTCATTGGTCTCAACACTTATATATTAAGTCTAATCTAAGTAACTACTGCTTTCCATGAATGTAGAATAAGACAAAATACTCACGGGATGACTTACAAAGCATATGCATCCATAGCAATTATTATACTAACAAAATAAAGAGAAGGGGTAACATGGGTTCCTAACATTCTCTCCCTCTTAGAAAAATTTGTCCTCAAAGCTTCAGATGTGGGAATTGGTGTTGAATCTGAAATAGGGGTTCTCATGTGGCATCCTCTAGTTACATTATGTGCCACTGAATTAAAACTTCTATGATGGAGTGAGAGCGAAGTTGGTATGTGTGCCTGTCCAGGATTGCCTTCGACTCACGAAGGATGGATACTTCATTATCAAGCTCTGGTAAAATACTCTGCAATCTGATGTTTTTACCAAGAAATTTTTTCAGACAAGAGACATGAAATACTGGTTGAACTTGAGAAGAAAGTGGGATCTCCAACTTATAAGTAATTGACCCAATATTTTAGAGAACCTTATAGAGCCCATAGAACTTGGAAGCTAGCTTATGACACCTTTTGAATTTTAGGAAGGATTGATTGTATCGCTATAGGCGAAGAAAAAACCATATCACCTACTTGAAAAGTGCACTAAGAACGGTGTTGATCAACCTAATGTTTCATTCGATTTTGTGCCATATGAAAATTGTCCCACAGGGTGCTAAGGATCTGATCTTGGGGTTGGAGAATCATGTCGACC
This sequence comes from Torreya grandis, assembly GCA_037957365.1. Lineage (NCBI taxonomy): Eukaryota > Viridiplantae > Streptophyta > Pinopsida > Cupressales > Taxaceae > Torreya > Torreya grandis. The sequence continues at coordinate 773,935 of JARHVA010006268.1, read as the reverse complement.
GCTTGAATTGATGAACTACTAGGGGTGTACAGAAGGAGAACTGGTGGTGCTTAACCATATATTGTTTCAAATGGATTCATTTTAGTTTAAGTGTGGTAGGATGCATTGTATCTCCATTCGGTGAGTGGGAGTCACTTTACCTATTGATGTTGTTGTTCTAAGGTGAAGCAAGAAGGAAAGTTTCTAAGCATTTATTGACAATTACAGTTTGGCCACATGTTTATGGATGATACCTGGAACTCATCTTTAGTTGGATGTTGGTGCATTAAAATAGTTTTTTCCAAAAATGGCTGGTGAAGGTTGCATCATGATTTGAGATAATAGATGAATGAATGCCATGAAGATGAAACATCTGGTCTAAAAAAATTTATGCGATTTTGGAGACAGTATAGGGATCGCTGAGGGCACAAAAATGACTATATTTGGAGATGCAATCAACCACAAACAAGATCAGTGTTTTCTCTCTAGATGTATGTTAGGTTGTGGAGCTAAAAGCTTCACCTGGATGCAAACATAGAGGTTGCTGAGTGTCACAGTCACCGACGTCGGTTAGGCCGACCGACGTCGGTCAGTGGTGGACAGGTAGCAATCGACATTGGTCAGGAGTCGGCCGACGTCGGTCACCTCTAGACAGACAGGGACCGACGTCGGTCGCCTATGCGGTTCCAGAACTGCTTGTTGACTAACAGTTAGTTTAACGAAGCGGTTGTTTGCATGTAAAAGGTTAATTTTAGTCTTGGAGCTGCGTTTCTAATTATTGTAATTAGAAGTCTAATTATTGTTTGCATGGGATCTATATAATAGACTCATGGGCTGTATTGTAAGATTGTAGAACCAGAAGGCTTCTGTAGAATCATAAGGGTTCTATCCAAGGGAGAATCATAAGGACTTGGTGAGGCAAGGACAAGGGTTCTTCTGGGTGTGTATGATCTAGGTCGGCAGGTGTGCAAAGCCAGGTTGATCTGCGGTATAGCATGATCAGGTGAAATCTACATGGTAAGTAAGATCAGTTGATTTGCATGTGTGTGTGTGTGTCTGAGGTCTAGGTTTGCAGGTGTGCATAACCAGGTTGATCTGCAGGTGGCAGCAGGATCAAGGTGATTAGCAACACAACAAAGAGCAAGATCACAGGGATCTACTTGGAGTACGGTGTGTACTCAGACTTTGAGTACGTGGAGTACTCGGTTGGACTGGGAGTGATTGTCACTTACTGGTCGTATTGGTAGTATTTATACTGACTGGTTGGAGGTGAACACCAACTCTGTGTTTGAGTTGTGTGTTGGGACCGTAATTGATGAGAGTGAATTCTTGAAGGTGAATTACTGTACACTTGGTGTGGGAAGCCTAGAAGGTGTGGAAGAGTGTGGCATCTCTTCATTGTAATTCTTTTCTGGAAGAGTATTAATACAATTGGGTATTGTCTCTCATATTCTGTGTTATTTCTTATTTCTAGTTACTTGTGCATTCTGGTTAAATTCTTTGTTTAGTTGCTTATACAAAGGTAATCATGTGTGCTCTTTTGAGAGCTGGTAGATCCTAACAATTGGTATCAGAGCTTGGTTGGAGGCTCTCCATGTGATACCAGTTTGACAACTGGTATCAGAGCTAGGATCACTGACAACTGGTAGAGCTTGGTTCACTAACACCTTGGTTTCAGAGTGTGTTAAGTGGTTTTTGATTACAGGTCACTCATAGGGATTTCTGTTTGAGTGGGAGTATAGCAATGGCAGAAGAAAGTAAGCTGAGAATGAAAGATAATAGCAAGAATAATCAATTCCAAATTTATGGAAAGAAAGGGCAGGTAAAGAAATGTTGCTGGTTGGTAGGAGATCAGCATGAAAGAAATGAAGATGCAGAGGTTGTAGGTATTGATGCACGGGTTGCTCTTGTATGTTCCTTGGATAAAGTAGAATCTTGTTTTTTAGATTCTGTTTCCTCTTTCCATGCAATGCCAAATAGAGTATTTTTCCATGGGGACTTTGGAAAGATTTATTTCGGGGTTGGTGTGCCTTGCCAAATTGTTGGCAAAGGCGAAGTGAAGCTGAAATTGCAGACATGCAACATATGGGTGTTGAATGGTGTCATGCAGGTCCCAGTTCTTAAGAGGAGGCTAATCTCTGCAAGAAAATTAGGTGATGAGGGTTGCACAGTTACTCTCACAGTGGATTCTTGGATAGTCACCAAGGATGCACTTGAATTAGCAGGGGGTAAGAAAGTAGGTATCATTTATCTATCTACTTATATTACTGATTCTCCTTCTGTTGTAAAGACGTTGCTTTGTAGGCTTGGTCACATGAGTAAGAAGGAGATGCATGTTCTTAAGAGGAAGACTGATGTCTTTGACAAACTTAAGAACTGGAAATCTTTGGTGTTCATGGAGGGGATGACAGACAGAGATCAGCTCAAGGGGCTGGACATTTCTGGGCAGAGCAAGGGAGATTTGGACATGGTTTTGATCCAAAGTATGCTCGCGGGTGAAAGTCATCACTCACAGGAGAACACAGTTACCGATATTGGTTAGGTGAGAACTAGCATCGATCAGACAGGTGCCGACATCGATCATGTGCAGATCGAGGTCGGTGGTGTCGAGCAGGTGGACACCGACGTCGATCAGGAAACCAGCATCGACGACCACGAGGACACCGACGTCAGTTAGGAAACTGGCGTCAGTAGTCAGGGCAGTCGCATGGAACCGATGTCGGTCGAGTGCAGACTGGGGAGTGACCGACATCGGTCACTGGAACAAATTTTGGGCAGACAACAAGCTGTCAAGGAGTCTCAAACGCCTATATGGAGGACTGAAAGGGTAAGTAAGCCTCAAATTTGTTATTCCTCTTCTTTGATGCAGGTAGAGTCTAGAAAACAGTGGGAGCATGGCATGACTTAGGAATTTGATTCCTTGGAGAACCAAACGGTAGTTTGTCAGGGGGGAGGGGAAGTCCAAGAACAAACACACCTGTTCTGATTCCTCTCCTTAGATCTTGCTCCTCAGAAATAGCAGAATATGATTACCAAATATAAGCAATTAAATATGCGAAAATAACCAGAAATACAAGTAACTAGAATTCACCAATAGCACATAATATGAGAGACAATACACTATCTTGTATTAACACTTTACAGAAAAGAATACAACAAAGAGTCGCCACACTCTTTCACCTTACAGAGGATTGCCACACCTCAAGTGTACAGTAATTCTTCTCACACACACTCTCCTACACAAAAATGGTCACAACAACCAACTCACACACAGAATTGGTGTTCACCTCACCAACCAGTCAGTAATAACCCTGCCGGTACACCAAGCACTCTATAGCACTTCAAGTTGATCTCCCATGAACCTGCAACCTACAATTCAATAGACCATACTCACATGTAGATCTCCTATGAGCTTGCAACAACCTGAAACTCAAATGACCTTACAACAGAAGGAGATTCCTTGCCTTCTCATGCTTATACAATACATGCCAATGGGTCTATAAATAGATCCCTAACTTAAACACTAACTTAGAATCTTAATATGGAATGATTATCCACGCAGCTCAAGACTCTAACTGGTCTTAACATGCAAACTCTTTGTTCACTTAACTAACTGTCCGTGCAACGAATAGTTCAGGAACACACAGGCGACCGACGTCGGTCCCTTCTAGTCTGGTTCTGCCGACGTCGGCCGACTTCCTGCCGTCACCGGTGGCCTTCTGCACTGGTCTCGACCGACGTCGGTCATGTTACCGATGCCGGTGCTCCTGGATCTCAGCAACCTTCTTGTTCCACCTGTTTGCAAAGTGTTTGAAGCTTTTAGCTCCGCAACCTAACAATCTCCTACTTGGAGATAAAATGCTGCAACCTATACCTGTACCTATACATAGTCTAGTTTGTTCCCTTGGCTCCGTATTCCTCCTCAAGATTTCTCTTGAAGACCAACCACTACAAAAAACTTGTAGTGCAAAACCTGTCACCCAAATTACCTGCCACATCCACATCTACAACTATGTAGAAAAGAACTTGACCCTGCATAGCATGTGCACCTGTTGCTGGTCCCACTGAACTGCCCTTCAGTACTTATCTCCCGGATTGACTCCAAACTTGTGACAACTCCCACTGCTTGGGAAAACTCAGGTTTAGTACACACATACTCAATCTCATTATGTGAATCAAGACACCTGTTCTATGAACTGTCTAACCATCGGCATGCAAACTGGTATCACACAATCATCCTGAAACAAAGTCAACACATGACCTTCCATGTCTCTAGAACACACTCATGCCAAAGAATCTTGCTGCTCCCAGATTCTCCATGACATCCACCTGAACTAGCTTTACCCTTAGTTCAGCAATACATGTATATGTAACCCTGCAACAAGCACATCATACAGAAATAGAATAATGTAGCTAATATTATCCAACCTGGTAAAGAGAAAAACAATGATTAAACCTCCATTGCCCTGCAGCTTATACAAGATCAAATACCCTGATCTTCCATCTCACGTATCCATTTCCGCTCTTCTTCATCCTAAACATCCATTCGTCTCTTAGTGCTTTCTTCCAGCTAGCAACTCTACCCAAAAAAACTGTTTGGTTCTCCTCCAAGGAATCAGATCCTCATCCATGCCAAGCTCCCACTGTTTCCTGGATCTACCTGTTCTGCTTCTTTAACAACTTCCTGGTTCTATACCATCAATGAGCAACAAGTAGTGTAAAGAAGGGAAATGACGAATTTAAGAACTTACTTACGCCTTCGGTCCTCCATATGGGCGCTAGAGACTCCATGACAGCTTGTTGTCCACCCAAAATTCATCTCAGTGACCGATGCTGATCACATCTCAGCCTACAGCCGACCGATGTCGATTCCCTGCGACTGCCACCCTGCCGACGTTGGTTTCCCCTGGCCGACGACGGTCGATATCTGCCCTGAGTCACCGACATCGGGCTGCACATAGCCGACGTCGGTCCCTGTCTGGCCACCGACGTCGGTTTTCCTACCGACATCGGTCTCTGTGTTTTTCTAGTGAGACCTGACTTTTTCCCGAGAGCTCCTTTTGGATCAAACCCTTGTCCAAATCACCCTTGCTCTGCTCAAAATTCCTCTGCACCTTTTGTTGAACTCTTTCCGTCACCTTCTCCTTGAAAACCAAGGCTTTCCTGTTCTTGTCACTAACATTGGATTCCTCAAGAAACTTCACCTTCTTCTTCTGCATACAGAAATCACGATCCATGCCTTCCAAATCCGGAAGCATACCCTTTGACTCAAGAACATGCATCTCTTTCTTATTCATGTGGCCAAGCCTATTAAGCTGCATCTTCGAATCTACAGCTGAAGTAGATAACCCAGAAAGAGAATCAATAATACAAGTAGATAGATAAAGCGTACCTACTTTCTTACCTCTAACTACAATAAGTGTACCCTTGGTAACCTTCCAAGAGTCCGCTGTGAGAGTTACTGTGCAACCCTCATCACCCAATCTTCTTACAGAAATCAAATTCCTCTCCAGAACTGGGACATGCATGACCTCCTTTAACACCCATGTGTTACCTGTCTGCAGTTTCAGCATCACTTTCCCTTTGCCAACAATCTGACAAGGCCTACCATCCCCTACACAAATTTCTCCAAAGTCTCCTTGGACATACTCATGAAAAAATTTCCTATGTGGGGATGCATGAAAAGAGGCACCAGAATCTAAAACCGAAGATTCTACTTTATCCAAAGAACATACCAGAGCATCCTGTGCAATGTAATCTGCAACATCTGCTTTTTCTTCATGTCCTTCATGCTGATCTTCACCCGATCTGTAATCTCTCTTTACGTGCCCTCTCTTTCCACATTTCCAGCAGGTTATTCTGCCATACCTGGACTTGGATCTACTGCCTATCTTCGACCTTGATCTCCCACGCTCTATCTTCTCTCTTTGTCTTCCTCTGCCTTCAACACTCAAAGCATCTCTAGATGATTCACCTGTGCTTTTCCTGCATATCTCTTCATTCAAGATCACGCTCACAACATCATCCACTTTTAAGACTTTTGAAGTAGACACAGTGTTAGAAACTGCCATTACCAAACCTTCCCAACTTTCAGGTAATGAACACAAAATTAAGAGAGCTCTAATTTCATCATCAAATACAATATTGACTGAACTTAACTGGTTTACCAAACCATGGAAATCACTAAGATGGCTATGCACAGATCCACCTTCCAACATTTACAAATTAAATAAATGCTTCATAAGAAATACCTTATTTGAAGCTGAGGGTTTTTCATATATATTTGCCAAAGATTCCATCAACTCCACCGTTGTCTTACACTGTGATAAGCTGGAAATCACAGATGATGCAAGACTCAATCTTATAGATCCCAGAGTCTTCCGATCAAGAACCTCCCATTCTTCATCTTTCATATTCTGGGGTTTGCAACCAACCCCACCCAACGATAAGTATAAATCTTTCTGATACAGATAGTTCTCAATCTGCATCTTCCATAATTGGTAGTTCTTTCCATTAAACTTTTCCATTAGTAGCATATTATCTTCTGCCATTGCTCAACTCCCACTCAAACAGAAACCCTGTGAGTAACCTGTAATCAAAACACACTAACCAGGTCTAAACCAATCTGTTAGTATCTCAACCAAAAGCTCTGATACCACTTGTTAGTATCAGCTTTTGAACCTACAACCAAGGCTCTGATACCACTTGTCAGGGGGGAGGGGAAGTCCAAGAACAAACACACCTGTTCTGATTCCTCTCCTTGGATCTTGCTCCTCAGAAAGAGCAGAATATGATTACCAAATATAAGCAATTAAATATGCGAAAATAACCAGAAACACAAGTAACTAGAATTCACCAATAGCACAGAATATGAGAGACAATACACTATCTTGTATTAACACTTTACAGAAAAGAATACAACAAAGAGTCGCCACACTCTTTCACCTTACAGAGGATTGCCACACCTCAAGTGTATAGTAATTCTTCTCACACACACTCTCCTACACAAAAACGGTCACAACAACCAACTCACACACATAATTGGTGTTCACCTCACCAATCAGTCAGTAATAACCCTGTCGGTACACCAAGCACTCTATAGCACTTCAAGTTGATCTCCCATGAACCTGCAACCTGCAATTCAACAGACCATACTCACATGTAGATCTCCTATGAGCTTGCAACAACCTGCAACTCAAATGACCTTACAATAGAAGGAGCTTCCTTGCCTTCTCATGCTTATACAATACATGCCAATGGGTCTATAAATAGATCCCTAACTTAAACACTAACTTAGACTCTTAATATGGAATGATTATCCACGCAGCTCAAGACTCTAACTGGTCTTAACATGCAAACTCTTCGTTCACTTAACTAACTGTCTGTGCAATGAACAATTCAGGAACACACAGGCGACCGACGTCGGTCCCTGCTAGTCTGGTTCTGCCGACATCGGCTGACTTCCTGCCGTCACTGGTGGCCTTCTGCACTGGTCTCGACCGACGTCGGTCATGCTGCCGACGCCGGTGCTCCTAGATCTCAGCAACCTTCTTGTTCCAACTATTTGCAAAGTGTTTGAAGCTTTTAGCTCCACAACCTAACATAGTTTTAGTAGGGTTGCCAGCCGGAAAAGCACTAAAAGGTGAATGGATTCTCATGTTAAAGAATAGAGTGAATGGACAGGTGAGACAGAAGGCCAAGTCATATGGTCTTGAGGAAGCTCTAGGATAGTGGTACAGGTTTGACAGGTGTATGACAAAGCATGGCGTTAGTCAATGTCATTGTAACCATTGTGTTTACTTTACCAGGTTGGGTGATGATTGCAACATCATCTTGTTACTGTATGTTGTGTGTATGCTTGTTGCAGGGTCACACATGCAGGGTTTTTCTGAGCTAAAGGTAAAGGTAGCTCAGAGGTGTGCCAAGAAGGATTTAGGAGGAGAGAAATTCTTTGGCATGAGGTTTTCTAGAGATAGAGAAGATCACAAGTTGATTTTATCTCCAGATGATTGTGTGATAGAGGTAGTGGCGAGGTTCAACATGCAGGATGCAGAACCGGTTAGCACACCTATGGATGGACAGTTCACAGAACGGTGTCCCCAATCACATGATCAGGTTAAGTACAAGTGTACTCGACCTGAGGTTTCCCAAGCAGTGGGAGTTGTCAGCAAGTTTGGAGCCAATTCGGGAAAGAAGCACTGGAGTGCAGTTCAGTGGATTCTCAGGTATCTGAGAGGGACCAACAGCAGGTGCACATGCTATGCAGGTTAAAGTTCTTTTCTACATGGGTTTGTAGATACTGATGCGGCAGGTTACTTGGATGACAGGAGGTGCACCACATGATTTGTGGTGGTTGGTCTTCAAGGTTGAGCTTGAAGAGGGATACAAGCTAGGAAATAAATTAGATGATGTACAGGTGCAGGTATAGGTGCAACTATTTATCTCTAAGTGGGAGATTGTTATGTTGTGGAGATAAAAGCTTCACCCAGATGCAAACATGGAGGTTGTTGAGTGTCATAGTCACCGACGTCGGTTAGGCCGACCGACATCGGTCAGTGGTGGACAGGTAGCAATCGACATCGGTCAGGGGTCGGCCGACGTCGATCACCTCCAGACAGACAGGGACCAACGTCAGTCGCCTGTGCGGTTCCAAAACTGCTTGTTGACTAACAGTTAGTTTAACGAATCGATTGTTTGCATGTAAAAGGCTAATTTTAGTCTTAGAGCTACGTTTCTAATTATTGTAATTAGAAGTCTAATTATTGTAATTAGAAGCCTAATTATTGTTTGCATGGGATCTATATAATAGACTCATGGGTTGTATTGTAAGATTGTAGAACCGGAAGGCTTCTATAGAATCATAAGGGTTCTATCCAAGGGAGAATCATAAGGACTTGGTGAGGCAAGGACAAGGGTTCTTCTGGGTGTGTATGATCTAGGTCGGCAGGTGTGCAAGGCCAGGTTGATCTGCGGTATAACATGATCAGGTGAGATCTCCATGGTAAGTAAGATCAGTTGATTTGCAGGTGTGTGTGTGTGCGAGGTCTAGGTTTGCAGGTGTGCAGAACCAGGTTGATCTGCAGGTGGCAGCAGGATCAAGGTGATCAGAAACACAACAAAGAGCAAGATCACAGGGATCTACTTGGAGTACGGTGTGTACTCAGACCTTGAGTACGTGGAGTACTTGGTTGGACTGGGAGTGATTGTCACTTACTGGTGGTACTGGCAGTATTTATATTGACTGGTTGGAGGTGAACACCAACTCTGTGTTTGAGTTGTGTGTTGGGACCGTAATTGATGAGAGTGAACTCTTGAAGGTGAATTACTGTACACTTGGTCTGGGAAGCCTAGAAGGTGTGGAAGAGTGTGGCATCTCTTCATTGTAATTCTTTTCTGGAAGAGTATTAATACAATTGGGTATTGTCTCTCATATTCTGTGTTATTTCTTATTTCTAGTTACTTGTGCATTCTTGCTAAATTTCGTGTTTAGTTGCTTATACAAAGGTAATCATGTGTGCTCTTTTGAGAGCTGGTAGACCCTGACAATGTAGGGATCCCCTCAATGAAATCCATATAAATATCTATCCAAATCTTGGTAGAGATGGGCAAGGTTTCAAGCAACCTAGGGATGAGTGTGGTTTCACCCTTGTTGCGTTGGCAGGTATCACATTCAACCACCATCTGTTGAATTTCCTTTTTCATTCCCTTCCAAACGAAGCTGTATCATGCCCGTTCATAAGTTTTGAGAAACCCTGAGTGCCCTGCGGATGAAGAAACATGGAGTTCATAAAATACGTCTGTCGAAGATCTGTGCTCTAGGGAAGCACCAGATGACCTTTCTATCACAGAGAAGCACCATCCCAAGAATAACATGGTACAACAGAGGGCTTAGTGGCCAACTATTGAATGATTTGAGATAATGAGGAGCCATTGACATACCCTTGTTTTACAATGTCCAACCAATTGAGAATAGGCATAGAAATCGCTGAAAAGGAAGCTTGGTCCGCAAATGTGTGAGATAGAGCATCAACGACAATATTATCCTTACCCTTCTTGTAAGTGATCTCATAATCATAACCCATGAGTTTGCTAATCTATTTTTATTGTGATGAGGCAGAGACCTATTATTCCAGGAAATATTTTAAACTCTAGTGATCAATTTTGATATAAAAATGATTCTCCAATAGGTATGGTTGTCACCTCTGTACTGCATGCAAAATAGTCATCATTTCCTAAAAGAGCTTTGCTATTGAATGCAATGGGGCATCCTTCTTGGAGGAGAACAACACCAAGTCCATTACCGCAAGCATCACTCTTGATAGTGAAGGTCTTGGCAAAATCTGGCATAGCTAGAATAGGTATAGTACACATAGCTTGTTTAAATTCTTCAAATGCACAATCAGCAGCTTGTGTCCATGTAAAAACATATTTTTTTAACATAGTTTTTAGTGGAGCTGCAATCTTCTTGTAATCCTTGGCCATGAAGCTCATCCAACTTTGAAATTGCGATTGGTAACTTTTGGTGACCATGTGTTTTGAGGTATAAACTTTGTGTGAAAATATCCACATGGACATATAGTCGTCCCAATAATTGTAGATCATTGACTGGCCAATAGGACTGAACATTATATTAGACATAATAATAGGACTCGTGTATCTTCAAGAGGGCACGAATGGATGTGTAGTGCACAGAGACATTAAACCCAGAAACATTCTTTTATATAAGAATTTTAATGCAAAGATTTTAAGTTTTGGAATTTCTAGAATACTGGGGGATGCACTGCAATATGCCCATGATGGGACTTTGAAAGAATGGGTATTGATGGGAACAATGTAAGATCCCCTTATCCCCTTGACCATTAGGCGAATAAGACGAAGTTAGTTTATGTACTGAGTTTTAGGTTATTATTTTTTGGAAGTAAACTTATCAGTTTCTTTATATGTTGTTGCAACGGTTACATTGATCCAGAATGCCTTTACCAGGGTGTTCCTAATAATACTATAGATATTTACAGCTTCAAAGTTCTGGTGTTACAAGTCGTATCTGGTAGTCGTAGTTTTGATTTGGCATGGATAAACGATAATGAAGACGTCTACCTTGTTGACAAGGTAAGACCATATGTTTATATGGAATAGCCACTCCTGATTTGTTGTGGAGTGATCATCAAAGCAAAACAAGAGTCTGAGTATTTTTTTTGTGTTTTCTGTGTTTGCAGGCACTGAGTTTATATCAATAAGATTGCCTTATTGAGATAATAGACCCTCGATTGTTGGATAGTGAAGTTTTGGATTCAAGTAGTATGAAAAGATCAATCCCAACAACCCTTTGGTGCACTCAAATAGATCTGGACTTATGCCCAATAGTGTTGTGCGTGGTAGCCATGCTTTCAACAGACGAGGAGATTCCTACACAGCGACCAGTTAATTAGCATTTAGATCCTCTTAATCCCTCAAAAGAAGAAAGCAACAATACTAATTCTGTAACTTGCTGAAGAAGGTCGCCATTTGGGGAAATTTGACGGTGAATTCGATGAAATTAGAGGCATTGCCCATTCTTGAAAATATAAAATAAAAATCTAATTATCTTTAATTAATGCTTTGATACAACTGAAATCCTAGTTCCTTCTAAAGCCGTACGATTAAAAAACCTGTTAAATTTGATCATTGCTGTTGCTTCTAAATTTTGTTTTGTGATTGTTAATATCAAAATCTCAAGCCAGCCCAAGAGACCAATGTTCTACATTGTTATTTTTGCTTTTTTTAATCAGTCGTAATTTGTGACTCTTATATGGAAATGGAATTTGCCTTTAAAAAAATTGCAAAACAAATTTATATTTAATTAAAAACAGTTAAATTTAAAATAATAAATTAAAATTTAATTAATATCCTAATTTCAAATTCATAAATGAAAAGGAGAGGTTCTTTAAAGTATCTTAATTTTTATGTTATTGATTTATATGTTGACTCAATTCTTTTTTAAATTTTTTAAATTTTTATGTACCAAATTATTTTATTTCAATACTATTATTAGGTTGTGCACCAAAAATACTCCAGAAAAAATATTATCTTCAACAATGAGTGTTTTAATGATTGTTTCAATCTTTTTAAAAATATTTCTAAATACTCATTAAATTTCTATAAATAATTGTTAGATCCTTTAATGTACAAATGAATTACAACACATATATATTTATGGATAAAATTTAAATTTAAATTTAGACAATACAAACATTCAAGTTCCTTTCATAATTTGGACATACAAGAAAGAAAAGGGTAAATAAAAGTGTGTTTGAATTTAAAATGGGACATACAAGAAGGAAGTCAACAAAAGAGTCTATATTGTCCAATTTAAAGTAAATCTACCCAACATAACAAACATGCTACATTAAGTATAAAATATAACTAATATATAAATATAACATGATCATTTATAGGTTTTGACAATAATGTCCTAATTTAATATTTATGGTATATATATATATTTTTTTCTAAAAGAGCGTGGATATAATTTTTGTGACCTTGAAACTCCTACGACTACTCCAATGCTCCTTTAGACCTCACCTCAATTATATGTTAAATGATTGAATCGCTTTTAAGACTCTTACCAAATAGGAGACTATAATCATATTTTTCATGGGATTGTGTGTAAGGCCCACCTCAATTATTTGTTAAATGGCTGAACCACCTATAAAAGAGACTCAAGACTCCCAAAATAAAGTAACAGGGTTTGAGTTTAAGAAGTACATCAGTGATTTAGATATCAGGGAAAGAATGTTTCTTTGTTTTTATCATTCTCAGAGGTTTCAAATTCTTGTGCTACTCACATGTTTTCTAGTTTTAACAAATATAATTCATTTATAATAATTTATTTGTAAAGAATGTTAGTTTAGAATTCTTTCCTTTCTGGTCTCTCTCTTTTTTCCTTCCTTCTAAAGATAATCTATTTATTTTATTAAAATTGTAGATTTATTAAATGTTAGAATTGTTATTTTCTTTTAGTTTTATATATTATAATTATTCCATTAATTTTTTTAATTAGATGTGCTGAAATTACAATTCTAACTAGTTTTAAAATGTAATTTTTATTGATTTTAAATATAATAGTAAAATTTGACATGTAAGTTTTGAAAGACATTTAAATGATCAAATTTCATATCCAATTTCTATTAATAAATGGTTTTAACCTTAATTAATGTTTTTTATATTTGATTTCAGCATGGGGAGTTTGACATTTGTTCAAATGTTATGTGTGTTATTATTTTTGTTATGTATTGGAGGATCCTCCTCTTCAAACGAATTTTCTGTGATAGGATATGACACTATAGATTTGACCTCTAATTAAACTCTATTTTTTACTTTATGACGATGATTGGCCGAGCATGGTAAGGTGTACAAATAAAATGACCTTGACCAGAAAGAAACCCAGTTTCAAATTTTCAAACACAATTTGATTTACATTGACTCTCATAATAGAAGAAATGAATCATATTATTTGGTCCTAAATGAGTTCTTAGACCCCACCAATGACGAGTTTATGAGTATGTATTTCGAGCCCAGTCAAAGGCTTTTCCTTATATGGAATTCAAAATATTGTTGAAGAATATCCAACCAATTTTAAGATACAACTTTAAAGATGATTTGATGTTAGTCTATGAAGATATGTTTGAAGGAAATCTGTAATTACTATTTTTACGTGAATGGAGGGTTTAATTCAAAATTTAAGGATAAAATATAATAAATAATATGAAACAATAGGTCTAGTAGTGGGCCCTGAGTGATTTGTCAATCCCCACCCTGGTTCAATACCCTCTAAGTTCTAGGGGATCGGTTACCCTTGCATTTACATAACTGGTTGGGTAAAGGGACCTCATCCTAATAAAACTAAAAAAATTCTAGATTACATTCACATGATTAATTAAATAAAGGAAGGCCGCCTTAATAAAATTGAAAAAAATTCCAAATCATTAGAATAAACTACGATCCCTAATTATTCAAAAAAATTATATAAAATATACTATTTATTATATTATTATTACTAATATTCTAAATATTGTATATTAAAAATGTATATAATTTTTTAAAATTTAAACATTTTAATTTTAAATAACAATTACATCCAAAGTTCGTAATACATATGTCAAATAAAACAAAACAAAAACAATATTAAATGGAACAATTTAAAAAAAATTCCTACATACCAATATAAGGAGCAACCCATAATGAAACCCCACTTAATTCACACCATGGAAAAAATTAAGATGGGACTCCTGAGGTGGCCTTCCTCGGCTGTGTCATAATCTCCTCGTCTGTGGAAACCATAACTACCATGCTTCGAGGGAGGAATTCATGAGAGTGAGGATGATGTTCGAATCCATTCTATCCTTCTACATTTTGTCAATGTGTAAATATGGTGTGCTCTTAGCGTCCTTGCAAGCACCCAAAAAAATGTTAAAACCTATAAAACATATAAAGATAAAAATGGATTGAAACCCCTAAATAATGAATACTGGTAGGATACCCACCAGATTTTGACAAACCCAGAAAAAAATCTCTTACCCTAATTTCACTTTCTCTGTCAAATTCCAATGTTTTTCGTAACAGATAGATTGATCCATCACCACGTAAGAGGAAAGTGCCATAATAAGAAATATTATATCCATTTATTCATATTGTCATTCTCTCTACAATTAGAGTTTTCAACCATACTTCCCCAACTACATTAACCAACTGAATTGGATGCAAATACGACACCTCACATCTCAAATATTACAGAGCCAATATGGCATAAAAAGAAACACTATTTACTAAAAAAAAAACAAAAAAAAAAAAAACAAATGTAATACCTAGTCTTAATTATGATATGAATTTAAGACTTTAAACTAATTTTAGTGACTAATCCATGTTTAAACAAAAATGTGGTAGTAGTCTACTAATGAAAATGCCTTTGGCATACAAATGAAGGATGAGGAATATGACAAGAAAATTCCTTTAAAATAAAAAGTATAATAAAACTAATAATACCATGTTGGTACAATGTTAGGAGAGAGATCCCTATTGAGACCCAAAATAGGCCCTTTGTAATCTCCTACAATGTGGTCAATGTTGTCACACATCTTTAGTAGTAGTTAGAGCAATGCAGATAGGAGGGTTCTATAATTATCTAAATTTAATTTTATTTAAATATTAGCGATTGTTTTGAAGATGTAAGTTATGTTGGGTGTGTTGTTTGTCATTTAATTTTATGTATATTTTTTATAATTGGTTGTAACAAACTATAAATTATAAACATTACGAGATGTAATATTTTTTTTTAAATTAATGTTGAAAGTATAAAAATTAGAAAATACATTATGAAATGAAGCGATTGGAACCAACATATTAAATAGTAAAAATTATTTAAAATGAGTTTGAGAGTAATGAATGCCTACTAAGAGAAAGTAATTAGTAGACATTTTTTTTGTATATAACAGTGGTTACAAAATTAGAGTAGTTGTGAATGAGGTAACCTCCCAATCTTTTTCTTTTAATTTTAAAATATTTACATATTTAATCTTTATCATTCTTGTGACGCATTAAAATGTAAATTCAAGAGAGATATGTATGTCTTAGATTGTGTGCACTTTTGATATGATAGTAAATGCTAAACTAAGGGGATCAACATTTTTAATATTAACGGTTGCTTTATTTAGTGTCATTCCTTGTGCTTTATGTATGGTTAGATCTCATGCTATGTTGATAAGTATCTGGTGACGATTACTTCACGTAATAGGAGGAATTGGTAAATGTGTATGATTCTTTGCATCTCATAGAGGACTAGAGTATTTTAGTATCTTCTAGATATTTCTTATTAGTGTTTTATGACACACATTATATTTTTCACATACTTGCTTTAAAGGTAGAAGTTATTCAAAAAGGGATGTAAATTTTAGTAATGGATGTGATAGCAGAAAATGACTTGTGTGTTTCTTAATATGATATTGTAATGAGTTGTGTTGGAACAAGATGTTATGTTTCATAGTGAACTTTAGTAATGACAAAGTGGTGGAGAAAGGATATGCCATAGTCAACATAAAAGCGAAAAAAGTTTTTAAGGTGAGTCGGGATGGTTATGGTGAGTAGCAATGATACCACAACCTTATAAACTCTTAAATCTGCAATAACAATATTAAAAATATAACAAAGATAAAATAAACGAGACAAATTTTTTTATACTAAATCAACAATGACAAATTTATAAAACATAATATAAATTTATAATAAATTTAATATTATAATATACTATATATAATAATAAAATCAATTTATATTTAAAAGAAATAAAATAAATACATATAATTTATTAAATTACAAACGTGAAGGTTTAGTTGAATTAGTATAAGTCACGGCGAATTGAGTTTGTTTTAAAAACAAAACCGAAAAAAATAAAAGCAATAATCACCAAAATGAAAATAAATGTTAATTATATTTTAATCAAGCTGAGGTGGAAAGATAGTAAAATACTCACTTTTTTAGTCATGTTAAATTTGAAAAAAGAGAAGGGAGTTATAACACGTATCAAACCGTTGGATAAAACAAACGGCCATGGAAGAGGTGGCATGAGGCCTGCGAAATATTTATTCTCTTGTTATGTTACTACTCACATATAATTTACTTTTTTATTTAGTTGTGGCATTTTACAGTAGAAAAAGGCCGCTTTGGCATAACGACAAAGCTGTTGTAAAGAATACATGGATGACCATCCCTACCGCATTTTCATCAACGGCTACAAATGAAACGTACAGTTCTTTAAATCCCTGCAAATTTTGAAGGAATTTATGGTTATTTATGCGTGCAGCCACGATTTGCAAAAAAATTATGGTCTTTATAAATCATAATTTGTGTACCGTTTGCGTATTAACAGGGAGTCCACATTTTTATCGAATTTAGCCATTATGTTGTGTGAAGTTTGTGTATCGCGTAGAATTTAAAATGGATATCAAGAATTTTAAGTCTACCTAAAATAAGGATTTGACATATGTTTTCAGGCCATATTTATTGTTTTGTAATTTTAGTGACGATTGATTTTATTACTAATCTAACTGTTTGAATTAAGAATTTAGTTCTAGCTGTTTGAGGTAAGAACACTCCGTTGACATTTTCACCTTGCCTTTGCTCTAAGTTCCATATATTTTTAATTAGTTAATTTATTGCATTTATATTCATTTGCTATATTTGCAGCCAAGGCCAAATAATTGATCGTATAGTTTTTACGTGAAATCTCCTTCTCAAAAAATTGTACATTGTTTGTTTATGTGCATTTGCGATTTTCTTGGCATGTCACTCAATCTCAACATCGAACGAACACAAAGGAAGCAGTAGCAACCATTAAATAGCTACATCGAAGGAACCAAATGAAACCTTTCACTTGTTTGAACTACTGACGACATTGTCTGTTTACAAGAAGGTATATCTGTCCATGCATGTAATCTTGTCATGTTGTTCATGTATATATGTGGTCTATTTCTATCAATCTTGTCCACAAATTTAAGTCACAACTTATATATTGATATCTATCAATCTTGTCCACTTTTTTAACTAGATTTTTTTCTATTCAAACTTATCAATTACGATAAGAGAGTGATTGCAAAATAAATAATTGCAATGATGGTTAACATTATGCATGTAAGATAGTGGTACCATTGATCATAATTATTATTCCACCTCAAGCATATTTATCATATGAATGTGTTTGGAGAAAAGGGTTAAACTATAGATTTTTTGCCATTATTTTTTGATTTGAATATGATGTTTAATTCCCTAGATATTTATAAGTTTTTTGATAGAGTTAATAGAAATCGTCAGTTAATTTATACATGTGTGATGATTTTTCCAAAGATTCAAAAATAGAATAATACCTGAACTCTAGAATTCATTAGGATTTTATAATAAATTTTAGGGGTTCATTCTTAAAATAATCCTTGCTTAGATCCATGTTTGTCTAAAACCTCTATTTGATTCCATAAAACCCTTGAGGTTTTAGCAATAATTTGTTTGCATTATAGTAAAATATGCTTGCATTATATATTTGTATGGTTTATGCAAGATCATATCTCATAAAAAAAAGTTCTTAAAATTACATGTTTGCTTAGTAAATATGGTGTTTATTCTTGTTCTAAATCCATGAAATAAAAATACTTAACATTGAAATTATGTTTGAATTCATCATAGCTCTTACATGATTTCAAAACATGTCATGTTTTTAATATCTGATCAAATCCATATGCATATTGTGCCTTAATGTTTTTACTTTAAATGCTTTGAATCCAAGTTGATTTTAATTTTTTGATCTCTTAGATTAACCTTTTTAATGAAGAGTCAAGTGTTATCCAGTCTAAGTATGTAGATATACAGGTATACGAGCTTCATATTTCAAGTAGAGTTGCACATATTTTAATCTATGTTTATTTTAACTTATTACTCAGTATTAGTCTTTATTGTGGGGTTGCAAAAAACTTATCAAGTTAATAATAAGAGGGTCATGAAAACCCATTGAGTGTATTGTTGATTGCTTCAAACTAATGATATGATTTTTTGGGAATGATTTTATGATCAAGAGTTGGATATTCAATGATGCAAACAATGATTATGCATTGAATGAATGATTATGCCATAACTAAACATGAATTTCTTCAAGTAGTCAACAATATATTCAACACAATACACCTCAATTCTTCAATAATAATTCTTTTAATATGAAATATGGGTATGTATAATTATTTATTGTTGGGTTACAAAACACTTATTGTGTTCATTTTTATTTATAAATCAATCAATTTAATAATAGAAGCCTCATGGGGTTAAACATTGACTGTATTGTTGACTTCTTGAACCCCTTGATGGTAGGAATAGGCCTGATACAAGGCACTAACCAGTCAATTATATCCACTATTAGCTCAGTCAAATGACATCAAATACTGAACATGACCTACATAAGTTAGCACATTAGTAGTTAGGTGAGATCAGGTCCTAACAAGGGAGAAAGTACTGCCACATGTTCATATCAAATAACATAAACACACTATACCAACATAATGAAATTTGAAAATAGTCTTTTATTCATCTCAAAAGGTTACAAAACTCAATCTTGGCAGAATCTGGTCATGCCAAGAGAGGGATGGATTGATCATGAAAAATGCCAAGAAAGCCTACATATATAGAAAATATCAGAGAACTAGCCAAGAGATTGGCATTGAAAAGAGAAAAGGAATTTAAATTCATGTCAACTCAAGTCCTATTTGATTTCAATTTGATACAATAACCTTCAATATATCTCCTTTATCTCTTTGTCTTGCATGAAACTTCCTTTTATGTTATACCAAAAAATAGTAAAACTTTATTGTTATCTAAAATTCCCTCAAAAATAATAAAATAAAAATAAAAATAAAAAACAAAATGTTTCAATGAATATTTGAATGAATGTTTATTCTGAACTATAAAATACTTGTAATTTTAAAATAAATTTTAATTTTATCTACTTACTTTCATATTTGAATGAATTAGAATTTATATTTATTTATTATTAAATGGAAATCAAATTAATATTGTCCAAATTGATCCCCAATAATTATAAGTGTTTTTAGATATTATAAATGCTCTTACACCCACAAATGAAACTAAACTAAACTAAACCGAACCAAAAAAAATACTTAAAAATCAGATATATTACTTATTAAAAATAAAAATGAGCCTCATCCTATTATTTTTTATGATAGTAAGATTTCAAGAAGTAACACATAATGAATCTTTAATATTAAGAGTTTCTATAATTGACTTTGAGGAATTGTGATTTATAATGGTTGAAGAATTAACACATGTAATGAGATTTTTTTAAAATTGTATTAAAATGTATATAAATAATTAAGTATATAGAAGTGATGAATAAAGTAATAGACATATTTATAATATTTTATTAAGTAATATAATAGATAAAATAATAATTATTTAATTAATTATATAACTAAAGGAAAGAGGTGATATCTAAAGTTAAGATATGTGTTTTTAATGTCATATTTTTATGCTGTATTTTTATTATCAAAAAAAAATATGATGAATATTTGATATGAAAAATTCACATTTAAATGTGAGATATATTTGATTTATAAAATATGTGTTAAATAGATTTTTTTTGGAATGCAATGTACTCTTTGAATGATTTTTAAACTATACCAATGCTCTTAAAAAATAATGCAAGCAAGTTTGAAACTTTTTTGACAACTGTGTTCTCCTAGTTATAGTATTCAAAACCCATGCTCAAAATTTTATGCATCTACTATGATCACTTTTTAAATAGAAGTTATCTTTCTTGCCAAGACAATAGGGAAGCAATGCATAAAAATAGTAAGGAAAAAACCTAGTTTAGTGTGTGTTATATGAAATAATAGTAAAACTTTATTGTTATCCAAAAATCCCAAAAATAGTAATATTAACAAAAAAAACACATAAACTTGAATGCTCCAATAAATACTTGAATGAACACTTATTCTTGTATAAAATTCCTATAATTTTTAAATAGATTTTAGTTATATCTACTTCCTTTCATGTCTAAATGAACTAGAATTTGTATATGTCTATTAATAAACTAAATTCAAATTGACATTATCTTGGTGTCCAATTCGATCCCTAATAATTAAAAATTGAAAAGGGTTGGTTGGACAAGTGAATAAATGCACTCTATCTAAAATAGACTACTTACAAAAACATTTAGATATTATTAATCTTTTTGAAAAGAAAAGAAATTAAATACTTAAAGAAAAAATCTATTACTTATTAGAAAGAAAAGTGAACCTCATCCTATTATTTTTTATGATAGTAGAAGTAGCACATATAATGAATCTTTAATATCAAGAGTTTTCATAATTGACCTTGGAGAAGAAAATAATTGAAGAGTTGAGATTTATAATAGTTGAAGCATTAATACATGTAATAGGATTTTTTAAATTATATTAAAATGTATATAAATGATTTGGTATATACAAGTGATGAGTTGTATACTCTAATACACCACTAGTGTAAGAGCTATCATGCCATATACCATTCTTTTGTCCCTATCAATAAAAATTAACTTCCCTATTCTCTAAATAAATAATGTCATTTCAAATTTCTACAAGAGGATTGTGCAGTGTGAAATTTGAAGTTTTAGTTTCTATATTCTATAATTTAGGTTGGATGACATTTACAGAGAACTAAAAATGGAAATACAAAAAATAATATATAAATTATAGTGATTCATTGAAAACTTGAATGAGTGTTTATTATTTTATACAATGTTTATGATTTTTAAATAGATTTTAATTATGTTTACTTCCTTTCATGTCTAAATGAGCTAGAATGTGCACATGCTTAACCATAAATAAAATCTAAATTAACATTATATTGGTGTCCAAACTAATCCCCAATAGTTAAAATTTTAAAAGTGTCAATTCAACAAGTGAATGTGTAAACTCTATCCAAAATGGGGAACTTAAAATTATTTTTAGATAAGATAGATTTTACAATCAAGAAAGAAAAAATAAAATATATGGATTATAACAAATAAAAGTGAACTCCAACCTATTATTTTTTTATGATATTGTGATTTCAAGAAATAACACATATAACATGAGTCTATTATAATAAGAGTTTTCATAATTGAACTTGGAGGATAAACCAACTGAGGGTTCATGATTTATAATGGTTCATGCATTAATACATGTAGTGAGGAATTTTTTATTTTTATTAGAATGTGTATTTAAGTAGTTTGGTATATACTAAGTGTTGAGTTGAATATTATGATACATCATTGGTGAAATAGCTACCATGCCATATATTATTCTCTTATCTCAATACACAATACTCAAATTTTCCATCTCCAAAGTAAATAATGTGCTTTCAAGCTACCATAAGAGGACTATCAAATATGAAATTTGAAGTTTTAGTTGTTATATTCCATAAAATCGGTTGAATGCCATTGATAATTTTTTATGGGGATTGATAAGGAGATTGTTAAATATTTTGTATAGAGACTATGAGATGAATTTGATACAGTGAAAATATTATAAATTTTCTTAAGGAAAAAATTGTTAGTTGCAGGACATTATTATAGCAATAGAAAAAAGATGGCTAAAAATGTATGCATCCGAAACAAGAGTCAAATTTTTTAATGCAAGAGAGATACTTAAAATTTGTTGTCAAGGATATAAAATTATGTCACTACAGTTAGATAATAGTTTATATTATTTCTTATTTTATGATCTAACAAGACAAAAAACTAATAATATTTATGGAATATTGTTAAAGATGTATCTAGATTAAAGTAGACGTCACTACACTTTTATACAAATAAAAAAGATAAATTAAATTTGGATACTTATCTTGTTTCATGTCTCTATAGGACTATGAGTGTGTGCAATTGACAAGAATGACAAAAGATAGATTAGGGGTGACTCAGATTTAGAAACTACCTAAAAAAGTATACATAGATGAGTCTAGTAGTAAATGGACACCTATAAAAACCTAGAGCCATTTGATATCTAAAAAAGTTGTCACTTAAGATGTGTGAAATCGTTCTGACATAGATTTTTATTTCTGATTGTAAACAACTATCTTATGCAATATTAAAATCTTACTATGTGTGTCATTTCTTAGTTTTATCTCCCCCTCAAAACATTATATCAAATTTTGAAACAAGTTTTTCTTGAAAAAAGGAATGGAAAATATGGGTTTAGATGAACCCCAACCCCTTCAAATGAGTGGCTATTAAAAATTGCATATATATGTGGAACATAGGCATGACCCAACATCCTAATGGACGTGGAATTATCTTCACCATTGACCCAAAATGACATTTAAGCAATCTAAATAAGCATTTGTATTGAAGAACAATTAAATGGAACAAAAGCCTACATGAACACCCCCACTTAATTGTATCTTAAGTGGGTAGAGAATTGGGTCCCAAAAATTAGGCCTGATTAGGTACCCAAGTACATAACAAATTGAAGACTAAGAAGCACCCCTGAAGAAGATGATGTTGAAGTTGTCAATACTCCAAGTAGAACTCGTAAAGTGATCAATTGATAAGATACTCTATTTGTAGACTAAAAAATCTCCATCTGCATCAAACAATGTTTCTTCGCTTTGCTAGAGGTAGAACATGATGAGTGTACTATAAGTATACTCATTCCATAATGGAAGATGAAGGTAGTAGTGTGAAGATATATGAAAGTGGTCCACATATGATGTGTGGCATAGGTATAGAAATATTATGCACAATAACTTAAGGTAGTTCCACTAAAGTAGACCTATTACAAGACTAGCATGGAATGTTCACTAAAATAATACATGTGAAGTGAAGATCATGGCTAAATAACCCTCAAAACTAAATAATAGAGTATAGATGAAGCATGTAGATCTAAAGAATTAGTATCCATAGCAATAAATGAATCATCGATGCTCTCAATAAGTGTACTCTCACTAGAGATAATATACTCCTCTAAGGTAAAATTTATGATGGATATAAAATAATAACATTATGTATAAGAATGACGTAGAATCTATAAAAAGACATCTTAGGTATTGAAAAATCTCATACCATAGTGGTGGCTCAACAAAGAGAAGAACGATGTCCAACATGAATGAATTGTCACAAGAAATGATAGTAGGAGGAAAGAGTATAATCTCATAAGAGATAGCATGAGGTGGAGGAGGAGAATATGATATTAAAATCTCTATAGAATTGTCTCCAAAAATATTATGAAGAGTACTGCAAATAGTGCTTAGATAGTTTGCATTCTCCATGTGGTGGTGTAGATCCATGGAAACATTTAACAACTGGCCATAGACCCTGTGACATGAATTGAGCCTATCATTGAGTTGAACTTGCTTAGTGGGTGTAGGCATATATCCATATGAAAATGGATAGAGCTCTTGTTATATGAACAAATGTTTCACGCATAAATGCCATGAAGCATAGTTTGTCCTTCCAAGAAGAAGCATAGCCATGATTTGCCTAGTTTATTTACACTTATATTAATGAATTATCTAACAAAACCTTTGTCTTGCTCAGTTCTTAAAAACCAAACAAGGACTTATAAGATGATATTTTGAGCTAATCATGTAATTTTCATGGTTTCTTTGCATCTTTTATTTATGAATTGTCTTTTCAAACTTTTGGCTCTGTCATTGAAGGAAAACTGTAATTATTCTTACCACTAGGTGTAAGTTAAATCAACATCACCCTCAATCCTAAAATTAATTGATTCTTCATTAAAATTAGAATTTTATCAATGGAGGACAAATTTTATATGAAAAAAAATGTGATCATTTTAATTTATAGCATTTGTTTAATTTTCAAAATCAAGGAAAACATTATGATGTCACAAACATATGATATTGTAAGGGATTATTATGGTGCCTAATTTTGAAAACCCTAGAAAGGATTTGTTAAGTCCAATTTTTTTCTTCTAATTATGCATTTTTTATGGTTTTTTCAATCATATATTTATAAATTGAATATAAAAACCATAGGATCCATCAGAGAAGAGGAATTTAGATACAAGTAATATTAACTTCACCTTGAAACCAATAGTTCATAGATTTCTCATTAAAATTATGATTTCTATGAGAGATGAAAAATATGCCAAAAAAAATTGTTGTTATAATACATGTTTATTTTTTATGTACCTATCCAAACCCTCCACTGGAGTGTCTTCCCAAATCCAGTTAGGACTCTACCCCCAAAATGTCTCATGGTATAAGGACTACATTGTCCACAGGAAACAATTTGAACCTCATGCATTCATTACTGATGTCTTCTACGAAGAACTACTGGTAGAGGTAATCTTCTACCCAAATCGACCCTAGGAATGTCCTATTCTCTCCTTTAAAGGATATGTATGTTGGAAGCGTCATAGTGGCCATGATATCGATGATATCAACACTCACTTTAAATTTCATTAGTATTAAAATTATGAAACACTCCAGACATGATTTCAATCTATATCATGCCCATCTCCTTTGCTTTACTCTATTTCAAGCCTTTGAATCCTCTAGACACCGGCTACTAAAATAATGAAGATAATTGATTAGATCAAGGTTAGTAAATAATAAATAGATATTTTAATTTGAATTCTTGGATTACATGGAAGATATGAACTAGCACAACTTAACAACAAATCCCAAAAATTGGTTAGCTTTTCACAAGGAAAAATCACTAACAAGAAGAGTTGTAGGCCATCACGAGAGGAAGAGTGGATTGTTGTAAACCTAGGGTTTCCTTGTTTTTTTACTCAACCACCCCCAAAATTGAGTAACACCCTCCACCATATGTAGTCTATCCTTTTTCTAATGTGGACTAATGTGAGCTATGGATGTATATTGTCATAAGTAGGATGGAATAGAGAGGCCAAATAGAGAATTCTAGAGGAGATTACACATTTCAATGCCATTTAATGGGAGATCACACACAACTAGGAAATGTGGGGTTTGTAGGTGGATGGTGATTAGAGATCCACAATCGAGGATTCAAATTACTATAAGATCTACTTGAGAGAGACACAATCCAACAAAGTTTGTCATTCATCATGGACTGATAAACTGCCCAGGTTGACACTGAGCTCTTCCTCCAATATCATGCTAAGAGGTATAAAAATGATGGAGCTACAAATCCCCATAATTTTAATGGCACCAAGATTGAAAGGCCCCAAGA
Source organism: Torreya grandis (assembly GCA_037957365.1). Taxonomy (NCBI): domain Eukaryota; kingdom Viridiplantae; phylum Streptophyta; class Pinopsida; order Cupressales; family Taxaceae; genus Torreya; species Torreya grandis. The sequence continues at coordinate 748,236 of JARHVA010006268.1, read as the reverse complement.
GCTCCCATACAGACATCCACCTACAAAGAAAATTGATAGATTTTCTCAAGGTTTGAATCATGCATCAAGCACAAAATAATGCATTCAGTTTTCAAATCAATGTTTAATATTGATACACAGAGTTTTATCTATGTTCTCATAGAGCTTTAATACTTATTAAACATTGCCAATAAAATGATACAATGAAACTTGGAGGATAAAAAGTTCATTCATTTAGGTGTGGCAAACAAGAATCGACACTGATACTGACATACATGACAGAATATTTATTTTGATTGCCAACAAATCTAACACTTATTGTTGATGATGTCAGCACCCTGCTCTATAATAACATGCTGATAGTCTTGATTGATGCTAACACTGACATACATGCCAAAATATTTATTTTGATTGCCAACAAATCTGACACTTATTGTTGACGATGTCAGCACCCTGCTCTATAATAACATGTTGATAGTCTTGACCAATCAAAATTTAGTTAAATAGATTTTTTTCATATGTTTAGTTAACAAATGCATATGTTAGCTATTGTATAGTTTAAAAAAATTTAATACACAAAAAACAATAATTTTTTATTAGTTAAAAAGAGATAGTTTAATCAGGATTTAAAGTAAATTGAATACTTTGGTTCACCCTTCAGGACTAATAACATGTAAGGGGGCCATTTAGATAGGATTTCAATATTTGAGTTTTTTTGGTTGTTATTGAACTACATTTAGTTTAGTGTTCCTATTTAGAATTCATATCATATGTATATTTGTAATAAGAGCCTCTTATTCTTTCCTTACTTAAGTAATAAAATTTGAAAGCTTAAAAGATAATAAAATGTTTTTTAGGTATGTTAAAAAATAAATTCAATTTTTTCAAGCTATTATATAATTATAACATGGAAAAAAATTTCAAAGTTTAACAATTAGAATATTTATAATATTATAAAAACTTTAAAGTTACATGGTGTTCTTAATATAAATTTGTGTTAAAAATATGTCCCCATTTCATATGTGTGAGAAGATCCTTCATGCCACATCAATTTCTTGCATCATCTGCCACATCACCATGAATAGTACTAACGAATAGTGTTGTATGAACAATATTTTTCCTGCTGCATCACTTAGCATGGCAAGTGGAAAAATAGTTTTATAACGTGGATGTTAAGTCTTGCATTGAGATAGACTGATGTGTGGTATTTTACAAGGTGTTGTAGAAGCATGCAAGGTTGTCACATGTTTATATGCTTAGCATGAGATGTTGTGAATGTCCTAAAACATGTGTAAGACTAGAATGTTACGTGATGTTCATTTTGATGTTGTAAAAACACAAAAAGATATGGTGGAGGTTTCAAAAGTGCCACAAATTATCATGGTGATTCATCTTGGTGCTGTGGAAGCATACAAGTGTAGAGGGTCATCCCTTTTTGCATGTCAAATTTTGCTAGCAGCAAGAATTGATCCCTTGTGGGCTCTTTGTGAGCTAAGAAACTTCACCAGTTGAACCAATAACTAAAAAGGCAAGGCCAATTTTCCTTTTTCCTGAATGAAAAAAATAAAAAATAAGAAGCAACAACAATTTATACAAGGACAATTTTTCTACAGATTTTATGCAGGTGGGTTTGAGGTATTGATTAAAACCCAAACCCTTAGTACCTTTTTGTATATTATTGTTAGTTATGGATTTATCATAGTTCTTTACTGCAAGAATATTTGGGGTAATGATTAAAACCCTAACCCTCTCTATACACTAGAATCTATTTTCTTGTATGTTAGTGTTTGTGATGGCTTTATGCTAGTTTTTTTTTTTTTTTTTTTTTTTTTTTTTTCTGCAAGAGCATTTGAGGCATTTAGTCTTTCTTAGTACAATGTGGGAGATGCCTTGAAAGATGTGGGTTATTATGCATGATATAATGGGATCTAATCCAAACTCCATAGTGATGAGGGAAGGTAGTCATGGATCAGAGCAGGTGGGTTGACCTACTCTAAAGCTCCATCTAGTTAATTTATGCCTTCACTTATATCACATTTTGTAATTCAATATCAGGTTGGTTGTTTCTATATTTATTGGCATTGTTTATTTCTTATTTTGTTTTGAATATGTTAGATTTTTGTTATATGAGTAATATTGTTGTTTTAATTTCCACTATTGGACAATTAGATAAGTCTTGGTTTTCAATGGAGTTTTTCTTTTTATATCTTGTAGGAAAATTAGTAAGTTTATTATTTTGATAATGAAATACATGGTAAATAACTATGTTTAATTAATAATTTCCAAGTGTTAACATAGAAAAAATAGAAAACTAATTTTATTGTTAATTCTACTCCATCCTGCACAATAGCTAAAACCATCTGCTCTATTGTTGGGCAAGAAGAAATTGCAAATTCATGTACAATAATTATGATCAACATAGCAAAATAGATTCATCTAATAATAATAATTAAGCTATGTAGATAGATTCATGGATTTTGAGAATTATTCCAACAAAAACTTACCCCAAGAACCAGATGATTGCACCCACAACATCAAATATCAGAGAGAACAAGGCAAACAAAAACCCCAACAAAAATATCAATAGTCTGTAGTGGAATATAACTCTATGGAGATGGGAAATGATTGTCCTCGATCTTTAATTAGAAAACAAGTTTTAAATTTTCTGCTTCAATAAATCCTGCACTAAACAACTAAGGCTGCTACACTCACGGTCACTATTTCTTTGCCATTGGTGGTCAGGTCAAGGTTTCAGGCTATGGTTTTTGTTGGTGGTTAGGTAAAAATTATGATTAAGTTTGTCATGGTTGGGGTTTGAAAAGTCTATGGTGTTGTGGGTTTGAGGGAGTTGATACTAGCATGCACGTAGTTTGTGTGTGCTACTCATGTTGAGCATCTTTACCAGGTGTTCTTAATAAAGATGCTAACATTAGTGCAAGGGTAGATGAGCAACCCCCAATAACTAAATTAAGATTTGGTATCTCAAAACCTCCTTGATCGATTGAAGGGTATCCATTTAGCCAACTTTCCTGAGACATATAAACCCAACCTCAATATTTTTTATATCTTTTAAAAAATATATGTTGGTGGATGGCATGACTACATAGTTTACCATCATTTATCTCAATTAGACTATAATTATGTTAATTTTTTATTTTTTAATTAATTTTTAAAACTTTTTAAATATGTTTATAATTAATAAAATTTTAATAATAATAACACATTTAAATTATGATTAAAGTATCATGGGAATGTAATCTTATTTTCATGTCAAATTTACATTATTTTGAAAGTATCAGGTGAATGTAGTCTTATTTTCATGTCAACTTATATTTGTAGACTAATGTAGCATTATAAAATATATATTTAATTTTATTTTAGAACAGTTGTTGAAAAATGAAAAACTTATTATGATGAATTCAATTTAAATTTAATTTAAATGTTTTTAAATTTTCTAATAACAAGTAGGAGTGTGCGTCTAATCTCTTAACTTAGGTTTAAGTTGAATATTGTGTCCCAAAAAAGAGAGAAATTTATTATCCAGTTATATGATTATTGAGATGGGACTATTTATATTATTATAAGACAGAGGTTTCTCCTTTCAAAGTGACACATGATGGTCTATTTTATCTTTATAGTGATAAAATTTCCTTCATTGTGTTGAATCCATGTGAAATGGGTCATTTTTAGTTAAATTCTCTTTAGAGAGGAAACATGAACACACAATAAAAAAAATTGGTGGTCTAATGAGTCTCATACACCTAAATGAAAAAACATTGTCTCTATTGCATGTGAAATGGGTCTCATTACTATGAATGAACTCTAAAAAAAACATTAACATGGAAACACAACATATGTGGTGGTATTTAATATGTTCCCAAGCCATAAATCAACAAAATTTTGCATATATTGAATGTGAAAGGGGCCCTATTACTACAGATTATCTCTACAAAGGATGCATAAACATAAAAAAAATGATAGATGGTGGTCTAATGTGTTCTCATCCCTAAATATTCCTCTATTTTCTCATTTCATAAAATAGGGGCCATGTTTAGTTGATTTATCTTAACAAATGAAACATGAACACACACAAATGACACCTGGTAGTCTAGTTTCTCCCTATAGCCCTAAATATTCCTATGTTGTATTGATTTCATATGAAAGGGGCTCTTTTTAGTCATATTTTCTTAATAAATAAAATATGGACATATAAAAATGACACATGATGGTCTAATGTGTCCTCTACCCTTAAATTGATAAATGTTGCCTCTATTGCATGTGAAATGGAACAAACTAATTGGAATTCATTCTAAAAACTAGACATTGACGCACACAAAATGATACATGTGGTGGTCTTTAATATGTCTTCTAGCCCTAAATTTGATAAATGTTTCCTTCATTTACTATGAAATGAGCCCTATTACTAAAAAATCACTCTGAAAAGGATACAAGAACACATAAAAATGACACATGATGTTCTGATGTCTCCTTTACCCCTAAATATTCCTCCATTACCTCAATTGCATGTGATAGGGGCCAAGTTTAGTCAATTTCATATATATTTCCTTTGACACTTAACCTATTAGTGGATGTGACATGAAAGGGTAATCACTGCTTCTTCTACTGGGAATCTTCACCTCACTAGACTCAAATGGATGAATGTGTTGTATCTTGACCAATAAATAATATAATATATAGATGGATGCATCTATGTATGTGTTATAATATGATGGATATATATTTATTACTATATATATATATATATATATATATATATATATATATATATATATATATATATATATATATATATATATATTATGTTTAATTTATGACACATGTACACATTATCTAAAATTAATGCGTATGTGTTATTTTATGTATGCATTATAGTGTGCACACGTTTAGGTTTAGTAATTCCCAAGATTGTATGTGATTTCAAGATTTTTGAATGTGAATTATCATCTTTTTGGATCCCCAATTTGGTGAATTTATCCATGGATAACTACAAATTCTAAAGAATGTATGTGATCATTATACTCTAATGCTGAGAAGTAGGAGTGTGTGTACTTGTGCTTCCTTATTTAGGGATGTGAAGAACCCTTATACACAAACACAAGAGCAGATTATAGATAAAGGATATCCATGATAGATGGATGTTGCATTCTCAGGAACATAACAAACCTTGAAGTTTGATCCAATGACCTTGATTTTGTGGTGGTGCTGCTACAAGTGAGTAATATATGTGTTGTATGAGTTTGATATATAGTGATGAAAACTTTGTTATATAGGAGTGAAGTTGAGAAAAATTATGTGCTATAGCTTTGTTAAGAACTATGATGCTTTTTGTATGAGCAAAAAACATGTTATTGTAACAAAGGTTACCCTATTGATGGTGTAGAACCATAAAGGTGTTGGTACATAGCACAAGGCACATTATGTAGATATCAGTGTATGCATATATGTATAACATAAAGTGTTTTTATCCAATTAATTAATGATGTGGAAAAAATTACATTTTTAAGATAACTATAGAGAGGAAGATAATTTCTCTCATCTGTAAAGGTCTATCCACTCAAATTAAGCTTTAGTGCATGCACATTTCTTTGGACTAGAATTTCTGAAAACCAATAGGTGAATTGAGAACAACAATTTGTTCTATAGAGAACACAAGGATAAAGATCCCAAAACTTATCATATGTATGATTACTATGATGGAAATGGTTGTAAATAATCAAGGAGTGTATTGGGTGTCTATGAAGAGATCATTTTCATGTAGTTGGTGTTGTTGAGCCACATGATTTTATTTGCACCAACAATGCACAAATTATCATTGAGTCACATAGCTTAGTTGGTGTTGTTTTTGTGTTGGAATATTATGATTGGAATTATACAAATTTTTTTGAGGCTTATTTTATGCTGAGTATTGTTGAGAAGCTTGCACATATGATTTTACATGGTGTTGCCATAAAGATATATGTTATTTTTACCACTATTGTTGCTTATGCATAGAGCACAAATATGAATATTGAACTTGGTTACATAATGACTTGTATGTGGCGTGTGGTTGAGATATTCATACATATTTTTTATCTTTGTGAGAGGAATGTTGGGTTAACAAACCCTAGTGTGAAAGTGAAAACATAAAGGCTATATTTTGTAGAGTGTGATGTGGAAGAATTTTTGGTGCTTGACTATAATGATAAATATATGAAACCTTCTCTACTTGTACTACAATCAATGTAACAAAAACCCATCTTACACTTTTTCATCTCCATCTAGAGGGGATCTATGATGTTTTGGCCCATCTTGAGGGGGTATATTATGTCTTGGACCTTATATGGTCTCTTCTAAATTATCTTTAAATACTTAGTAAATTCCTATAAATAATTACTAGAACCTTTCATGTCCAAATGAAGTACAATATTTAAATATATTTATAGATAAAATTTAAGTTTAAATTTAGACAATACAAACATTAAAGTTGTTTTCTAATAATTGGTAGCTACAAGAAAGAAAGCTATAAATAGAAGTGTGTTTGACATAAAAGGGGGACACACAAGGAATTTTAAGCATAAGGTGAGATGTGGATGAGAGGGGTATCTTAAAATAAGATATGATGTATTACAAGATGCACAAGAGAGGGAGGATTACCACTATGGAAGTCAAAAAAAGAGTTTATATTCTCCAATTTAAACCAAATCAATCTAACATAACAAACACATTAAATTATTTATAAAATATAATTAATATATAAATATCACATGATAATTTTTAGATGTAGCCAATAATATCACACTTTAATATTCATGGTACATATCAAATAAAACATAGATACGATATTTGTGCTTCTAAAACTCCTAAAACTACTCCAATGCTCCTTTAGACCTTCAAAATGTCATGTGCATGGATAAATGTTTACAATAATAAATTTATAAAATACATGAAATATATATTGAAAATTATTCACCGACTTTTGTTGAAATGTGTGAGGGCGTCCTTGCTTGAGTTATTTACATCTTTGAATCTTTGCCAAATAAAAAATACTTATAGAAATTTAAATTTTAGAATTTGTGCTAATTCTTCTATTAGTTTAAATAAAAATGGTTGCTCTTAAATTTGACATCCATTTAAGTGTCTTAGGATAATTTTTCTTCTTGCTTGAAGAAGGGGATCAAAAAATTAGGTAATTTTAGATATATGATAGATTTTGGAGCCCTTTTTTATTATGGAATATTTTTTTTGAGACCGATGCATCGGTGCAATTAAAATAATACAATCCATAAAAATTAAAATCATTGATTAATTTTTTTAGAGAATAACTATCAATAGAGAAAACTATATTATGAAAAATCTAAGACAAAAAACTCGAGATTAATATATCTAAAAAAATTGAAATAAATATATTTAAGCTATATATACCACTTTTGAATATATTTAATATATTTATACTAATTTTAAAATACTTAAAATATTTTCTATAACTAATATTTCATATCTAACCTTTTTCTATAGAAAATTAAGCAAATTGTAAAGGACACATGAAAATACCAAGCAATCTTTGTAACAGGAAATGGTGTCATAGACCAACAAAAATGAATTACAAGGGAAGGACTTATTAATTTAATTATAATTGAATACAAAGATAAGTCTTGTAAAAATTTACATGGGAAACATGTTAAATTTAAAATAAGCAAATTGTAAAGGACACATGAAAATGCTAAGCAAACTTTGTAATTGGAACTAGTGTCATAGACCAACAAAAATAAATTACAATGGAAAGAGATTATTAATTTAATTATAATTGAATAAAAAGATAAGGCTTGTACAAATTTACACAAGAAAAATTTTAAATTTAAATTAAGCAAATTGTAAAGGACACATGAAAATGCTGAGCAAACTTTTTAATAGGAAATGGTGTCATAGACCAACAAAAACAAATTATAATGGAAGGATCTTATTAATTTAATTGTAATTGAATACAAAGCTAAGGCTTGTAAAAATTTGTACATGAAATATGTTAAATTTAAATAAATCAAATTGTAAAGGACACAAGAAAATGCCAAGCAATCTTTGTAATAGGAAATGGTGTCATAGACCAATAAAACCAAATTACAATGGAAAGAGATTATTAATTTAATTATAATTGAATAAAAAGATAAGGATTGTACAAATTTTTATGGGAAATATGTTAAATTTATATTAACTTAGATAAAATTCAATAATGGCATTGGGTTACAAATGTAATGATCTAAATCTTGGCAATTTTTATTATTAGTAACTAGTTTAAAGGTCCAAGTAATGTCAAAAGGGATTGTTTAGTAGGATACAGTTTGTTGAAACATCTTGGTGTCTAATGCAAAAGAATAACACTAAATCACATTTTAAGGCCGAAGATGCAAATCACATCAAACTAATAGACCTCAAGCAGTCCATAAAGACAAAATTTTTGAATGTACTTTAGTCTCTATTCTACTGCTCTTATTCATGGGAGAAGTATCAATCCCATCCTCCCCTTCCCCATTATTAGCCATATAATGGTCTCTTGAAGACCTGGTTGTCAAATAATCTCCATGTCTACTGCTTAAACCCTTTCTACTCTCTATGGGTGGCAATATGGAGCTTAGCACATCATTGCCCACAACTAGATTCATTTTTGTATTGAGATAGCCAAATATCAATAAAAGACAAATCAAAAAGGGTTCTTGCTACACAAAAAAGACAAAACTCCCTGACACACAAAAACATAAATAGTTTTTTCTTTTTTGTTAATATCATGCAGGCCAAACATGAGGGGACAAATGGGTTTACAATTTATATTAGAAACCAGTAATACTCAAAGGCTTGAAGATTGTATATTGCTAAAATGTAGCATTTGATAGGAGAAACCACATAAGAAGGTTATACTTGTTAAAATGGAACACATGATACCTTGACACAAAAATAAAGAATTGAGCTTATAAAATGATTTAAAAATATTAATATTCATTAAATTTCTATTTACCTTAATCATAGAACCAATCATGTGAATAATATGATCAAGCACACTGGTCTCTCAGCTTCAAAATACCACTGGTGAAAAAGTGTCTTGTATATACTGCATGCTACAACAAGTCTGCCTTGGCAAAATCCAATATCTTGTGAAACACACATTATAAGTGTGTCTATGATTTCATGCATTTAAAATTCTAAACAAATAAAGATACTATATTGTGGAGACACTTGAAATAAAAATCCAATTCAAATCTTGGTATACAATTGCAAGGCAAAGCATTAAAAAATACTCAAGATTTAAATAGTGCTCTGATTGATGAGATCATACCACATAAACTCTGTATATCCAATGCCAGCAATCGATAGTGAATATTGTTTTTTCCTATATATTCATCCATAGTCACATCTACAATGACAACACCACCACTTGTAGCCATAAACAACATCAATGTAATAAAAGTGGGGATCTTATTGTGTAAGGAGATGACCAATATTGAGATCAACACCATAAAACCTGCTTTTCATACAAAGGATAAATTGATGTTAAGTGTGCAATAGATTTACTTCAGGTGATGTCATGCTTAAACATCTCAAAATATTTTTCACATCAATTTCAATTTTATTTCAAACACTTGTCTGAAAAATACCACTCTTACAATTATATCTATATATATGAATGAAATGAATTTTAATTATTATATAATATATATTATAATGTTTTTATATTTTAAAAATCAATTATATATATATATATATATATATTAAAATTGTGGAAAAAAAAATTTATTGATGAAGTGGGTTAATTAAAAAAGGAGAATTACTAGAGTTTGTTGGGCATAGGAGGGCATGAAACTGTAAATAAAAACAATTTAAATCATATAAAAATATTTTAATATCCAAATGCTAAACAAAAAGAGGAATAATAAAGATTTATCAAAAGTATGAACATGAATTATTATTTTTATTTAAATAACATGAAAAATAATATGCCACAAGGCCCATGACATTAAAGAAGACTCAACATCTAATAAAACATTAGTATTATTTTAGATTATTTTTAGGCAACAGTCCTAAACCGAATAATTAGTGTTTTTTAAAATTTATAAATCCTAAGTTATTGTTGAATTTTTACAAATACCATATCGCACTTAAAATTAGAATCAATGTTGTACATAAAGTCATTATCAAATTTGCATAGTCACCTTAAATTTAGATGTAAGGTCCTATTTAATGTGAGACCTATTGTCACTTTTAAATTTAAATTTATTGTCATACTTTACGTTGAATCTAATGTGGTACGTAGAATTTCTTTGGTAAGATTTAAAGTCACGATTTTGGATACTTATAAAGTCACTAGGAAACATTATAAATGTTTCTAATGATGAATCATCAATGTCATCATAAATTCAATTAAAAAATCACCCTCGACATCTTATGGATAGCGTTAATAGGTGATGTTGAGGTGATAGTTTTTTCAACAATATATTATCTTTAGGTCGATATTTTATTTATATAATTTAAAGTTGGTAGTAGAGACAACTTAAATATTCCTATCTAAATTAAAATTCTAATTCAAAGGTAAAATATGACCTTCTAAATTTTATTGATTGTTGAAATTAAGACAAATTAAATCATAAATTAATACAATGATATGCTAAAATAATTATGCATAGTTTATCATAGGAGACGAAATACTTCATTATCTTTAACCTTGTAATGCACACCCCTAAAAACTCACTTAAACCATATGCTATAAATAAATCTGAGATTAGAACATCAATCTAGATATAATATATTTAATCAATACGTAACATATATAAATTATAAAATGACATATATTAACATGTATTATCCCTAAACATTTTCTAAATAAAATAGTTTTCTATTTTTGTATCATTTTCAAAAAATAATTGTAAGCTATATATATTTTTTTAGAAATTTCTAATATAACTCAAGATGAAATGTAAATAATATGGTTTTATTAACCCATTATTAATAACATTATCGTGATGTGAATAACACTATTCTATTTACATGTGTGAGTTTATTAAATAAGATACCTTCATATCTATATTATCTTTAAATATTATTTAAATAACATAATTTTAATTTATATATTATTTTAAAATATTTGAAAGACTTTTGTAAAACGTACCCAATCATTAAATGAAAAATACATTATAAACCATGATAAATATACTTTTACATCTATTTAGGGAAGTATTGGGCAAAGGGGATTGTGGCACCGTTTACTTTGTAAGTTCCTATGCAAATCAAACAAATGTAATTCAATATAACAGTGGTAAACAAATAATGTTTGATTGTATATAAACGTGATTATCGTTTCTTCCCTTTCTTTTCAAGGGGACTTTGTGTGATGGAAGAAAAGTTGCAGTAAAGAACATGCTCATCGGAAGCGGTCGAGGTAAAGAACAGTGGAGAAATGATTTGGCCGCTCTAATTAAGGATACACCATCCGAACATTTTGACGCTTGTGGGATATTGCTTTGAAGGCGATTTGATTTTAGTCTATGAATATATGGCTGGAGGGAATCTGGCAGATTTACTTTTCGGTAAGTATCCTGCCCTGTTCTGTGGTTGTATGTTTTAAAGTGAAAAGAGGGTTTAATTTGAAATTTAAATTTTTATCACTTTCAACAACAGCTGGTGAAAGTAAGCAGATCATTGACTGGCCAACAACACTGAAAATTATACCAGACATAATAACAGGACATTTTTGTTATTATTTTGTTATTTTTTTATGGTTAGTTTGGATACAAGCAATATGGAAAGATCAATCCTAACAGCCCTTTGATGCACTCAAACAAATCCGGACTTGCCTCCAGCAGCATCGCGCATGGTAGCTATGCTTTCAACAGACGAGGAGATTCCCACTCTACCAGTCAAACAGCATCTAGATGCTCGTCGGCCCTGAAATGAAAAGAGCAGCTATGACAGATGAGGAAGGTCGCTATTTTGGGACATGCGACGAGGACGTCGGCGAAATTGAACTATCTTCAATAAATGCTCTGACATAACTGAAATCCTGTTTCCTTGTCAAACCGTACGATTAGATGTTTTTGTGTGCAAATAAATTACAGTTATATATTTAAGAAGAAAATTTAAGTTGTCTTTTCATTATTGACACTTACAAAAAAAAATGGAGTAAATATAAATACGCTTGACTTAAAAGGGGATACACAAAAAAATGGAGTAAATATAAATAGACTTGACTTAAAAGGGGATACCCAAAGAATCTTAAGTGTTAGGGGAGATGTGAATAAAGAGAGGACTCTTAAAATAAGATATGATGTATTATAGGGTGTGCAAGAGAGAGAACACAAGAGAGAAAGAATTAGCACTGAAATTTTAAATCAAATTCATCTAATAGAATGAATATATTAAATTTTTATAAAAATAAATTAATAGATAAATGTCACATAATTATTTTTAAGTGTTTATATAATGTTTCATTTTAATATGTGTGGTATATATCAAATTAAAATAAATAGATGGTGGATATAATATTTGCACACTTAAAACTCTTATATCTACTCCAATGCTCTTTTAGACCTTTAAAATTGACATGCACAGATAAGTATTTACAATAATACTTGTTGAATTAGACAAAATATACATTGGAAGTGATTCATTTTTTTTTGTTGAAAAATGTTAGGGTGTTCTTATATGAGTTTACTTCATCTACAAATCTTTGTCAAGTAAAAATTTGTAACTGGAAATTATATTCTCAAAACTTATGTTAAATTTTGCATGCATTTCAATATAAATTGTTGATTTCAAATTTGATATCTATTTAATTGTCATAAGATAATTCTTCGTCTTACTTAAAAAAGAGGATAAAAAATTACAATATTTTAAATGTATGATTGAATTTCCAAACTCTTATTCTTCCAAAAATATTTTTTTAAACTATTCAATATAATTAAAATAAAATCATTTTTCACTAATCATAAATAATATTTTTTAATAAATGATAAAACTCAACCGATTTTATCAAAATTATGTAAAAGAATAAGAAATGTTTATTTTTAAGTAACTCAAATGATAATAGGCCACCAGACCCACTATACTTAGGAAGATTCATCCCTGTGACCCAACATCTAGTATTTTCTTAGCTCCTGGCAAAAATCCTCAATCGTATGATATTATTATGGACTTAAATTTTTAAATCAGAAACTATTTACTTAGTGATACGAAGTTCAAAAATCCAATATCATGTGCAATTAACGTTTTTTAAATTTTTAGAGCCTAAAATACTGCTGGTTTTTTTCAAAATTTTTATGAATAGAATGTAAAAAAATCTGAAAGATTATATCTAATCGGTTTAGACTAAATATATATTTAGTCTTTGAAAATTTATTATTTAAAGGTATACATACCTGACTTTAGAAGGGCAATGTTGATTGCATAATTTTCATAAAAACTAAAATTGACCAGAAGTGTACGTAATTAGTATGCACAACTTGGTGGTTTTATTATTTCCATGAATGATATAAATTATACTAAAACATACATATATAAAATTGATTGTTTGAATAAAATATAATTATTTATATATATTGCTGAAGACTCTTTGATATAAAAAAGTCCACAGTTAAATTTAACTTTATAATAGGAATCATTGACATTTCATCTTAATGGACGTTGTTTGTAAGGAGAGTTCCTTCTAGATAGTCTTCCTAAAAGCCCAAGCCAAAGATAATTTTTTCTTTCCATTCCATGGAAATTCTATTTTTCTACTTTCTTTTCGAAACTTATTGAGGCCAAGGCAATACATTTGGAACTTTCGAAGAAGTCAGGCCTAGTCCCCCACAACATTAAAGGTCAGCCAAATTTATATGGTAGTGATGAGAAAATAACCTTTTTAATATATTTGTTTTACTCTCAAATGAAGAAAAAGAATAATTCAATTATATTCATATTTGTCTGGTAATGTTAAAGATTCTTATTGACTACGAAGATCTGTGAGAAGTAGATTGTATGAATTTCAATCTACTACTTCAAATGCAAGTTCTCCTCATGTTTACACTTACTTTCTACATTTCAAGAAATCATACAGGTTTGGATGTTCAATACCAATCACATCATTAAAAGGAATCATACAGGTTTAGATGTTCAATGCCAATCACATCATTAAATAATTATATAAATTTAATGAATTAAATTTTGATAGCTTATTTTTATTTGACAGGGTAAAAGTCGGGTTTTAAAATATCCTAGAACTTAATATAAAGGAGAAATAGATAACACATGTACGTTTACTTGAATCGCCTCTACCAATGGCGATTAAACAGGCATAATGATGAAGGAAAACTTACCTACCTTTGGACCAACACCTACCTTAACCGAATAAATAAAATCACCATCCTTCAACAATCAACCTAGGTGAAATTAGGCAATCTCCTGCGAAACTTTCAGCCAACATCCACAAAACTTCCCCATAGGGGCCAACTTGAGTAGAGGGTCATGATGGGAAATTACTAAACCATAATTCTTCTATCATTTTTCTTTTTTTGCACTTTGGTCCACTCTAGCTTATCTTTCACTATTTATGGGGATATTGGCATAGAGATTTCAATTGATTTAAAGCACTAAGATTTATCTTTTACAATTAATAATATTAATTAATTTTAATTATGTGAAAGATAATATATATTTTTATATAATTAAATTCATATTTAAGTGAAATTTTAATTCAATCTAATATCGCATTTAAAATTAGAATCAATGTTGTACATAAAGTCATTTTTAAATTTGCATAGTCACCTTAAATTTAGATGTAAGGTCCCATTCAATGTGAGATTTATTGTCACATTTTAAGTTGAATCTAATGTGGTACGTATAATTTCCTTGGTAAGATTCAAATTCATGATTTTGGACATTTATAAAGTCACTAGGAAATATTATAAATGTTTTTAATGATGAACCATCAATGTCATCATAAATTCAATAAAAAAATCAACCTTATGGATAGCATTAATAAGTGATGTTGGGGTGATAGTTTTTCAACAATATGTTATCTTTAGGTCGATATTTTATTTATATAATTTAAAGTTGGTAGTAGAGACAACTTAAATGTGCCATTCTAAATTAAAATTCCAATTTAAAGGTAAAATATAGCCTTCTAAATTTTATTGATTGGTGAAATTAAGACAAATTAAATCATAAATTAATATAATGATATGCTAAAGTAATTGTGCATAATATATCATAGGAGACGAAATACTTCACTATCTTTAACTTTGTAATGCACACCACCAAAAACTCACTTAAACAATATGCTATTAATAAATCCAAGATTGAAATATCAATCTAAATAAAATATATTTAATCAATACATAACATATATAAATTATAAAATGACATATATTAACATGTGTTATCCCTAAACATTTTCTAAATAAAATAATTTTTTTTTTTTTTTTTTTACCATTTTCAAAAGATAATTGTAAGCTATATATATATTTTTTAGAAATTTCTAATATAACTCAAGATGAAATGTAAATAATATGGTTTTATTAACCCATTATTAATAACATTATCGTGATGTGAATGACACTATTCTATTTACATGTGTGAGTTTATTAAATAAGATACCTTCATATCTATATTGTCTTTAAATATTATTTAAATAACATAATTTTATTTTATATATTATTTTAAAATATTTGAAAGACTTTTGTAAAACGTACCCAATCATTAAATGAAAAATACATTATAAACCATGATAAATATACTTTTACATCAACATTGTTTTTAAATGTTATTTAAATAACATAATTTCATTCTGTGTATCATTTTAAGATATTTTATTTTTTTTAAAATATATTTTATTATTAAATGAAAAATAAACTTAGGGAAAAATATTTCTCTTTGATGTCATTGTCCAACATATATTTTATTTTTATACTTCTTATCCTTTATCTATTGTTTATATTGATGATGGAAAATATTCCGCCTAATCTGCAAATGTTGAAAAAATTACACCCGCTTCCAGATTAATACCTCTAAAGTATACAATCAATTGACAGTAGTAAACAATTTATTACATTTCCAAAGTCTCTCGAGATGATATGCACTGGAAAAAGCAGTCGTACAACTAAATGCTATAAAAAATTACAAACAACTGGTACAATCATACTATTAAGCAGAACGGTACAATCAAATGGTTGTATGCTGCTGTGACGATAAGATTCCTTCCTTCGTGGCTTACTTATTAGTTGAGAGGATGTTATACGTGGGATCCTCCATTATTTGTACGCGCTTTGCTGCAGCGCTATGGGGAACAATCTTCTTTTCGTAACATGACCATCTCCTTTTCATGTCTTACTTGACACGACGCACAATGATGTTTCTCGTTGGCTTCTGCAGTGCCCTTCTCAATTATCTGTTAAATGGTTGAACCACCTATAAAAGGGATTCGAAGCTTTCAAAAGAAAGTAACAATAACTCTTCGTTTGTAAATCAGATAAACAATGTTTGGAGAGTTACTCTGCATCATTTTTATAGGTTTCGAGTTCATTGTCTCCGTACTTTTTTATAAGTTTTAAAATGATGTTTATTAATTAAAATAATTGTAAATTTAATGAAATAAATTTATTTTAATTTATTTTTAAAGAATGTTAATATAATTAGTTTAGGATTTTTTGGCTTTTGACCTGATTTTTAATTTAATTAAAATAACTATAGAATAAATGTATAACTTTTATTTATTTAGTTATATTTTATAGAATATTATTTTCATATAATTGTCAATTTGACAAATAAAATTTATAGTAAAGTAATATATTTTTCATACAAGTAAATATAAAATAAAAAATTATTATAATTGTGCTTTATTAATTATTATAAAATAATTATAATTAAAATATGTATAACATAATTTTCTTTTTTTTATTAAAAAAAAAGAGATAAATTAGAATTGAGATGTGTACAGATTTGAGGTGAAATGTGTACATAGTCAATCTCAAATATTTTAATTGTTATTTTTTTAAAAATTTTATATATTATAATTATGTCATTAAACATTTTGAATTAGATGTACTAAAAGTATAATATTTAGTTGCAAAATCTAGTTCTTAGATTGATTTATAATATAATAAATAATCAAATTTCATGCTTGCTTTTTATTAATAAATTATGTTAATTTTAGTTAACATTTTTATATTTGATTTCAATATTGAGAGTTTAATTTTTTTTTTATGGCTATTGAATATGGTGTTATTGTGTCCCTTTTGGTGTATAAAGGAGTTAATTGTAAATAAAATCATCATAAATGGTGGTTGAGTGTGTAGGGGTCACAATATGACTTATATTTCCTTAATTACATCACTTTGCCCTGGATTCAAACAAAAATGGGGTGATCATGCACAAATATTCCTAAAATGTTTTGTATATATTCTGGTTGCAAGTGGATATTTTGTTTTTGTGTCTCTTTTAAGCTATAAAAGACCTAATCACAAGTAAAATTGGCATAAATGTGTGGTTGGGTGTTCGTGGGTCACCAATGCATCTTACATTTCCTTATTCACACTAAATTTTTTAAGATTTCAAACTAAAATCAAGGTACCACACACAAATGCCCATAATATTGTCTCCATTTACCTTGGTTTCAAATATCATGGTGTTGTTGTGTCAATTTTAACATATAAAGGACTTAATTGTAAGTAAAATCAACTTAAAATGGTGGTTGGGTGTGCATTAGTTTGCAAATTTTAATTTTGACAAACCTAAAACTCCTAGAAATGTTATCAAACAATCCTGGAAGACCCCAAAACCTTAAAAACAACAATATGTTTTCCCAAAATAAATATTAATTACAACATTTATGCTATAAAAACCTTAAACTCAGTACTGAAATCCTAAAAATATCTAATTAATAACCAGATTACATTTTAACTTTAACTATAATCTAGATTATCAATAGATAGTGCAGTTCTATCACTATATTATTTCCATCCAAAATACTCCATTCCCAAAAAAATAAATCATTTCTTCACTATTAAAAAAAAAACAACATAGAATGTTATTTATTTTAAAAAAAAAAAAAAAAAAAAAAAAAAAAAAAAAAAAAAAAAAAAATAAAATCACATAAATTTCATTGTAAATGGAGTGGCTTAAACAGCAGGAGCGTTCGAGATTTCGCTGAGGTGGTTGGTGGGCCCTCTAATTCTAGTCAAAGTTTTATCTATAACGTTCGTCCATATGCATAATTACTGTCAATGAAATCCGTTCCCATTCCCATTCTAGTCATTACTGGCTACATGGACCATATTCCATCCAAACTGATAAAATAGATCAACAAATCACATCACGTCAGATAAATTTCTTAAAAATTTGTGCCATCATTTGCTCTATAATTTGAAGGGACTCCGATATTCCTTGTATGTGCTATTTTTATATGTGATATTCATTATATGTGCCATCATTTGCTCTATAATTTCTTAAGAGATTAGATTGTTAGGTTCTTTTACAGCAAAATGTTTTCTCTTTTGTGACTATCAATAGTCTTGTCGCCATACATCTTGAACACATTTTTTTGAACCTCTTCAATTATTTGCATAGTCGACTAGAGCAACAATCAGTTCAAAGTGTCACATAATTAATTCATCCTTAACACTTCTCCCCGAGCCATGAAGACACCATCCGCCTCATTGCCCAAATTTTGATTCTTTTGGCTTTGTCACCTTATGTTGCCAATTGGATAGAATGGTGGAATGAATATATCAGTCACACCACAACCTTTCTCTGCCATTATGGAAAATAAATTGCTCATGTTTGAAAAAACAGGGAAGATGATGTGGTCAAAGAATACCAAAGCATTGCCTCTATTTTTTAGTATAACCCTTTCGATTTATAGATGCAAACCCAAGAAACTTCTCTAAAATACGAACTTAAAGTGGTCGATCATCATGCAACCAAAGGGGTGCAATTTCACACTCACCTTCATTATCTAAAAAATAGAAATAAGAATTCAAAGGAATTATTTAAGACTATCAAAGCCAAAGAACCTTGAGACCAAATCAAGGTCATCAATTCCGCCCATATGAGACTCACTTCTCTTCTTTACATCTCCTCTTCCTTTATGGAACGTTTTCAATTAGTGTTTCAAGATTAGAAGGAAAAAATTGAGAGGGCTCAAGCATTTTAAGAATTCCTTGATATGGTTCCTTTCAAACTCAAACCTACAAACTGAAGACTATGTGATGCTCATGTATCACTTCATGATCTCTCCCAAGCTCTTCATATCATGAGTAATGATAAAGCCCCAAGCATTGATAGATTTCATTATGAATTTTGTAAATCCACCTAAGAGTTTGTTGGGCCTAACCTACTCCAAGTTTAAAAAGGGGCTCTTTAAAAAAATTGTTAGTCTCGTTTATTAATCAAGGTAATAACAAGTTTGTACCCAAAGTAGGCCACCTGAAATTCATTACCAATTAGTGCTTGAGCTCTCTACTTAATGTATCTTACAAGATTATTTCTATAGCTTTAGCCAACCACAAATAGTTCAAGCACAAAGATGAAAAACTAATTAGAGTAGGTGCATGAGCTCTCTACTTTATGTCTCTTACAATATTCTTTCTTTTTGGTGTATCACCTCATTAGAGTAGGTTACTTTCCATGTTATTTCTATCCATCTTCATCCAAGAAAACAATTAGTGTAGGTGATAAGTAAGCAAAGAGCATTCTAGGGAGCTAGCCCTTAAACGTAGAGGTCTACCTCTACTATAAGCAACCCATAGGCCTAGAGGTATTCTATTGTTGCTCAAATCTTATAGTAGGCTTGAACAACCAACTCTAGGGTACAAGATTTGGTGACAATAGTTTTGGCATGCCTAGAGGGACCATTGTATTAAAGACATCTTATCAATGTGAATGTTGGTCTTGATAATATCACAGCTGCATATGGTGTTCTACTCATCCATAATCACTCATCCATTGAACCTCACTATCCCTCATCATCCCTAATCACTCCCTACCTATCATTCATCATCCATAATCATTCTTTCCTTATCCCTCATCATACTTAATTGCTTCCTCATACCTATTCACTCTCTCCTCATCCCTAATCACTCCTTCATTAACCTTAGTTATCTCTCATCATCTCTAATCACTCAGGCTTATCATCCCTAATCACTCTATTTATTATCACCATCCCTCATCATCCCTAATCACTCACTTATCATCCCTCATAATACCTAATCGATATTTATTCATCCCTCATCATCACTAATCACTCCATTGACCCTCACCATCCCTCACCATCCTTCATCACTCCATCATTGACCCTCACCATCCCTAATTGCTCCCTCATCATCTGGCGTAAATATATACTCTAAAGATATATTTGATTCCAATCATATGTTGTTTAATCCATTATAATAGAAAATAACTCTTTTCTAGGACTTGTGTTGTCAATACCCATTTGTGATAGTCGATTTTATTATTGAATGAATTGGATGATCTTTCAAACTTTTGGTCAAGTAAAATAAGTATTAACAAAAAATAGACTCTAAATTTTAGTTCATCGAATTATCTTTGTTATGCAACTGACTAAATGAAACTTTATTTGATTCCACCTTTGGTAGTTTGGTTCAAAAGATAAAAATTAAAGACAAATCTCTTGTATAATTTTCTAATTCTGACAAGATTTGAATCAGATGTAAAGTTATTTAGTGTTTCCCATTCTTGTTTAACTTGAATCTTGGTTAGGTTCACACACAAAATCCTTGTGTGTCTAATGTGTCCGAAATATTTTATCTCTTGCATGAAAAATGAACATTTATTCGTGTTATCATAGAAATATATTTCCACAAAATGTGAAACACTAGTTCAACATGGTGCAGATGTTCATCCCATGTTTTCTTAAGATTAAGATGTCATCAAGGTAGATTAAGAAAATAACATAGGCAAGGGGCCTGAGGATGCCATTCAACATCTTGAAATGAATGAATTCATTATATGAGTTAACCTAAAAGGCATAATCAACTAGTCAATCAATTCTTCCTTTGTTTTTAATACTATATTCCAAATGTCTAAAGGTTTAACATAAATATGATGATACCCAAAATTAAGATCAATTTTGGAAAAGACTTATACACCATGGATATGGTATAAAAATGCCTTGATATTTAAATGAGGATAATAATTCTTCACGTTAATCCTATTAAGATTTTTTCAATTAATTCATAAATTTGACACAAACACAATTGGGTTTCAACAAGGTAATGAATTGGGCATGATGTGTCCATTATCCATGATTTCATGGATCTACCACTTGATCTATTCATTCTCTAAAAATGATATGTTCTATTAATAGGTTTTAGGTAGAGGTAGTTAAGGGATCAAATCAATAGTATTGTTTAGTGTATAGTATGTAAGAGCTTATTTAGGTGACTGTAAGATATCCTTGTATTCATCTAGTTTGTGGTTCAATTATTTTGTCTTTGTTATTGTTGGATAAACCACACTATGATATGGTGACATAAGGATGTCATTAAACATTTAATTCTTAACATTAAGAGTATACTTCTTACTATAACTGAAATATTCTTACACTTCCTAGTACTAATGACTGAAAGCTTATGAAATAACTATGATATATGGTATTTTAGATCCAGAAAATATATCACAAAATTTCAAGAATTTACTTCATAGACTACTAGTCAATGGTAAATACATGGTAAATTTCAAGGTTTTATCATTGTTAGCTACTACTGCCATTACCACGAGTCTACATGGACCAAATTCTATCCACACTGATAAAACAATTCAATAGGTCACATCACGTAAGATAAATTTCTTAAAAAATTGTGCCATCATTTGCTCTATCATGTAAATGATGACGTTGAATGGAATACGAGTTTATATTAGAGAGTGTATTATAATATGGGCTAAATAATTTGAAGGGACTCCCATATTTGTTATATGTGCTATTTTTATAATATGTTATTTACTTCCATCACTGCTATAAGTTGGTAAAATATATATTTTTCATTTAATGTGGAATGTTCACTTTCAAATTGTAAGTGTAGTTGATTTGGATGTTACCATAAGTTGGTATCTTCATATTGTGGTATCATTTATTTCCACCATTTCCAAGGTAAGAATTAGGCACATTCTCTATTTTTATTATTGTCTAAACATTATCTACTTACTGGTTTTGCATTCAAAATGATGTAAGATAGTCCTTAACTAAGCCATAAATATTATCACTTCCTTAATATTTTGTATGATTCTTTATTATTTGAATATAACTTGTTATATGTTCTATGCAATAACCTCTCCTTATGCAAATATGCTAATACAAGCTCCCTAACCTTAAACTCTTATTTTTTATTTTATTCTTCTACACTTCATATCTACATATTTCTTAAGATATTAGATTGTTATATTATTTTATAAAAAAATATTTTCTCTTTTGTGACTATCAATGTCCTTGTCACCATACATCCTGATTGCATTCTCTCAAACCTATCCAATCACTTACATGGTGGACTAGAGAAATAGTCAGTATAAGGTGTCACATAATAAATTCATCCTTAACACCTCCCCCCTGAGCCATGAAGACAACATCTAACTCATTTCCCAAATTTTGATTCTCTTGGCTCGGCCACCTTATGCTGCCAATTTTATAGAATGGTGGAATGAATATATTAGTCACATCACAACCTTTCTCTGCCATTAAGGAAAATAATTTACTCATGTTTGAAATCATAGTGAAGATAAAGTGGTCAAATAATACCAAAGTATTGCCTCTATTTTTTAGTATAACCCTTTCAATTTACAGATGCAAACCCAAGAAACTTCTCTTAAACATGAAATTAAAGTGGTGGATCATCATGAAACCAAAGGGGCACAAATTCATGCTCGCCTTCATTATTTCAAAAATAGAAATAAGAATTCAAAGGAATTATTTAAGACTGTCAAAGCCAAACAACCTCGAGACCAGACCAAGGCCATCAACTCAGCCCATATGAGACTCACTTATCTTCTTTACATCTCCTTTACTTTTCTGGAACATTTTAAGTTAGTGTTTCAAGATTAGAAGGAAAAAATTGATAGGGCTCAAGCGTTTTAAGAATTCCTTGATATGGTTCCTTTCAAACTCAAAAATATAGACTGAAGACTATGTGATGCTTTTGTATCACTTCATGATCTCTCCCAAGCTCTTTATAGCATGAGTAATGATAGATCCCCAAGCATTGAAAGATACCATTATGAATTTTAATAAACCACCTAGGATTTTGTTGGCTAACCTACTCCAAGTTTACAAAGGGGCTCCTTAAAAAAATTATTGGTCTTAATTATTAATCAAGGCAATAACAAGTTCATACCCAAATTAGGCCACCTAAAATTCATTATCAATTAGTGCCTGAGCTCTCTACTTAATGTTTCTTACAAGATTATTTCTATAGCTTTAGCCAACCATAAATAGTTCAAGCACAAAGGTGAAAAACTAATTAGAGTAGGTGCTTTAGCTCTCTACTTAATGTCTCTTAGAAGATTCATTCTTTCTAGTGTATCACCTCATTAGATTAGGTTAATTTCCATGTTATTTTTGCCCCTTTTCATCCAAGCAAGTAGTTAGTGTAGGTGATAAGCAAACAAAGAGTAATCCACGGAGCTAGCCCATAAACCTAGATGTCTACCTCTACTATAGGAAACCCACAAGCCTAGAGGTATTCCAATGTTGCCCAAATATTAGAGTAGGCTAGAAAAACAAAATTTAGGGTGCAAGATTTGGTGACAATAGTTATGGCATGCCCCATGGGACCATTGTTTTAAAGACATCTTATCAATGTGAATGTTGGTCTTGACAATATCACAGTTGAATATGGTGTTCTACTCAACATTTGGTGACTTAATTCAATGTAATATCTAGTTATAAACTAAGTTTTATCAATTTTTATTCCATACTTCATGGTCCTTACTAGGTCAAATTCTAATATAGGTATCAATCCTATAAACCCACTCCTCCAACCTGAACTTACTCTTGAATTTCAACACCCTTAACCTATCTTGCCCTTTGAAGAACAAGAGGAGTTTGCAAGACAAGAAGATCAAAAGAGTGAAGAAGAGCTTGAGGACAATATGGCTAGGCAGCATGACTTCCTAGACTTTAACACTAAAAATCCCATACACCTCAATGCATATGACGATATATCCTATAATGCTACCAAAATTGTTCTCACATTCAATGGGGAAGGTCATGTCACCCTTAGTGAGCATATTAGGGACATCTCAAACTTATAAATCTTTCTTAATGCTTCTTAGTTCAACAATTCCATTAGACTACTTGTTATTTCCCTTAGAGGGAAGGCACTTGACTAATATAAGACATTACCTGAAGGTTATATAGACACTTGGGTTGATTTTGGAGAGATGTTGACATCAAAGTTTGAAGATAAAAGTGATCACACATCACTTATTCATTAGATGAATGTAATTCAAAGAAACCCTAAGGAGACTATGCATGACTTTAATGAAAAATTTCAAAGAACTTGGCATAGGCTACCTCCTCCCATGAGACCACCTGCAAGCTTTGTATTTCCTACATATCTAAGGTCTATTGATACTAACATAACCATCATGTTATAGTCCATGCATGGTTACACCTTACCTGAAGATTATGACCCTGCCATTAGAGCTAAGAATGTCCTAATACAAACTGGAAAGTTGCCTCCAAAAGTGTCCATGCCTTTGCTACTTAATATGTATGATGCTACTATAAGTGTTAATCAAATCTCAAATGCAAATATCAAGTCTAGAACTGCTCCCAACAAGGCAAAATATGCTATTGATTGGGAGGCAAGGTCTAAGGCCTTAGAGGCTCAAGTTAGGCAACTCAATCTGAAGTATGGATTGAATCAAAACCCCTACACCTATCCTCAATAAGGAAATATATTCTCATCTCAGCAATATGGTCAACATAGAGGTCAAGGACAACCTAACTTCAATAGGCCACCCAATGTATACAACCCAACTTCCACCTCCAACATAAGATCCATGGTACCGGTTCATAACAACTTGGTACAAGGAAAAGAATGGTAGAAAGGATAGTTCATGGATGTAAATTACTGTGGGGATCAAGATTTGGTTGCTCAAGGAGGAGTTAATCCTCAAATATTAGTAAAATATGAAAACCTCATGCAATAAAATGAAGGATGGCAACTTCAAGGAGTGAACCTTACAAATTTTTTAATAGAATACACCTTTGTTCTCAATCATAATTCTTCAATTAAAAATAATAATAGAGAAAATAGGAAGGCTTTGGGAGATTCCCATGGTGTTTATATAAGTTCAAATATCCCTCCTACAAGGTAGAATGGTGTGAATGCAAGTGTGACAGTCCCTACAACTTCTGCACCTACTTCAAATCAAAATGTTGGAAGGGTGAATCAAAGTGTTCCAATGCCTCAATCTCAAGGCACTTATTTACCTTCAAGGACACAAGAAAAGGTAAATATCCTTATTTTAACATTGTGGATTCCTTAAAGAGTGATAATGCATCTATGTCTCTTTGGGAAATGCTTCACTTGCCTAGTCAAAAAGAGATCCTTTAAGAGTAATGATCTCAAATCCACCTTAGCCCTCAACCATAAAATCATAGTAATATTGTTATCACTAATGCTCCCACTCACATAGTTGAACCTTATACTGAAACTTAAAAACCTCCACCCTTATAACTCCTCATTCTTGGAGACAAACTTGTCCACAACTATATATTTGATAGTGGAGCTAGTACGTCAGTTTTGCCTAAGCTTGTAGTAGATAATTAGACTTGAAATATGTACCATATAGTAAGGAAGTGCTTTAATTTAGTGTGACACTATCTAAGTTAGTGGGAACAATAGATAACAGTAGGGAAGTCAAAACCCTGCTCATCATCTCCTTTAGGTGCTCTTTATGCCATGAATGTCGTTTGAGTCATAAGAAGTCCTACTAGCGTGAAAACAAGTTGCATTATCATCTTGAGAGTAGAAAAATTCTTTTGTAATTTAGGACATGTACATGTTACTATATGATTTTAGTGTCCAAATGCATACTTTTAAGACTCTTAAACACTAAGTCCATCTAGCCTTAGGATCTCCCTCTTTTGCATAGTGTCAGTTCTATCATGAGACTATCCAATGAAGTTTATCTAGCCTCCACAAGAACTTATATAGCATTCTTTTTCAAAAGTTCTAAATATATGAGGTACTTTGTTTTGTCTCTTTAGAGACTCAGTCCCAAAACTCAGAATTGTTCACATTTGGAGTAACACCTCACTCTCCTTGGCTTGTCAATAGATCCTAGCTATCAAAATAACTTCTATAATCCCATGAAGACTTTTTATATCTTGGCATTGTCTTTGTACATCCTTTTCAGATCTCTATTAGAGGGAATCCTATATTTATATGTTCTGTATTGCAGGTAGGGAGCATAGAGATTGAGTGTTATGCATTTCAAGTGTGACTTATGATCTTCTTTAGCATTTCTTAATCTCCTCCAATGAGACCTATATATCAAAAGAGAATTATCACAAGCTAAAACTTGTTTCCTACACTATCTCTATTATATGCACCTATAGGTACTCTTTCATGGCTAGTATGAGCTTGATTTATCAACATAGGTTCTAAGCATCACCTTTTAGTAGGTGGAATTCAAGCTTGATTGTGAGATTGATTGGAGAGGATATATAATAAATTATAATTATAAAACATGAAACAACCATCAAAAGCCATTTTCAAGGAAGAAAAACACTTCAACAAGTGAAAATTGTCTAGTTGTCTTCCAATGACTTACACCTATAAACTATGGTATTTGACTCATGGAAACACTTTAAAACATGCAATAAACTATGTAATCCATCATAGGAGGAAGCCAACATGCTCAAGAACCAAAATCAAGAAGTTTATCATATGAATTTTCTCAAACAAGACCAAAAATTGAAGGGTGCACAGATTAATAGGTAGTTTTAGAAGGTCAACTTCAAATAGATGATTCATAAAGCACAGTCCACCATTCCCAAACTTCATAAACCACTTGTGCTGACCACACTGAGCAAAAACATGAGTGTCATTTCAATCTGTCAAGAAGGGAAAAAATGCAACATAATAGTTTTGGGCCAAAAATGATACCTCTAGATCAATTAAAATAAGGATATAAGTGTGTGGGATCTAAAAACACATTTTTACATCTTTTCCAAGTGGCACACTTCACAAAGAGGTTGTAAAAGTGCCAAACTCACTCTTTTCTTTAAAAAATCTACCTTTTTCTATAGACCTCTTACTATAGTGAAAGTTACTATAGACCTCTTAGGACACATGGCACATGATACAACTCTTTGACACTTACACATTTTCTATGAAACCTGTACAAAGCATTAAATGCACTATTATTGACCCTTAAAATGACTCAAAATGATAAATGGACCTAGAAACTAATTGACCAAAGCTATTACAATATTAATTGTCAGGTGACCTATAAAACATCTCATGACAATATATTATACACCTTTATAGGCCTAAAAATCAATCTTTTTTCTAGGGGTACCCCAATTTGACCTGAAAGTCAAAATTGGTCAACAAATTGGTGACTCATAGGGGTAGTATGCATGCTATACTAACTAGACTAGTAGCCTTATTAGTCCATTTAGATTAGGAGTCATCTAAATTCTAAAAAAAATAAGAAAACCTTTGACCGTTGACCACAAACCTTTGATCAAGACAAGACATTAAGATTACCTCAACCACACAAAGCAAAGGACACACACAACAAGGAAAGAAAACATAAGACACACACATGTACTCAAGACACTTAGGGGAATTAATAAATAACCTATTGTGTACAAATAATAATGAGAATACCTCCCTCATGGATCAAAGGAATAGTTTTAAGCATCACCTTCTTCATGAGTTGAAACATGTTGCAATGCATGCTTCTTCTTAGATTAGATGTTTTATGGATTAGACTTGTTTTTTGGCATTTCAATTGTCATACTCTCAAGTAGACCATCTTCAAATAAGTCTATAATGTAAAAGTATTCCTCTTACATCCAAACATATTCAACCTTGTTATGTAGATCCTCAATTTCAACCTCAAATGATGATTGAACAAGACATACCTTCTT
The DNA here is from genome assembly GCA_037957365.1 of Torreya grandis. Taxonomy (NCBI): domain Eukaryota; kingdom Viridiplantae; phylum Streptophyta; class Pinopsida; order Cupressales; family Taxaceae; genus Torreya; species Torreya grandis. The sequence continues at coordinate 720,125 of JARHVA010006268.1, read as the reverse complement.
GTCTTCCATGGGGTTCTCAACAAAATTGAGCTTCTTCTCAGTTGCAAGCTCTTCTATCTTAGCAAGGAGCTTTGAAAAATCTATCTAATCTTGATCATTATCATCCATGGAAACCTCTTCTTTCACCTTTTCATACACTTGGCCTTCAACTTGGTAAAGCTCTTCAAGCTCTTGAAGTAACTCTATTTGCATCTGCCAATCATCCTTATTCTCTTTATCATCTAGAAACACTGCCTCTTCCATCTTCTCTTATTGATGTATGATGTCATCAAGATGATTTTATTCAAGCTCTATTGCATCATCAAGTGGCTTCATCACAGTTGGTTCTTGACCAATAGAAAGAGCTCCATCTTTATGTTTGATTGCACACTCAATTTCATATTCATTAGACTCATCAACAAGATTGGGTTTATCATTATCTATGCAATCTTTTACATAAGAAGAAACGTCAAAGAAATCAACAAATTCTTTGCATATGGCATTGAACTTCTACCATAGATCTTATTTCTCATGATCATCTTCAAGAGTTACTTCTTCTACCTTGGTCTCATGAAACTCATTTAGGACTACCACCTCTTGAGGGATGACTTGAAGGTGTTCTCCATCCTTGATAATACATTCCACTTCATACTTATGATGGTCATCTTCAACCTTTTAATCAGATGTAGAATCTTCTTCAAGGGCTGCAAGATCTTCCATCTCCTTCTCCTTCATGGTGATGCCAAGACTAGGTATTTTGAAATCATGTGATCTAGCCCAATGAGGATACCAAGGAGGTAGGTTTTATTTTCCAAGGAGTCATAGCATGGAAGGTGGTGGCATCCTTGAATGGTTGCTTTTACCATCAAGTGTGGATGGTAATGTCAAGAGGGCTGATTTGATTATGACAAGGCTTATCATCTGATGTGTATCTCAAATCAATGAGGTAGTGTCATTGATGTGTGTATAAGACATTGATGTCTCAGAACCTATCTTGTAGATTTTATTTTTCCATGACTAAAATTACACAAATAGATATGACATGTCATTGAACTTTGAGTATGTATCTTTCCAGGGTCCATTGAGTCCATTACTTGAAATACCCTGTCATTTCCCCTAATCATGACCACCCAGTTCACCTTAAAATATTTCACCACTTCCATGTTTTGAATAGCCTTGCCCTTCTCTAACATTTCACCAATACTCGAGCTCACTATAGAATGAAATGTATCCTCTCTACACAATGCATTTCCCTACTATATGAATGAATACACAACCTCATAGACAATATTAGGGAGTAATTACCACTAAATAATTAGCAAAATGGCATGGGCTCTAACCATACATAAAACACAAGGAATGACTCTCAATAAAGTGACAATATATATTGGTAATATTGATTATCAAGGATTGACTTTTACTGTTGTATTAAGAGTACGTTCATTGTACGATTTGTATGTCAACCCTTTTTTTATATTTGAACACTATGAAAGAATGATAGATAACATATATGTAAATCTTAGAAAAGCAAAGGTAGTAATATTGTGTGATACCTATTTCACAATGTTTATAACAAATGTAAGTTTTCTTAGTAAACACACAAAAATACATTTCACAAAATTTGTTTCACTCTTTATTACTCCTCACCTGCTTCACATTGATAAGCACATAATAAAATTAAAAAATAAAGATAAATCTATCATGATATTCCTTGCACCATCAGAAAAACTACTAATATACTTGTTATACTAGTAATTTACCACTTGGCATGACCACCCAATATGATTGCCACATCAAATTCTAGGAACATCATATTTGAAGGAAGGCATGATATCCTTAAATATAAAATTTGAAAGTATATCATCAAAGGAATATTAGAATTTCTACAATGGACTAATGGAAATGTCAAAGCGTAAAATCATCAATTTGTAAGATAATTTATTCACTCCACTTCTAAAGAGCCCACATTATATATATATATATATATATATATATATATATATATATATATATATATATATATATATAGTTGGCTGGCTAGTTGCTGCAGATTTTTTACAATCTGAATGTACAATTAGTTGGCCGTTCATATAAATTAACACCTTGATCAATCTGATTCTTGGCCAACTTACAAAGATTACTTACATTTATCCTTGTATTATTCACCACCCTGTGAAAAATGGAAGTAAAAAAAACATTGTTCATAAATCGAAATGCACCACCATGCTTTCTACAATGCTCTAAACCTTCACACGTAGAAACATAATATGAGATAACTTGTCACCTTGTGGATACCACCACCTTTACCCTATAAATTAGATGTATATTGTAGGGATGATAATCCTCTTTCTTATTTTACTTTACATGAGGCTGTAATCATGTTCATATAAATTAGATGTATATTGCAGGGATCATAAGAATCTTTCATGTTTTACTTAACAGAGGTTATAATCATGTTCATATAAATTAATTTTATATTCTAGGGATGATAATACATTTTCATCTTTTATTTGATAGGAGGTTATAAACATGTTTCTTGTGGGCTTTTTATTATGGCTCATCACAATTATTTGTTAAATGATTGAATCACCTTTAAGACTCTTACCAAATAGGAGGCTATAATCATATTTCTCATGGGATTGTCTGTAAGGCCCACCTCAATTATTTGATAAATGGCTGAATCACCTATAAAAGAGACTCAACACTCCCAGAATAAAGTAACAAGTTTTGAGGTTGAGAAGTACATCAGTGAATTAGATATCAGGTAAAGAATGTTTCTTTGTTTTTATCATTCTCAGAGATTTTAAATTCTTGTGCTACTGACATGTTTTCTAGTCTTAACAAATATAATTCATTTAAATAATTTATTTTCAAAGAATGTTAGTTTGGAATTCTTTCTTTCCTAGTCTCTCTCTCTTTTTTCCTTCCTTCTAAAGGGCACCTATTTATTTTATTAAAATTTTAGATTTATTAACTGTTAGAATTTTTATTTTATTTTAGTTTTATATATTATAATTATTCCATTAATTTTTTTGAATTGGATGTGCTGAAATTACAATTCTAACTAGTTGTAAAATGTAATTTTTATTGATTTTAAATATAATAGTAAAATTTGGCATGAAAGTTTTGAAAGACACTTAAATGATCAAATTTCATATCTACATTCCATTAATAAATGGTGGTAACCCTGATTAATGTTTTTTATATTTGATTTTAGCATGGGGAGTTTGACATTTGTTCAAATGTTATGTGTGTTATTGTTTCTGTTATGTATTGGAGGATCCTCCTCTTTGAAAGAATTTTTTGTGATAGGATATGACACTACAGATTTGAATTCTAATGAAACTCTATTTTTACTTTATGAATGATGGTTGGCTGAGCATGGTAAGGTGTACAAATAAATGACCTTGACCAAAAAGAAACCTGGTTTCAAATTTTCAAACACAATTTGCTTTACATTGACTCCCATAATAGAAGAAATGAATCATATTATTTGGGCCTAAATGAGTTCTTAGACGTCACCAATGTGAATTTATTAGTATATATGTTGGTACAGTGTTCCCTACTTCCTCTATAGAAATTGGCCATCATAATAGCTCTCCCAACTAGTATATACAGGATATTGACTTACCATAATCTATAGACTGGAGGGAGAAAGGTGTTGTAACGAGTGTTAAGAACAAAGGTAACTCTGGTAATTACCCTAACATTTATTTTACTAAAAACTTGTTTTATCAAAATTCTATTTTAGTCAAATGGATTTTTGTTTCATGTTTCATAGGATATTGTTGGATATTCTTAGCAATTACAACATTTGAAGGAATTAATAAAATTAAGATTGGGAATTTGATATCTTTCTCTGAGCAAGAAGTATTGGACTATAAATTTGATAACTAGGGCTATAGTGGAGGTGCATAGTCTACAGCATTTCAATATATTGTGAAAAATGGTGGTATTGATATAGAGGCTACTTACCCTTACAAAGCTCAAAAAGGAATTTTCAATAAGAATGTAGTGATCTACTAACCACTCAATTTTATTATTTTTTGCATATGTATTTAGCTTTAATGTCTCAATATTCTACTTGGTTAGCATTATTTAACTTTCTTTTGATGGTTTATGGATTCCTTCTCGCCTGCACCTTGTTTAAATTTTTTTAGGAGAGAAATTTCTTAATAAGTGTTGAAGTAATTGAATTAAAATCAAATCTAACTTTTTCTAAAAATTAAAACTAAAGATTAATATAAACTACACTCATTTTAAATTCCATTTGGCAACAAATATTTCTATTAGAATTTTAATGCAAGTCTTAATATATCAGTGACAAATGTTTGCGTATAAATTATCTTTAACCTAAGTTGTTAATTTTTTTTTAAATAATAATTTTTTGGTTTTGATAGAAACATAATTGTGTAATTTGGGCAGAAAAAAGTAGTAACAATTGATGGCTAACACCTTTACTTAGCGGGGAGAATAATTTAAAGAAGGCCATAGTAAAACAACCAATCAATGTGTCTATTGTAGTTGGAAAGGATTTCCAACATTAAAAATCTATAAATTCTTATTAGATTTATTTTTAAAAATAAATGTTTTATTTGCAACAAATAATTATCTTAGATTTTGACTAAACATCTCTCTTTAATTTTTTGTTTATGGATAATAGGGCTTGTTCACGGGTACATGTGGAGCTGAAATCAACCATGTGGTGATGGTAGTGGATTATACGTTTGTTGATGAAGCTTGTTGGATTGTAAAGAATTCATGGGGTAAAGGTTGGGGTGAAAATGGGTTCTTCAAGTTTCCAAGAAATACTAGAGATCAATATGGTAAATGTGATATTGCTCGGTCACCATCATATCCAATTAAAACTCAAAGAAAACCTTTCAACCTTAATCATTTTTATATTTAGTAAAGTAAATAAATGTTTAAAAAAAATATAAATAAGATATAATAAAGATACATTTGTCATTACTATCTACCACAACTTTTGTGACAAACGAATGGAGTTAGTTCATATCTATTTATATAAAGATATATTAGAATGGTAGTATTTCTAATGATAATATAAATTTGTATAGTCTCTCGTGTCTTATTGCTTTTCTCTAAAATAGAATCCATAGCATATTGTAATAGTGAACATTAAGTTTCATAAACATTAAATATATTAATTCATATATTATCATCATTTTTAAATGATTGTTCTACATGAAAGAGTTGTGTCCTCATCTTACCATAATTATTAGTTATTAATGTTTAAAAAATAATTATTATTATTAATTTTCCTATAACATACACACACATAATTATAATGTATTAGTATTGGCATTTAATTTTTTGGTTGACAATAGGACTATCATTCTTATATTTTTATATAATTTCAATATGAATTAATAGATTTTGATTAAAAAGTAATAAAAATTCTTATTAATATTTAATTGAATATTATTAATTATTTAATTAATTAATTTTATAACTAAAAAAAAGATTATATCTAAAGCTAATATATGTATTTGTAATAATGTAGTTTTCTGTTGTATTTTGAATATCATAAAATTATAGGAGTAGTATTTGATATGTAAAATTCACATTTAAATGTGAGACATATTTGATCTATAAAATTAGTGTTAAATAGATTTTTTTTTTGGAGTGTAATGTACTCTTTGAATGATGTCTAGAACATATCAATGCTCTTGAAAAATAAAGAAGTCTAATTTTTTTTTATCACTATTTTCTCCTAATTATAATCTTCAAAATCCATGCTCAAAATATTATGCATTCACTTTGATCACTTGGTTAAACATAAATTATCTTTTTTGCCAAGATAATAGGCAAGCAACACATAAAAATAGTAAGGAAAAAGCTATTTTAGTGTTTGAGTTATACCAAAGAATAACAAACCTTTATTATTATTATCTAAAATTCCCTTAAAAATAAACAACAACAACAACAACAACAACAACAACAACAACAACAACAACAACAATAAAACTTAAATATTTAAATGTTTATTCTGAATTATAAAATACTTATAATTTTTAAATAAATTTTAATCATATCTACTTTCTTTCACATCTATATATATATATATACACACAAGCATTATATTGGTGTCTAACCGATCCCCAATAATTAAAAATTGAAAAGGGTCGTTTGTACAAGTAAATAAGTGCATTTTATCTGAAACAGACTAGTTACAAGTATTTTTGGATATTATAAATGCTCCTCACCAAAAAAAAATTAAGTAATTAAATATATTACTTATTACAAATAAAAGTGAGCCTCATCTTATTATTTTTTATGATAGTAAGATTTCAAGAAGTAACACATATTATGAATTTGTAATAGTAATAGTTTTCATAATTGACTTTCTAGAAAAAAAATAACCGAGGAATTGTGATTTATAATGGTTGAAGCATTAAAATATGTAATGAGATTTTTTAAAAATTGTATTAAAATGTATATAAGTAATTTGGTATATAAAAGTGATGAGTTATTTATTATAATAAAACAAATATTATTAGTGTAAGAGTTATTAAAAAGTAATAAAAATATTTATTAATATTTAATTAAGTAATTTAATATATAGATAAAGTAATAATTAATTAATTAATTAATTATATAATTAGTGAAAAAGAAGCAATATCTAAAGTTAAGATATATTTTTTAATGACATAGTTTATGTTATATTTTGATTACCATAAAAATATATAAGGAGTATTTGATATAGAAAATTCATATCTAAATGTGAGACATATTTGAATTAAAAAATTTGTGTTAAATATATATATTTTTTTAGCGCAATGTACTCTTTGAATGATATTTAAACCATACCACTGCTCTTCAAAAATAATGTAAACAAGTTTGAAACTTTTGGCAACTGTGTTGTCCTAGTTATTGTCTTCAAAACCCATGCTCAAATCTTCTGCATATACTCTGATCACTTGTTAAATAGAAATTATCCTTCTTGCCAAGATAATAGGGAAGTAATGCATAAAAATAATAAGGAAAAAAAATATTTTGGTGTTTGTATTAGATGAAATAATAGTAAAACTTTATTGTTTTGTAAAAATTCCCAAAAAATAGTAACATAAAAAAAAAAAACACATAAACTTGAATGCTTCAATGAATACTTGAATGAATGTTTATTATTTCATAAAATGCTTATAACTTTTAAATATATTTTAATTACATCTACTTCCTTTCATGTCTAAATGAACTATAATTTTTATATATTTATCAATAAATTGACTTCAAATTAACATTATATTAGTGTCCAAACTGATATCCAATAGTTAAAAATTGAAAAAGGGTCAATTGAACAAGTGAATAAGTGCACTCTATCCAAAATAAGCCACTTACAAGAATTTTTAGATATTATAAATGCTCATAATAAGAAAAAAAAATTAAATACTTAAATAATAAATATATTATTTATTACAAATAAAAGTGAATCTCATCTTATTATTTTGTATGATAGTGACATTTCAAGAAGTAAAACATATAATGAATCTTTAATAATAAGAATTTTCATAATTGACTTTGGAAAAATAAATAATTGAGGAGTTGTGATTTATAATAGTTAAAACATTAATACATGTAACACGATTTTTTTAAATTGTATTAAAATGTATATAAGTGATTTGGTATATAAAAGCAATGAATTTTATACTATAATACACCACTAGTGCAAGAGATATCATGTCATATACCATTCTTTTGTCCCTATCAACAAAACTCAACTTCTCTATTTTGTAAATAAATGATGTCATTTAAAATTGCTATAAGAGAATTTTGAAGTTTTAGTTTCTATATTCTAGAATTTAGGTTGGATGATATTAATAGAAAATTAAAAATTGAAACACAAAAAATGATAATAAATTTTAGTGCTTCAATAAAAACTTGAATGAGTGTTTATTATTTTATACAATGTTTATGATTTTTAAAAAGATTTTAATTATATTTACTTTCTTTCATGTTTAAATGAATCAAAATGTGCACATGTTTATTCATAAATTAAATTCAAATTAACATTATATTAGTGTCCAAACTGATCCCCAATAATTAAAATTTGAAAAGTGTAAGTTCAACAAGTGAATGTGTAAACTCTATCCAAAATGGGACACTTTAAATAATTTTTAGATAAGATATATGTTCCAATCAAGAAATATAAAATATAAAATATAAAATAAAAAATTTTAAAATAAAATATATGACTCATTACAAATAAAAGTGAACTCCATCCTATTATTATTTTTTTGATATTGAGATTTCAAGAAATAATGCATATAACATGAATCTTTGATAATAAGAGTTTTCATAACTAAACTTGGACGAGAAAATAACTAAGGGTTCATGATTTATAATGGTTCATTGCATTAATACATGTAATGAAGAATTTTTTTATTGTTATTAGAATCTATATTTAAGTGATTTGGTATATACTAAGTGTTGAGTTGTATATTATGACACATCATTGGTGAAAGAGCTACCATGCCATATAATATTCTCTTATCCCTATCAACAAAACTCAACCTTTCCATATCCAAAATAAATAATGTGCTTTCAAACCACCATAAAAGGATTTTCAACTATGAAATTTAATGTTTTAGTTGTCATATTTCAGAAATCCAGTTAAAAGACATTAATAAAAAATTTTATGGGGATTGACACGGAGATTGTTAAATATTTTGCACATACACTACAAGATGAAGTTGCTACAGTGAAAAGATTATTAATTTTCTTAAGAAAAAAAATATTAGTTACAAGACATGATTATTAGCAAGACATGTATCCCAAACAAGAGTCAAATTTTGTAATACAAGAGAGAAACGTAAATTTTATTTTCAAGGATATAAAATTTTGTCACTACCTCCACCATGGTTAGATAATTATGTATCTTATTTCTTATTATGTGATTTAACAAGACAAAATCCTAAGAATATTAATGGAATATTGTTTAAGATATGTTTAACTTAACATTGATGTGAATATGAAAGTGGAGTATAACTAATTTATTACATTTTTATATAAATATAAATAATAAATTAAATTTGTATACTTATATTATTTTGTGTCTTTATAGGTATATGAGTGTGTGCAATTGATAATAAAGACTAAAGTTAGATCACGAGTGACTCAGATTTATAAACTAGCTATATAAACATGCGTAGATGAGTCTATTAGTAAATGGACACCTATACAAACATAGATCCATTTGATATCTAACAAATATGTCACTTAAGATGTGTCAAACTATTCTGACATAGATATTTATTTTTGATTGTAAACAACTATCATATGCAGTATTAAAATCTTACTTTATGTGCCATTTCTTAGTTGTATTTGCCCCTCAAAATCCTATATCAAATTTTGACACAAGGTTTTCCCCAAAAAAAGATTGGAAAATATTGGTTTAGATGACCCCAACCACTTTAACTAAGTAGGCTGATGAAAATTACATACATAAGTGGAAGATAGGCATGACCCAACATCCTAATGCACATGGAATTATCTTCACTAATGACTCAAAATGACACCTAAGCAAGTTAAATAAACATGTTTATTGAAAAACCATTAAATGGAAGAAAAAACTACACTAACATCCCCTACTTAATTGTAGCTTAAGTGGGTAGAGAATTGGATCCTGAAAATTAAGCCGATTAGGTACCCAAGTACATAACAAATTGAAGACTAAGAATCCTCGTATAGAAGATGATGTTGAAGTTATCAATACTCAAAGTAAAACTTGTAGAGTGATAAATTGACAAGATCATTCTTTTTGTAGATTAAAAAATCTCCATTTGCATCAAACAATGTTTCTTCCCTTTGCCAGAGGAAGAACATGATGAGTGTACTATAAGTCTACCCATTGCACAATGGAAGATGAAAGTAGTAGTATGAAGACCTATGAAAGTGTTCCACATATGATGTGTAGCATAGGTCTAGAAATATTATGCTTGAGAACTAAGGTAATGCCACTAAATTAGACCTATTATAATACTAGCATGGAATGCTCACTAAAATAGTGTCCATGTGAGGTGAATAGCATGGCTAAATAACCCTCACAACTAAAGAATAAAATGTAGATGAAGCATGTAGATCTAGAGAATCAATATCCATAGTAATAACTAAATCATCGATGCTCTCAATAATTGTACTCTCATTAGAGACAATATACTCCTCTAAGGTAAAATTTATAATGGCTCTAGCAGAGTAACATTATGTATAAGAATTGATGTGGATTCTATAAAAAGACATCTTAAGTATTGCAAAAATTCATACCATATTGGTGGCTCAACAAAGATAAGAGTGATGTCTGACATGAATGATTCATCACAAGAAATGATAGTAGGAGGAAAGAGTATAATCTCAAAAGAGATAACATGAGGTGGAGGAGGATAATAAGAGATTACAATCTTTGTAGAATTGTCTCCAAAAAAATTATGAAGAGTACTACAAATAGTGTTGGGATAGTTTGTGTGCTCCATATGGTGGTGTAGATCCATGGAAACATTTAACAAGTAGCCATAGACCATGTCACATGAATTGAGCTAGTGATTATGATGAACTAGGTAAGTGGGTGTAGGCACCTATCCATATAAAAATGGATAGAGATCTTGTTGCATAAAAAACTTTTGCATGCACAAATGCTATGAGGCATAGTTTCTCCTTCCAAGAAGAAGGAATGGATATGAATCTTTCCTCATAGTGTGTCTCTGAAATTGAGATGTCATGACAACAAATAACCCCAACTGAGAGTAGAGACACCTAGGAATGTAATGAAAAAACATTACATAGTATAACATATAATAACCCCCTCTCTCCTCACCCCTTGAGTTATAAGAACAATTCAAGTTCATAGATTTATATCTTAAAGTATATAAAAAATTATATTATTTTTCAATATTTGAGAAATAGGAGCCCAAATCTCAAGTGGGTCAATCAAGCTGGTATAATAGGATATTGACTGGTTATACCAAGTGTCACTCTAATGACTATGTAAAACAAAGGTGATAATGGAAAAAATATAGAAAGTAAAAATAGTCAATCCATGGTATTTTTGGGGTAGTGATTGGGGGAATGACAATAAATGATTTAAGAAACCAAAGAAAATTTATTCCATTTTGCATACTAACTAGGTCTAAGTCAAAGCATGGAGAAGGATCACTTGAATAATATAACTTGAAAATTGGTGTGAAATATGAAAGTCAAATATGAACCGTGAAATCTCTTAGGGAAGAACCAAACTCAAAAGTGGCATTCAGTCAAAGCTTTTCTAGAGATGATAGTCATGGTAGAAGAGTTGTACTGAGAAAGGAAGAAGATAATTGAAGTTAAATAAGAAGAAGAAACCTATGATAAGGGTAAAGGAGAAGAATTTCATAAATATCCTCCATATTCTTCCAGACTATCTAGTTATTTATTTGATGATAAACAAAAGAAAAACTCTGATTCTATCTCCTCCATCTCTTCTATCTAGTTTTTTAATTTATGATATAAAATATATTAATATATTATATTATAATATGATAATATATTAATTTTTTTGATGATCTTTAATATTTTGGGTCCATCACCCCCATTAAAAACCAAAATTTTTATAAAAAGATGTTGAATATTACATTTACTCCATGATATATCAATACAAAGGCAAAGCCATTAAAAAATATGAGCTACAACAAAGAAGTTAAAGACTAAACACTACCTCCTATATGTAGTCTACTTAGCCAAGGTTATTCCATAGGATGACCTATCTAAGAACATAGAGAAATGTAACAAGTAAATAAAAGAATTATGTAAGCCACAAATCTGCCACACATATCCCCAGACACACCAATGGTTAAGGGCATAACAAGCCATTCCCCTTCAAAAAAATGTTGTCATCAATGTTGTGGCAACTCTAGATGCTGATGTAAAAATGATTCATCCTCCCAAGTGGCATCTTCACATGGCAGATTCTTCCATTTGATCAAGTATTTTGTAATTGCTCTAGAACGTAGTCGCTTGGTATGCTGTTGAAGGATCAAGAATAACTCTACCTTCCTCATCCAGTTATGATAATTATTTTTACATAGTAACTCTATGTCTAATGAATTTTTTCAGGCATGATACATGAAATCCTAGATGTATGTGAGTGGATGAAGGAAAATCTAACTTGTAGGCCACACTGCCAATTTTTTGTAAGATCTGATAAGGCCCATAATGCATAGGGGATAAATTATTATCCTTTTTTTGTTGCTTCAATGACATCTATTTTTATGGTTGTAATAAAATAAAAACCCAATCACCAATTTCAAAATTCCTCTCACTTCTATGTTGATCTACTTGTTACTTCATGCGATTTTGGGCCATAGCTAAATTTTCATAAAAACTTGCAAGGACCTCCTATTGATGGTGAATATGTTCTTCAACTGCACAAACCTTAGGATGGACCTTCAAGGTTGAAGTGATGGATGGAGGTTGGTATCCATATAGTGCCACAAAAGGAGACATTTTGGAAGAACTATGAATAGAAGTATTATACCACCATTCAGCAAGTGGTAACCAATGAACCCATTTACCCTATTTATCAGAAACAAAATAATGGAGATATCCTTCGAGACATTTGTTAACTACCTCAATTTATCCATAAAATTGAGGATGATAGGATGAAATATGAGCCAATTGAGTGCCTAAAAATGTAAATAACTCAGCCCAAAAATTACTAGTAAAAATGGGATCTCTATCACTGATAATGATCAAAGGGGTCCCATGTAGTTTCTGAACTATATTGAGAAAATCATATGCTACTATACTAGTAATAAATGGCTATGATAATGAACAAAAATGATTATACTTATTGAGATGATCTACAACAACCATGATAATATTTTGACCATCAAATCTTGGTAACCTTGTAATGAAATCCATAGATACCTCTTCCTAGTACTGTCTAGGGATAGGTAAAGGTTGTAAAAGACCTGGAGTTTTGATTGTTTTGCCTTTGTTTTATTGATAGATCATACATTCAACCACATATTTTTGGACATCCCCCTTGAGACCTTCCCAAAAAGGTTTTTTTGCTTGATCATGTGATAGGTTTTCAAAAATCCTGAATTACCCCCGATTGGAGTTACATGAAGTTCTTGAAGTATTTTTTGTTTAAGAAGAGAATTCTTACATAGGTACAATCTATTTTTATACCATAATGCATTACCTTTCCATGTGAATTTTTCAAATCTATCTAAACCTTGCTGAATATTTTAAATCAAACCACGAGGAGTACTATCATGTTCTCATTCTGATTGTGCTTCCTCTAGCTAGTCTACCTATAAAATAGTTATGGCACATAGCAATGCCTCAACTGTTTCATATTTTTTTGATAGTGCATCTGCCACCACATTGTCCTTGCCTTTTATGTAGACTATCTCAAAATCATATCCTAGCATTTTAGTTACCCATTTCTATTGTTCTTCAGATAATAACTTTTGTTCTAAAAAATATTTAAGACTATCATGATAAGTTTTTACTTGAAAGTGATGACCCATCAAATAAGGTCTCCATTGTTTGAATGCATGTAAAATGGCCATCATTTACTTCTCATAAATGGGCTTGTGCTGATTTTTACCCTTAATTTGATGAATTTTAAATGCCAGTGGTCTACCTTCTTGCATGAGTACAACACCCATACCATACCTAGATGCATCACATTCAACCACAAAAGTCTTAGAAAAATCAAGAGTGGCCAATACTGGAGTAGTGCACATAGCCAATTTTAATAGTTCAAATGCCCAGGTAGCTACATCAGTCCACTAAAAGGAGTCTTTATTTAAAAAATAGATAAGTGGGATTGCAATACTACCATAATTTTTGACAAATATGCGATAATAACCAATAAGCCCCAAAAATCCCTGAAGTTGCTTGAGTGTCTTAGGAATTGGCCAATCCACCATTGTTTGGATTTTTTCAAAATCCACTTTCACTCCTTCATAAGACACCAAGTGACCCAAATATTCAACCTCACTAGCCCCAAAAGTACATTTGGAAGGTTTGGCATATAATTGATTTTGATCCAAAATGGAGAGTACCTGTTTCACATGTTGCAAATGGTCTGCCCAATTTTTACTATAAATGAGGATATCATAAAAGAATACCAAAACAAATTTATTCAAAAATGGCTTAAAAGTAGTATTCATCAAAATTTGAAAAGTAGATGGTGAATTTGTTAGGCCAAAAGGAATAACCAAAAAATCATAATGGCCCTCATGAGTCCTGAAATTGGTTTTGGGTATGTCTTCATCACGGATCCTAATTTGATGAAACCCAGAACATAAATCTAACTTGGTAAAATAAAGAGCACCATTCAATTCATCTATAAAATCATCAATGATAGGAATTGGAAACTTATCTTTGATAGTGTACTTGTTGAGTTCTTTGTAGTCAGGGCACATCCTCCAAGTGTCATCTTTCTTTCTCACCATAATAACTAGTGAAGAGTATTCTCTTTAGCTATGGAAAATGATTCTTGCATCCAACATATATTGTACCATATTTTAAATTTCACTTTTTTGTGCATAGGGATACCTATATGGCTTGATGTTGGGTGGTGTATTGCCAAAAATAAGTGTGATAACATGATCATGCATGCGGCTAGGTAGAAGTCATTTTGACATGTCTCCAAAAACATTTAAATGAGCATCAATTATTTATTTTAGATCAAGAGGTGGAGATGGCTGAGTTGGTTGTACTTTCATAAAAAACAAGCGAGCTACAAATCCCTCAGCTCCCTTACAGAGAATATTTATCATTTGATGGGAGCTAACAAGTTGGGGAGATTTAGCCTTTAATCCTCTTAGCTCAAATTTCATTTATTTAGAATGAAAATGAATAAATAATTATTGAACATTCATCACAATAGTGCCCAAAGTGGTGAGCCATTGGACTCTTAGAACAATATCAACTCCACCCATCATAATAACAAACATAGGAGAATCCAATAAGTAGCATCCTATGCCCAACTTAATACTATGACATTTTTATGAATAGCTAACAGTACCACCATATGCAATCATAACCTAAAATTCTAGAGCTAGATACATGAAACATTTCAAATGAGCATACAACTTACTATGAATGAAGTTGTGTGTGCTCCCAGAGTCAATCAAGAAAGTGACCTTTTGTTTCTTAAGGAAACCCATCACCTTAAGAGTTTGGGAAGTACTAATCCCTGATAGGGCATGGCTAAGAGTCTTCAAATTGATCCTCATGAACTTCTACATTCATATCATGTACTTCTGCATCATCTTCATCATCATTAGTACCTTCAATGTAAAAGAGCTTCTTTTCAGCACAACGATTATCTTTGTTCCATTTTCTATCACAACCATAACACAATCTTTTGGCTTCTCCTCAATATGTCATTGTGTTAATTTGGTGGGCTATGGAAATGATGGTGCTAGAAAGTTGTGATCACAACTAGTAGTGAAAGTTTTCCTTTTGACCATCTCTTTTTTTCCTATCATGCATGCCTTAGGAATATCTTCTGATACAGATGTTGGGATAAAAATTGAAACCTCGTATTGGATGCTATCTTTGAGGCCACCAAAAAATAAATATGTCAATTTTTTTTAGTGATATATTCAACCCATAAAGAGAGATTATAAAATTGATGAATATAATCCTTCACAAGTCATGTTTATCGCAACTTAGCTATTTGGCTGAGATAGTTCTTAGAGACATTATTCTGATAATGTGTTGTCAAATATTCATTAAAAATAGTCCATGTAAGAGGAGCACCATGCTTTTTCTTTTGAGCACATAACTAACAATACCAAATGAATTACTCAAGTTCCATATACAGGGATGCCACCATCACCCTCTAAGAAAAAGAGGTTTGATGAAGCTCAAATAAACTCTCAATTTGGTTAATCCAAGTGAGAGGATCCTTACCATCAAACTTACACATGTCTAATTTTGAAAACCTCAGTTTCATACCAACATGGGAGTTGTTGAGAGGAGGATTTGAATGTTGAAGTGGAGTGTTTTTAGGCTAAAATTGAGATGTGAGGATAGCCAATTATGTAGTGATATATTACATTTCACTATGAACTCTGTTAAACTTTCCACACATTCCTGAAACATCAGCTTGGACTGCAGCAAAGTCATCATGTCTCACCAAGTTTTTTATGTCTTCTTGAAGCTGAGAAATGACTAGATCTAAAGTTTCAGATTCCATGTCATCGATAGGAGTCTTAGGAATTTTTGGTGCCCCTTTTCTTCCTTGAGTTGAAGGACCTACCATAAGCAAACCTTAGGAGGGTGTTGACCTTAAAAAAAAAGTGTACCAAGAAATGGTACCATTGTGATCACCTTGTCAAGACAAATCCAATGATTACCTTTCCACACTAGAGTAAAATTTTTAGTACTAAAAAATGTGTACCAATAGAATACACCATTGCAATCATCTTATCGAGATGAGTCCAATGAATGCTAGTGTGTAAGAGGAAAACATTTTCTAGACCTTTTTTTTAAAATATTTTTTTTCAAAAAATCATTTTAAGAAATACTGCGCTGACAAAAAATTTAATTATTTTTGAATTGCAAGTTATGTTTTTTCGCTTTCACTTCTCCTAAAAGCCACGCCTTGCTAGATCTAGAAAAAAATGCCACAAGAAACTTGCCCAAATCGAAGCTCTGATACCACTTGTAATGAAACTACTTAGATATTCTTATAGAATAATTTTATATTACATAAAATAAGAAAATATGAGAGATTACACAATGATAATTGATAGCAAAATAGAATACTAGATAATATAGAAAAGCCACTTTGAAGGGGCAACCTCTACAATAATGCACTAATAGAAGAATACTTCACATGATGATTAAAGACTAACCACTATCTCTTATATATAATCTATTTAGCCAAGGTTATTCCATAGGCTGACCTATCTAAGAACATAGAGAAATGTAACAAGTAAATAAAAGAGTTATGTAAGCCACAAGTCAGCCACACATATCCCTAAACACACCAATGGTTAAGGGCATAACAACTTCCCACCACTAGCATAAAATTAAGAATACCAGGGGCCACCAAACAAGAAGATTCAAAATAAATGCCAAAAATTTAACCATCCCACCAATGTCAAACCTTATGCAAAAACAGGTGTTTAAGGTGAGTATGCTATACCCAAATATGCCACCTCATCCACCTTGTTCATTGAAACCTCCACAAAGGATATTGTATCCTCAATACTAGCTCCAAAACTTGGAAAGGGCTTAGCAATATACTAGACATCTCCTACCTATATAAAAACACCATCCCCAAAGCTAATAGTTCTAACCGACCAAGGAAGATGTTCCCATCATAGAACCTATCATCCCTGCATCCTTTCATGTGAGAAGATGACCCCTCAACATACACCACAAGTTCCTTCTACCGGCCACACCACCACCTATGACCATACTCCCAACCATGTCCACTGACACAAAGGTTGTGAGCATTGCCCTGTAGTGAGATAACCCAACATGACTTGGTAAGTAGACCCTTCTCAGGGGTCAATTTCCAACTCAACCCATTTTCACAAATTTTTTTTTTGCAGCGTTAACCACTGACATATCCTTGAAATGTTTCAAGATAGAGTTCAATGTATAAATTGGAGCTTTAAGAGCCTTCAAATATAAGGCATAAATACTCTTCCATGTACTGAGAAACCACACTCTAAAACTATTTAAAAATAATAGAATGCAATTACAAATATAATTAAACAAATAAATCATCAACATGCATGAGACAAAACACATGACTTACATGGTGAAACCTTAGCAAGCTAAGGAAACATCCATGGTGCAAGATATCAAGCTTTATTAATTCCAAGATGAACATATTACATGTGAACTTACTGTGCATATTATATACAAAATCCACAAATATAAATACATCTAATTGGCAAACCACTATTAGGATTCCTCCTACTAAAATAAATCATGATTATATAATGCATGATTATATAATGCATGATTATATCCAAAAAGGGATTGGGTGGTGCATACTTTATGAAAACTTCAATAGGAACTAAATTCATTGGCATATTCAAGCTAACTGATGAGAAACCCATGAATATAAAAAATTCAACAGGTTTAGTTACATCTTTGAATATAAAGGATTTATAGAAAGGTACTAGAATAGGTGAGGGTGCCTACAGGGAGATTGCAACCTACATACTCTAGCTTGGTACCAACCCTACATTGTTAGGTAACAAGGCCATAAGCTATGTAAATTTCCTCTTATGGTGATGATCTAGTGTTCTCATAATTCTTTTCACCTTACAACAAGTTTTAATAGGTCAATCCATGAACCAAAGATGGGTTCTCTACATAATTTTGTGAATAGCTATAATAACTATGAAGATATGGGTTTATGTACATTACTATAAATTAAGTGCACAATATTATTATGTTTGACATGTCTTTATAGAATATTATGGTGGGAACATATTGTTTTATAAAAAGGGAGAGAAATCATTAATACAAATTTTGCCATTGATCATAGTTATTGTCTTATATAGAAGGCAATATTTTTTTAAACTTCTAATTCTTTCACTTTTGATTTTATTTATGAATTGAAATTTACTTGATAGGAAGGGTCTAAACTAAAATTTAACTCAATGGTTGAAATCACATTTGTAAGTAGAGTTCAATCCTTCTATATGGCCTTCTTAAAAGCTCAAAAAATACTCTAAACAAAAACTAACATGATGCGATCATAGACGTTGCACAAATTATTAATTATTTTCTTTCCTTCCGTTGTAAATTTATCATCTTTGTCTTCATTTGTTTGGTATCTTATTCAATTCATTTTTAAACTTAGAAGAAGGTAAGCCCATTCCCAACAATGTTAAAAGTCAACCGATACCATTTGGTAGAGAAGGATTTTCCATGTCCAAAAGATGAAATTGCTAAGTGCAACAAACAAGTTTGAAGAAGTGCTACGAAAAGGGATTTTGGCACCGTCTAATTTGTAAGTTATTTTGAAAATCATATATATATTTGTGTGGATTGCCTCATCGCTTATGGTGTTACGTATTTATATAATTCATTAAGAACTAAATCCTAGTTGGCTATTTACGACCATGGAAATGTATAGATAACTAAGCTGGAGGCTTTATACAACGGGGAACCCCCTAAGATTCGTTTCATTAAGAGACAAAAATTAAGATGTTGTTGTCCCCCATTCCAATGCTGACACGCTCTGTTGAGCAGCAGATTGGATGAACCATTCTCCATGGAAATTTTCAGTTTGATTTGTTGTTGGTGTGTAAATGGCTGAGCAGGATTTATTCGTTGGATAAATAACAGAAACACAAACATGATTAGCGTCCAATCAGTGACATAAGCTAGGTTTTACCCCTACATTCACACAAACAAAAAATAGTATTAAATTAAATACATCTATTTAAAATTTATGTTAAGTCTCGAAGTTCTGGAAAAGTAGTTTTTTTCAATAGTCGTGGGTTTAAAACCAATTACCAAGGAAAAATAAATAGCACAAAATTCTTGTATTTCATAATTGAGTGCATTAAAATATAAAATCAATAAAACACCTTCATCAACATTTTTTTTTTCAATTGCGAAGGAAAATTTATTCTGGTAATCACGAAGGAAAATTCAATATTGTAAGCATTATCACAATATAAAAAATCAAAAACACTATATAATATATATTAAATATCAAAGTTTCTACAAACAGGTGTACAAAAAAAAATCACACTTATGGTATTTGCATGATCTGTAACTGTCAAGACGATTCAAACATTAAATTTTTTCATCAATTGCAAAACAAAGGGTCTTGACGCATACAAACTGGGATTCAAAGCAGCTAAGAAATAAACAAAAATACAAAACAGTAGTGCCATGATTAACATAAAGTGCAAAAGCACAAGAGCGTTGTTGTTGCCTGCACCGTCCTCCCTGAAAACAACCATTTGCTTCTTAATACATTCAGGGAAAATGGAGAGCTTTTCTGTCACTCATTATCTCTAACAATGATGTCATTGTGATATATCATTTGCTGAACACCGAAATCCAAATAGCACAATCCCTTGGAATGCAGAAGCGTCTCAAAACCACTAGATTTCAGGTTGATCTCCACCTTGTTTAAGAAATCTGCGAACACCACATAAAATGTATACACCTATCACAATGGAGTGTAGGTGGTGCAAAAACATATCAAAAGCTTGGTAGATGTTGATTATTCATGGTGACACACACCAAATCTTTTTAATTAAACTGATCGTCGTTAGAAAATCAACAAATAAATGATCTCTAGAATTTAATATATTATTTTACAAAAATGCCATATTCCCTATGATCTTTACATTATATTGCTTTTAATGAAAGTGAAAGGTATTTCAGTTTTTAAAAAAATTGACTTTCAAAATTTTAATTTTATTCAAGAATATTATTATAAATTATTATTTATAGTTTATCATAATTATAAATATATATTATAAAATTATTATTTATATTTAATTTTAATTAAAAATAATTACTTTCAAATATTTAATATAATTGTTATAAATAAAATATAACATTTCTATATATTATATAATATTTATATAATAATTAATATATAAAAATATTATATTTATGTGTTTAAGAAGTATTTTGTATAACGAAAGAGTGTAAATCGACATTTAATCTTCATTTAAAATTTATGACCACTAACTTGTCATTACTTTTTACCATTATTGTTTAGCTCACGTTAAAATATTTCATTGCTTTCATATTCTATAAGAATGTATATGGATGGAAAAATTAATTAGTGTAAAGTAATTGTAAGGGTAGTTTGATCAGAATCTAAATTGTCATGTAATACTTTACTAAATGTAAAATATATAGACTAATGGATAAGTCCTAGATAACTATATAGGTGGATGGATGAAGATGTATGGTACTCAATGAACTCTCCAATTTTAAGATGAGATACCCACTTTTGAAAAAAGGAAGGTGAACCATACTTCTTTGTATTAAGAATCACAATCATCCCATAGAAAATAGGTTAATGCCCAAATGCCACATCATAAACATTTTTGTAGTCTTTGTTTGGATCTTGACATCCTACTGATGAGAATGTAGTGATTCCTAATGCTACCTGTGATGTTGATTACCTTTACCCATTGGGCCTCAAATGAATTCAATTGCATTATTATCACTGTAGCCCCCACATGACTCCTCCACTCCATTAAAGTTTCACTATTGGCACCTTCATTAAAAGGATTAATTCAATGTTAATATTTCATAGAATTTTGTAAAATTTGTACAAAAAAAAATAACATGATCATTGTTATATACTATAAAAAAGACTTATGAATTAATTTTTCAATCTAAAAAAAAGGGGAACCTTGCAATCCTTTTCTAGATATTAGGGCCAAATATTGTGAAAATATTTATTATTTCAATAGCATACATCAAATTATAGATAATGAATTTCCTATTTCATGAATTCATTTTCAATGATGATACACTATTTTGAATAAATCAACGTGAATTTCTTCATATTTTAAAATAAAATAGCATTGATCAATCTGTACTTAAATTTTACTCTATATACTTAATTTTAGATTATACATTATTATAAATGCTAATAAGAAGAAGTAAAAAAAAACCCTCTGGCTTCCCTTGCACCTTTGGGGCAACTGCTAGTGAATAGAAGAAGTGAAGATTTAGGAGAAGAGACGAGTTCTGCAATAGGGTAAAAAGAGTAGAGGAGGAGGAGAGGAGAGGAAGGATGGAACTCCAATCATAAGTAGGGATATACAAAGACCATGAGAAAATTAGAAAAACCTTAGATGAATAGGTCACAAAAAAGCTTCCCTGAACAAGAGAAAAAATCATCTCAAACCTTTCCCTCATCTGAGTACCTCCAATTGAGAAGAGATTTATTTCACAAGTCTTTTCAATTAATGACCTCTATCCAACCAATTTCGAAAGACTCTATAGAGGGTGGTTCTAATGCACAAGAGTGTATAATAGTGAAGCCTTCGGGGGGAAGCATATAAATGTCCACTAGCAATTCTGAATAGGGGCCTAACATTGTAACGAAATGAGGAATTAGAGACAAATAACACTTTGAAGAAGAAGGATAAACCTATGAGATAATCATGGTTTAAAGAGTAGGAAGTGTTATGATATTGAGAGGAGTGGGATTAATAGTGAGAGGAAAAAAATCTTCCAAAGGAAAAAATGAAACAGATAAAAAGGAAATGGGAACAACAACTTCAATACGATGTAATTATATATTGAATTCTTTTCTGATATTTGGTCCTAAAAAAAAGATAATAGTCATAATAAATATTATCATCCAAATATAAAAATAAAGTTTTATGTGAAAGAATGCACATCTAACATTTCATGAAGTTTATGTTTTCAAGTATAATTTTGTCTTACATGTTTTCAAATCCAAACTAATTAGTTTAATCAATGGTGTTTCAATATAAGATTCATTGAAGTATAATTAACATTAACATCCAGATTAAAATCTTATTAGGGTTGCATGGATTACAAATTTTTTTAAGGTTAATTTACACAATCTTATGTAATAATTGTAGACTTGTAATTACAAAGTTACACACACACACACACAAAAAAAAAAAAAAAAGCATAATATGATATTTGATAATCTGGCAAAATGGATTTGTTCAAATGATCTTGGAAATTTAAATGAAAATGTAATTAGGAGTTGTAAACTTATATTCTATAACCCATTCCAAACTTGCATTTACCAAAAATGGGATTTATGCATAATAATAATTTGGAATAGTGTATGCATATCTATAAAACCCTAATGAGCTAATAGACAAGGGGTCAAAATTCCAAAGGTTCATATTCTTTTATATTTTTACTATATCGATTGACCATCTCAATAAGACACAACCTTTAAATGACAATAGTCAAAGCAAAAAATAATGGTTATGCCAAATGTAATTCCTTAGTTAAAATCGTATGCTCCCTACATATTAAGTTCTTAAATAGAGGAGGGTTTAATAACTTACCTAGTTAAAATCGGTTAAAAAAGAGATGAATTCCAATTATGGCATGCCTCTATCACACTCCCTCTTCCCATAATTTTTAAATCCATAAGACCTTCACCTGCAATTTGGCAATCCACTAATGGGGATGACTGATAACAAGGGACATTTTGAAGAACTTACAAAAAAGGAGTGAGATTTAAAAATGATAATAAAAAATAATTGATTATTTTTTATGTGACTACATCCCTGGGATCCAATGCTTTAAACAAAAACTATTAAAGCAAAACCTGCACAACTAAGGTGATCAACAATAGTTAAGGCAAACAAAGCAGTTAAGCTAAATGCTAGGGTTGATGGGAGTAATGGAGGCTCTAATGGGACCAATTTTGGGGTCAACTTTACATTACATTGAAATAAATATTAATTCAAAAATAATAATTAAAGATTAAATCTATGAATGGAGCAAAAATTAATTTTATTAAAATTGTTTTTACATATTATATTTATAATGATATTTCAATACCACCCAACCTCCAGGTGAGCAGTTACATTTTCATTTACACAGTCGACTGGGTCGTTATAACAGGGATCACCCTGTTAAAGTTGAACTCCAGGATGTTGGACAAAACCTCAATTCCTCTAATTATCATTCATATATATATATATATATATATATATATATATATATATATATATATATATATATATATATAAATATAAACAGGGTTGAACACCACGATGTTGGACAAAACCTCAATTCCTCTAATCACACACACACACACACACACACATAGTTTAATGGATGGAGTTTTTCTTTTAACATTTATTTCATTGTTATAGGATAATTTTTTACTTTAAATTTGATATCTTTTTAATATTATTTAAAAAATTGTTCTTATTTATTTAGAGAGGTCAATTAAAAATTGTAATATATTTATAATATATTAGAGATTTTTCAAAACTCAACATAATAATGTAAATAGGTTAATATCATTTATTATCATTAAGTTAAAAATTGATGAAGAAAATAATAAAATTATTATTTAATATAATGCATACAAAATTAAAGACAAAGACTATAAAATTAATATTTAGATGTAAATAAAAAATATAAATACTTATAAATATAATTGTTTTTAAAATTGTTCCATGAAAAGTTTGTGACTTCATTGTGATGTTATCTAGCATGATTACACTAAAGTATAAAAATAAAATAATTAATTAATGGTGTAAAGGTATACTCGTGTGTAGTAGTTTTTTAATTTTATTTGATGTTATGAATAATCCTTAATTTCTTTCCCAAATTCAACTCTCCACCTCACTTTCATTTAGTATTGCATCCTTATTTAACACCTCTAAATTTGTAGACGTGTCACCCAATCATCTTTGAGAGTCAAAATCTAATAGTATCAGATAAAAGTGGCATGGCACGTAGTTTTAGAAGAACAAACCGGGTGTAGAGTGGGTTAGTGCCCAAACACGTTGGCCACGTAAGCAAAAGGTCCACGTTAGAAAAAGCGGCCACGTAAATATAAAAACTTATGCTCATCGATGAGAGGTCCATGTGGGAGTAAGAGCGTACAAAATTCCCACGACCACGCCAGCAATACGAAAGCCGTGAAATAATTCCAAGAGCCCACGTAAAAGACTGCCAGCAATATCCCATTAGAGTGCCATTGGAGAGAATACACTGTGGTGGAAGCTGCAACCAGCTACTATTAGATTTTGCTCATTTTACTTTGAGCACTAAAATCGAAAATGAAGTTGATTTCTAGAAAGCAAGTCTTTATTCATGCTTTTATATTTCAAATTACAAAGGGGTGAGAAATTTGTATAAAAAGAGGGCTTTTCCTCTTTTCAAAGGTGGTTGGTCATTATTTTTTCTAGATCTTAGGCTCTTTCAAATTTAAATATCTTTGTTGTGTGTATCTTTTACTTTTCATGATAAGGTGGTTGCAGTTGTACAACTATTAGCAAGCTCTGTGAGCATTGTATATGTCTCCCCTGTTCAAGAGAAAACTCACCATACTTATCCCCATGTCAATTGTTTAAGCTAGAATTTTCACTTTTATGACTAAGAAGAAATAAAGAGATAAAATCTATAGAAAAGGGTAAAATGGATGTGGTAAAAAAACTTGGTTGAAATATGTGTGTGACCTAGATGAGATGGAGAACTCTTCTTTGGCTAGGGTAAGATGAACTACATAAGAAAGCACTTGAAGCAAGCTTGTTTGTTAGACAAGGAGGAAGGGTGGATTTCCTAGCTGGAGCTAGATCTAATAAAGCATGAGCTATCTATAGAGGCTATCAATCCACACCCATAAAATAAGTTAATGCTGAAAGTAGATGGATGAAAGTAAGCATACACAAAAGTAAACAAGATGAATACTTTTCTAATGTAAGCTAAAGATCTAATAAGCTAACAAAAGAGATGCTAGTTTACTAAATGAATATTCTGTTTTGGTCTAGTCTGGTATGAAAAAAGGAAATCAGAGTCTGGTCAAGGGTTGGGTTAGAGGGCTAACCATCAATAGTTCAGGTATCATCAGTGGTTACTTATCGGGCTAGGAATGTTAGAAAGGTTCACGAGAAGAGGTTTCATTATCAGATATCGATGAGGGTACATGTTTGTTTAAGGCTTAAGAATGATAAGTTAAAGAGATAAGTGCTCTTACTTGGGATCAGAGGTCTGATAGGAACAATTTAAAGAGGTAAGATCCAGATAGAAATATCTGAGTAGAATGAAGAAAGATAAATGAAAGCAATCCAATGCTTACCTGATCTGGTGTGATTTTGGTAGCATAACGGTATGTAAAGGAGAGCTAGAAAAAAATTGCCAGAGGTTTAGGTTGGTGGCTGCTAGAGAAACCTACATGAAAAATATTTGAATGCTTGGAAGCCTTGAGTACCTATATGAAGATATCCTAAATGTAGAATTTGGATATGTCTTTGTCGATCTATTTCTCCTCTTGCTCCCTTCCTTTTATAAGCAAAAGGTGATGGAGTAAGAAGGATAAGGATGATGAGTAATGAGGTGTTGTGGTTTGTGAGAGGATGAGGTAGAAAAAAGTATTAAATTTTGTTCTTGATTTCCTTGAGAATAGTTGATAATGTGTTACCAGTTCAAGGATCTAACCATCGACAGTTAGGGTAACTGTTGATGGTTACCTTTATCATTGACGGTCAAGGTACTAAACAAAAGTAGGTTTGAAGATGTTAAAGGGTGGAAAAGGGAGTTTAGCTAGAAAGAGTGAGTTGAGTTGGCTAACTTTAGTTAATAGGGACTTAAGGTGAGTCAGGATAAGTTAAATGAATTGGTTAGATAAAAATAGGTCATTGTGACGATGAAGTATAAAAGGGATGATCAAGACACTTTGATGATTAGAACTGAGTGTGCAGTTTTTTAGTGTCTACATTTTGCCCCTTTTTATTATGTGGCTTATATTTATAATCTATAAAACAAAAAAATCATGCAGTTGAAGGTTGTTTAAAATTCAGTTTGCCTTGAGTATGGGAGGAGTTCCCCCTCAAATTAGGAGATGATGAGGAAAATTTGAATCAGGTCAGGGTTTGATGAATGGTTTATGGTTAATCACAAAGGTGGGTGACTAAAGGGTCGTTCAAAGTTGGGAATCTATAATTCAAACATTAATACAATGTGATAGCCACATTTGTGCAAAGACTAAAGATGCTAATGTTGGTAAAAAATAATCTTATAGATAATAAGATAGGTGACCAATAGATCACGTGACCGTATTGTGACAGCTGGGTACGCTTGCTAGCCTTCTAAGCAAAATAGATTGGTGTCTATGGGGGTATCTAAATTTAGAAGTGATCCTGCAGAGGATGCCGATGTTGTGGTCATGTACTAAGTACACAATGTTCAAATGTTCAGCATGGCAAAGTAAATCGGTATGGTCAAAAAGACCACAACAAGGTCACCACAAAAAGATTCAAAAGATTTGGGTAAAAAATGGTCAATGTTTGAGGTGGACAGATGAAATGGTTCAAGGATAATGTCCAATGGTTGAAAATAAAGGGATGGCTGAGATGACTCCAGATGCACTAGGCAAATGAACATTACCTACATAGTTTTTTGGACATAGGATCCAATAAAAAATTCATGCTGCATGTAGTTTTTGTTTTGATTGGATGACTATTAAAAGAGGAAGGAAGAAGGAGAAGAGTAATCTCTAAAAATCTTGGGGAAGGAAATTCCCCAAATAGGTCAAGGTTTTTTTCAAATGAGTCACCCCAATTTGACATACCACATGGTATGGGTTTTGTTGGTTTCAATAAAAAAAGTGGATCAATAAAGGGTGGAGATCAATACTCTCTAACAATGACGTGATGGAGAAGGAATATCTAAGATAGAGGCCTTGTTTGGTTTGGGGGTGAGGTTATGAAAAGGTGGAATGTGGGAGAATTAGGAGACACATGTTTCCAATAGTCAACAATAGAAAGGAAATAAAATAAGCATGATGCCTTTTCATCCATAAAACATCACCAAAGTTAGGCAAGGCTTAGTGAATGTTATCATTTTTAACACTTCGCATAAGCATACTTTGGCTGATAAAATTACATCTTGATCACATTGTGTCTAGTAAGCTCAAAATCCCTTGATTCATAGAGAATGAAAGAAGGGGAATAAGTGGTAAGTGAATGGTAGATGGGTGAATAGGGAAGATAATCTTATGTGGGCAAGCTTGCTCCTTCTATAGGTGACCTAAGAGCCAAATAATCTTATGTTGGGCTAAGTGTTCTTGATGATAGTCATTTTCATAAATAATGTCTTACAATGATATGCAAAATGAGGGAATTGATACTTTGAGAGGGCCTCTACTCTGAAGGAAAAGGAGAAAGGGGTAGCACATGTAGAGGTTAGAATGTTGGTGGGATAGGCCCATAAAGCGAAGGGTATATGTAAGTGCCAATCCTGACCTAAAGTGTTGATGACCTTCATTAGCATTTTATTCACAATTTTGTTAGAAGCCTCAGCTTTTCCATTTGTTTGTGGATGGTAAGGTGAAGAAAATCTAAGTTTTATTCCAAAGATATTGTAAAGACCTTAAAATTTATTTTTCTTGAAATATTTTACATTTTTAGTGATGATCTTATGGATAACATTGAAACGATAGATGATATGGTGGTTGATGAAGTCAGCGATATTTTTCGCTTTGGTGGGAATGAGAGGAATAGCCTCTACCCACTTAGTGAAGTATTTGGTAGCGGTGATGATAGAATGGTGACGTTGTGAAGAATGAGGGTTGATTTCTCTAATGAGGTCCAATCCCCAATGTGAGAAATGCCAAATGTCTTCAGATGTTTAAAGGCCATGTGCAGGTGTATGATGCAAATTATCATGTTTTTGACATTTAACACACTTTTTAACATAGTCACAATAATCTTGATTAAGGGTGGGCAAATAGTAGCCAAGGTGAAGGATACATTTAGTGATAGCTAAGACACTAAAGTGCCCACCACAAATTCTATCATGGGTTTATTTGATAGCATGAGAGGCCTCATGACCACGAAGACAGTGAAGAAGAAGGTCATCAAAACCATGTTTATAGAGTATTCCTCCTAATATGGTATAATGAGAAGTGGTTTGGATGAAGGCTCGTCATGCATTCCTAGAGAGGTTAGGAGGAACTACATCGAGTTGGAGGTAGTTAATGGTTTGTTCGTACCAAGTGTCTGAGGTAGATCCTTCCACATTGTAAATGGTAAGGTCAGAGTGGATATATGAGGGTATGCCAAAATGGTGAATGGTGATAAAGAATTTAGAAGTGATAGGTTGAGCTAGGATTTAGGAAGCAAGGGAAGACATTGTATCTGCAAACTTATTGGTGGATTATGGAACATATTGGATAGAATAATGGTTAAATGATGCCAAGTGTACATCAACTAATTATTTATACTTTTTTAGGATGTCATTTTGGCATTGGTAGGAACCATTAACTTGGTTGATGACAAGTTGGAAATCACCAAAGATAGCAACAATTTTGACTCCCAAGTCTAAGGTCGTTTGGAGACCTATTACTAGGGCTTCATACTCAACCGTGTTATTGGTACACTCATTGTCCAGTTTGAAAGAAAGAGGAATGGTTTCTCTATCAAGGGGAATGAGGAAAACTCTAAAACACCCACCATGTTGGCATTTGGATACATCGAAGAATGGGGTCATTTGATAGGTGATGTCTTCCTGAGACAGATTCACAATAGACTTGTCTGGAAATGTACAAGGAAGATGTTGATGGTCTGGTAAAGGAGATTTGGCCAAATGGTCAGCAATGACTTGCCCTTTGATTAAATTTTTTTGGAAGAAATCAAGGTTGAACTCAGTGAGAAGTATGAGCCACTTATTCGTACACTAGTTTTGGTATGATTTATAGTGCATATACTTGAGCGGGTTAATTTTGGTGATAACATAAGTTTTATGATTGAGGTGGTGACGAAGTGTGGTAGCTACAAAGACAAGGGCAAGGAAAAACTTCTTGGTATGGGTGTATTGAGCCTCATAATCTATAAGTGTTCGACTGATATAGTAGACAACATGTTCCTTATTTTGTTCATCTTGATGTGCAAGCATTGCCCCTAAGGAATGGTCAGTGGTGGATATATATAGGTAGAAGGGTTGATCCTCTTTAGGAGGGGTGAGAATGAGTGGGGAAAGAAGGTATTATTTGAGTTAATCAAAGGCCTTCTAACAGTCTTTAGTCCACTTAAAAGAAGTGTCTTTCTTGAGTAGATGATGGAAAGGTTGACATCTATCAGATAATTGAGAGATGAAACAATAAATGGATTAGAGTTTGCCTTGTAGGCTACAAAGTTTTTTAAGGTGGGTTAGATGTGGCATCTCGAGGATGGATCAGAATTTGGTAGGGTCCACTTTGATTCCTCAGAGAGAGATGATGAATCCAAGGAGTTTTCTAGATAGGACCCCAAAAATACATTTCTTAATATTTAGCCTGACGTGAAAATGAATGAGGTATTCGAAGATAATGGTGATAACAACTAAGTGGTCCTTATGATGTTTAGATTTTCCAAGGAGATCATCCAAATAGTCCTCAATAATTTTGTGAATGAGGTCATGGAAGATATAAGTCATGACACGTTGGTAGGTGGCTCTTGCATTTGTCAAACCATAGGGCATGACCCTATAGTAAAAGTTTCCCCATGGTGTGATGAAAGAGGTTTGATGTTGATCTTTTGGGGTAATCAAGATTTGATTGTATCCTGAGAAACCATACCTAAGAGATAGAATTTCATGGCCAATATCAAGGTCAACAAGTTGGTTGATGCTAGGCAAAGGAAAGTCATCTTTTGGATAAGCAAGGTTGAGGTCATAAAAGTCAAGGTAGAGGAGAAGTCCCCCTGTGGGTTTGGTGATAGGGACAATGTTAGAAATCCATTGAGGATAGTCTATGGGTTGGATGAAGTCTACAAATAAGAGATGTTGTAGCTCCTATTTTACAATAAGTGTGATACAAAGATGCATCCCATGAAGCTTTTGGTGCATGGGTTTGGTTTCAGGGTAGGTGACAATGTTCTGGAGGGAAATAGAAGGGTCGATTCCTGGCATGTCCTTATACAACCAAGCAAATGTAATGCTAAGACCATGAAATACGGAAGGAAAATTTCATTACTCCTCAGAATCTAAGGATTGACTAATTTTAACTATGCAGGGATTATCTTGAGTACTCAAGTTGACCTCTATGTTATATTCATTCAACATGGTTTGCTTCTCAAGAGGAAGAGATTTATGAATAGAAGAATTTTTTGCATAAAGGCAGGTGAGAATGGAATCATCATCATATTTTTGAATCATATGTATGGTAGTAAAATCATGTTCAATCATGTCAGAATGGATGAGAGGGAGGGTTTTAGTTTGGTCATCCTTTTGATAGATCAAGGGGCACAAACTAACAATGTTGATCTAAAAAATGTTAGGAGGAATGAGCTCAAAGTCCTCAAACGTAGAATTTGAATAGGTTAGTGAGGAATGGGTTTCATCCTCAATATTGTGATAGGTTCGAATTAATCGATGGGCTCTTCAGGTGGTTCAAACCTAAGGCCAAATAATTCTCAAGGCTTTTGAGTATTTATCGTGGGTATCTCATGGGGTCCCTATTCATAAAGCCCAAGACCAAATCCTTTCCAGACGCACTTGTGAATATATAGTTTGGAAAATGTTGGTTTTCCAAGGTATGAGAAGTCTATGGTAAATGGTTTGGTGGAAGAGGCAAAGGTGGGAGCAATAAGTGGATGATCAAGTCCCCCATAGATGAAGTTGGTTTGATGGTTGGGGAGTCTAAAAGGAATGATGGTGTAAATGTTGGGGTATTAGTTAGGATCATGAATGAGGCTCCCATACTCTTGAGGAGTGGAGAAAGCAACCAAAGCCAAAATATGGTATTCTCCCAGTGAGAGATGTTGGAATGTGGGTTCAAAGGGGTCCTCTATGGGAATTTGAGATGAAGGAATGAATGAGCTCGTCGAAGCTTCATCATGGGTAGTGGTAGAAGTGTTGGTAGTGGATGGTGAAGTGGATGAGATAGCAATAAGGACATCATTTGGATGATAGGTCATATTATATGAGGTGAAGGGACTTGTGTCAGCTTTGATGGTAATGACTTGACCCATGTTCTCAAATTTGACACATCGGTGTAAGGTGGAAGGGACATAACTCATGGCACAAATCCAATGTCGTCTAAGTAAAACATTGTATTGGAACTCACCCTCTACAACATAGAAGAGTTTAGGAATAGTTCAAGGTCCTAAATAGATGTGAAGGATGACCATACCTTAAGTAATGGCCATGGTGTCATTAAAAGACCAAAGGATTGCTATAGTTTCAGACATGATGTTCTTGGGTAGTTGTAGTTGGTCATAAGCATGTGAGGAGTTAATGTTGATACTAGCTTCTCTATCAACCATTGCCCTTTTGATGTGGGTTTCACTGATGTATACGGTGATAAACAAGGGAGGATCAAGATCCTTATGATGAGCAGATGAAATCTTAGAATCCTAAAATGTGATGATGTTAGAATGGTGAAGAGCACTAACAAAAGTAGCTAGAGGTTGAGGATCATGTGGTTGAACCTCAATGGATTGGAGGGTCTCAATGAGTGCTTGGAATTGATGGGTTAAGATGTTAATGAGTTCATAAATACTCATCTTTACCAGAGTTTGCTGATGTTACTTAAGCACTGCACGTTGCAAGGATTTAGATGGGTTGGAGGAAGGGATACCCAAAATGGATATCTTGGGTTTTGGTGATGGTGTAGGTAAAGTTGAGGGTATGTGAGGTTGGTTGGTAGGTTGAGAGTTGGAAGGGTACTTCCAAAGGATGGATGTTTTAGCTTTCTCCTTACCTTTTTGTTGGGCCCTAGATCAGGTAACCATGTGGATAATATGGGTAAGAGAAGGCATTGGAATAGATGGTTGTTTAGTTCCTCCTCACTTTTAAATGAGAGTGTGGGAGAGGGTATAGTTTGGAAGGGTGGAATGTATGGTTGAGTTGGTAATGGAATAAGAGTTGGTTCATATAACAACAGATCATCCTCATCCATCAAGTTATAGACAAGGGCTTGAAGAGATTTACAACTTTATGTATCATGTCTATGTGTTCTATGATAGGCATAGATAAATTGGTCATTAAATCAAAATGATGTAAGACGTGAAGGGTCAAATTTATTAGAAGGGTAATATGGTTTAATGGGTGGTAAGTGGATAGAGGAAGTTTGCAACAACCTTTACAAGATGGTTGAATAAGATTTAGTCAAAGGTGTTGATGGTGCCAAGGTTTTGATTTTAGGAGGTAGAGTGGGAGTCCCTTTTAGAGGAGGTCTCACCATGGATTTGGAAGATGATTGAATAGTTTTGGTGAATTTTTTAGGTTTGGGATGTATATTTGGTTTTAGCTTTGTGGAGGATTTAGAAGTTGAGGGTGCTTTTTTGGTTATAGGTGGGAAAGTAGATATGGAAAGTTTATCCATAAATGAGGATGATGAGGTTGATGATTTGATAGAAGTTGTAGGTTAGGAAAAGGGTGAAGGCTGGTGAGATAAGGAATATGGAATAGGGAGATTTGAGGGATGAGGTCTGAAGATAGAAGGTAAGGTGGAAGGAGGCGGTATGAGTTTAACTCACGGTAGAGACTTGATTGGTTTGATCCTTTTGATGGGTTTGGTAGGTGTTTGTTTCAGTAGTTTAGAAGGGATCAAGTCCAAATTCAAAGGTGGATGAAAAATATTGGGAGTGGGAAGGATCCCTAGGTTTTTGATGGATTTGGTTTGGGATATGATGGGTTTAGTTTGAGGGGTAGATGATGATTTGGGAATTTAAGTAGAGGAAGGTTGGAAGGTTCTCGTAGAGTCGTGGAAGGAGAAGGGTTGGTTAGAGGTATGATGGGTTCATAGGTTGAATGAAGTGTGGTTAATGGTTTGGGTTTGATTTGATAAGGTAGACCCAGATGATGCCAAAAAGTGGATCTATCTAGGTTGGGTTGAGAGGTGAAGGTCAGATTTTGAACCAATCTAGAAAAAGGTTTGTGGATGGGTTTAGTTTTTTATCCTTAATTTCAAAGATTAAGACTTTAAGAGGAGATGAGGGAATTTTCTTGGGAGAGGGTTGTAAATTTTGGGAGGATTATTCCACCATGGAAGGTGTAAGGTAAGAGGTTTCCTCTTTTGGAGTGGTTTCAAAAGAGAGATTGGTTTGCTCATTGATAGATGTGATAGGTGTGAGGGGATGGATATCATTTTTTCCTTGGGTTGAACCTCTAAAGGAAGGGTAGGTGAGCTCTCCTCCATTGGTGAAGACACGGGTGGAGGGTTTTTTGAAGAAATGATTTCCACCTTTGGTTTTTATAAATGAGGTATGTGTAAGTCCATGGTTTCTTGAGTGAGGAGGAGGGTGAGTTGGCTTCTTTAGTTTGGATGCCAAAAGGAAGGGTTGGTGAGTTGGTCACTTCAATGAGTGGGATGAATGAAATGGAGGTTGAGGTAATGGTCTCCTCAATAAAGGGTTCATCAATGATTATATAAACTATATTGACCTCATGTGTGCGAAATGATTCAGGCTGGTTTTCTTTATAGTTGGTAGAGGGTGTATGGCTAGGAAATGGTTTACTAAAAATATCATGGGATTGGTTAGGGGGTGCATTGGGATTTTCAAATATGAGTTCCCCCTTGTCAATAACGTTTTGTAAAATTGTTTTGAAGGTATTATACCTACTAAAATTATGTCCAATAACACAATGGTATGCACATGAATCATTTTCATTGTACCAACCAGGTATGGGACGAGTAGTGTCAAATTGTTGAGGAGGTTTTATGGGTGGAATTTGTATGATTTTTTATTTGAGGAGTTTCTCCAAAATTAAAGCATAAGATTATCCAATAAGATTATATTGTTTTGGAGGTCCACGTGTCTGATTTGGGTTGGGTTGTTGGAAATAGTAAGAGGAATTGGTTGAGGGGTTAGATTGGTTGATGGTTGGAGGTGAAGCAGTTTTGAGGAAAATCGAGTTGGTGGATGCCTTAGATTTAGAGGGGTTGGATTTATTGGTGGGTTTTGATGATGAGGAAGGATCATTAGATTTAAATGTATAATTCTTGTTCTAAAGTTTTAGTTTTCCTTCCTCGATAGATCAGATTTCTAGTTTTTGTGTCATGGTAAAGGCCTCATCAAAATTTCAAAAAGTTTAAACTTTTAGAGTGGGTGAAATGTGTTTGGCACAACCTTGTGAAAAGAGATCAATAAATTCATCTTATGGTAATGATAAATAAATTTGGTTGATAAGACCTCTCCATCTAGCAATGAAATCATCAACTGATTCATCATCAAATTGCTTAATAGAATAAAGGTCGGTTATGGAAACCTTTTTAGATATGTTCATTGAAAAGTGATCTAAAAAGACTTGGGAGAGTTAGGCAAAATCAAAGATGGAGTGCTTGGTGAGATTACTATACAAATCAAGAGCGGGTCTTGTCAAAGACATGGGGAAAGTTCACAGGAGGAGGGCATCTTCATGTGAAATTAAGTAACATGACTGGTGAAATGCCTTCAAATGTTGTTGTGGATCCTATTTGCCTTGAAATTTGGAAAATGTAGGCAATTCCCATTGAGGAGGATAGGATCAGAATGGGACAGATGGGTGGATAGGTTTGTTGCATATTTGGTTGTAAGAGAGAAGGTTATGGGTCCCTGTGATAGATGATTCAAGATTGGTCATTTTGTCAATTAATTATTGACCAAGTCAGTTTGAGGTTGGGTAGATGAAATGTTAAAGGATAGGTTGCATTGAGGTATTTTAGATGCAACATATTGATAAGGAGGTTATGAAGATGTTGTATATGGGTAGGTGGTTATGAGAGGTTGAGATGGTGCCCCATAAGGATTCATGGGTACATAATATTGAGTTAAAGGGGTTATGTGACCTTGTAGATTAGGGACGTATTGATAAGAGATTGTGGGAACTTGTTGAGAGGTTATTTTAGTTAGATGTATGGATGTATGAGTGGGTTAGGGTTGAGTAGTAACTCATGTGTTGATGGGTGGAAGAGTTTGAGGTATATAAAGTACCAAGTTTTGGAGATGGGAATAAGTTGGTTAGGTGGCGATGGTGGAAGGAATGGTGGAAAGAGGGGTAGAAGTCACCACTAAGGTGGATATGGGATAAGTAACAAGAGGTTGGGATACCTTTACATTAGATGTGTGGGTTGGTGTAGGGGGTGTTTGATTATGGATTGGAATATTGGATTGGATTTGGGTAGTGGAATAAAATGGGTTATGGGTAGAAAAAGAAGCTTGGGTAACCAAGGGTTGGGTATAAGTAACACCCACCATAAGCTCATGAGGGATGCCTAAAGGAGGATTCGTGGGAGGAACCAAAGCAATTGGGGTACGATGAGATAATTTGTTAAGATAGTGTTGAATGGAAATGGGGTTATTATCAAGGAAATTGGTGAAATTGACATCACCCTCAATAACAATATGAGGCATGGTAGGTGGGGGAGAATGATGAGGAGAACCTTCAACATCTAAATTATACCCCACGGATGATGAAGAGGAAGAGGTAAGGGATGTTTGATGGGTTTTATTCCTTAGCTATTGCCTAGTAAAAATGATTTGAGGAATTAGAAAAGATTAATGAACCTCTCACCTCAAATAATGAGCAAGCAAAGCAAAGTTTAAGGCAAACAAAGCACCAACTAAAGGTGCAATTAATCCTAGGATTTGTTTTAAATCACTTTTGGATTATGCCTTAGAGAGTGTAAAATAAGTTTCGATTATGAACCAATTACTAAAAGAGGAAGCTAAGGAAGGTTTCAGGTTTGTTATGGTGCTAAAAACAAATTTGTAATAGACTAAGTACATAGCCTGATGTTGGGGGCTCGCTCCCCACACTTTATGAACTTGAAGCTAAGTCAGGCCACTTAGCCAATAGATATCATTTGTCTAGAGTTTATTCTCCACCAGAGAATGAAGTGGGTTCTCCCCTTGGTGATGAAATCCAAGTAGGATCACCAGAAAGGGTAAGGTTATCCAATGAGTGATGAAATCTTAATGGGATTTGTCTAAAATATGTTATGATGTTTGTTTTTATGTGAGTGGTTTGGTTGTCTAACATATGTGTGCTATGATTAATTCATGATGATTTAATTAACTAGATGAGCTAAATCAAGCAAGCAAACCATGAATGCATAAATTTATTTTATACCCAAAACGAAATGTTTAGATTTTGTTTGATGAGCATACAATAAAGAAGAAAGGGAACTAGGGTCCCATCAGGCACGCCACAATGTTTAAGCTAGAGTTTTCACTTTTATGATTAAGAAGAAATAAAGAGATAAAATCTACAGAAAAGGGTAAAATGGATATGATAGAAAAACTTGGTAGATATGCACACGTGAACCAGATGAGGTGGAGAACTCTTCTTTGGATAGGGGAAGAAGACTTGCATAAAAAAACACTCAAATCAATCTTGTTTTTTAGATAAGGAGGAAGGGTGGATTGCTTAACTAGGGCTAGATCTAAGAAGCATGAGCTATCTATGGAGGTTGTCAATCCACACCCATAAAATAAGTTAATATTGAAATTAGATGGATAAAAGCAAGCATACACAAAAGTAAACAAGATGAATAATTTGTTAATGTAAGCTAAAGATATAATAAACTAACAAAAGAGATGATAATTTACTAAATGACTGTTCTGTTCTAGTATGGTTTGGTATGGAAAAAGGAAAAGCAGGGTCTAGTCAAGGGTTGGGTTAAATTGTAAAAGGATGAAGGTCTTGGGTCAGAGGGCTAACCGTCAGTGGTTTGGTAAACCATCGATGGTTCAGTTAACTATCAACAATTACCTATTGGGACTAGGAATGCCAGAAAGGTTCATAGGAAGAGGTTTGCAAATCTGGTATCATTGAGGGTATAGGTCTGTTCTAGGCTTAATAATGAAAAGGTGAAGAGGTAAGTACTCTTAGGTGAGATTAGAGGTCTGCTAGGAATGATTTAAAGAGTTAAGATCTAGATATGAATATCTAAGTCTAATGAAGAAAGATAAATGAAAGAAATATAATGCTTACTTGATCTGGTGTGATTTTGGTAGCGTAATAGTATGTAAAGGAAAACTAGATGAAATTTACCAGAGGTTAGGGTTGGTGGCTACTAGAGAAACCTGCATGAAAAATCATTAAATGCTTCAAAGCCTTGAGTGCCTATGTGAAAATAGCTTGAATTTAGAATTTTGATATGTCTTTATTGATCTATTTCTCCTCTTATTCCCTTCCTTTTATAACCAAAAGGTGATGGAGTAAGAAGGATAAGGATTATGAGTAACGAGGTGTTGTGATGTGTTAGAGGATGAGGTGGAGAAAAGTATTAATTTTTTTCCCTAATTTCCTCAAGAAAAGTTGATGATGTGTTACCAGTTCAGGGACGTAACCATCGATGATTAGGGTAACCTTCGATGGTTACCTTAACTATCGATGGTCGAGGTACTGAGCAAATGTAGGTTTGAAGAGGGTTAAAGGGTGGAAAAGGGTGCTTATCTAGAAAGAGTGAGTTGAGTTGGCTAACTTTTGATAATTAGGACTCAAGGTGAGTCAAGATAAGTTAGATGAATGGGTTAGATAAAAATAGGTCATTTCAATGATGAAGCGTAAAAGGGATGATCAAGGCACTTTGATGAGTAGAACTGAGTGTGCAGTTTTCTAGTGTCTACATCAATATTCTGAGACAATGGTGTATGTGAGATTTATTTTCAAAATAAAAAAAATAGCTATGATTTTTACTCTTCCCTATTAATTAAGTACAATAATATGTTTTACATGTTTTGCTGATTGGATATCTAGTGCACTTTGATGACTAGAACTGAGTGTACAGTTTTCTAGTGTCTACATCAACATTATGAGACACTAGTGTATGTGAGATTTATTGTCAAAATAATAAAAAATAGATATGATTTTTACTCTTCCCTATTAATTAAGTAAAATAATATGTTTTACGTGTTTTGCTGATTGGATATCTAGTTTAATGCTTATGAATGGTTGTCATCTTGGGCATAGATACATGTTATAAATCCCTTTCTACATTATGATTTGGAAATGTGTCATTGATAACCTATTAAAGACACCTTGGGTTTATGGATTTGATAAAAAAACATTTGAATCTTTAATTGAAGTGTATGCTTTAGGGTTTCAAGAATCGTCTTAATATTTGTATTGTATTGGCACCAATGGATACAACTCATTCTTGTTAGTTTCCTTATCTCGTCTTTCAGTGTTATACATTTTTGTAATGAATGGTAACATCCCTATTGAATGAGATCCTACTATTTGAAAACCATCACAAAATTACCACACCACTCTCTTATAACTACCTAACTAATCCTACCCTATTCTATCCAATAAATAATACACCCTATTACGTAATTTAAGTGTTATTTGCTTGTAGATGCATCAATGTTGCATATCTGAATTATGTCTTTATTTTGTGCTTTAAATCCTAACATTGAAATGTGTCTTTATTTCATGGATTTTTATATCTTTAGAATTATGCTACTATAAATTATATATTATAGGAAAACCATGAAGTTAGATGTCGCAGAAAAAGAAATCTTATTGTTCGACTAGGTTTATCACTGCTTGAAGCATGGTGCGATTGATAGATTGGTGGAGCAGTAACAAGTAGAAGGTAACACAATTGAGTCAAGATTGAAGTAAATAATGGTATTGGTGGGTATATGATCATCTTAATTTGTAGGAATGTTAAGGGAAGTATGGTTAGCATTCAGACATTGTTCACCTTTTATTCTAATTTTTAATTATATATACATACTATTCTCCTTTTATTGTTTGATTTTTTTTTAAAAAGTTAAAATAATCTATGAGATACTTTTTGAAAAATTAATGATTTTTCCAAACCCATATATTTAATGGCATAACTAATTGGAAATTTGTCTTTCCAATTTAACCCTCAAATATTCTCATCCATTTCTAGTGCATATTTTTTCATGAAAATACATATATCATATGCCCTGTGCATGTCTTTCAAGTTAGTTTGGAATCACCACATGCTCTCAAAGTAGTAGGGAAAATATTTTTTATTCAGTCACATTAATGGGATTTTCTTTCTTTTTCTCTTTCTTTTTTTAATTTAAAGGGAAAAGATATTTTATCCATTCATGGTAATATTTAATTTTAAAATAGAAAAGATGTTTATTTTGTTCATATTTATTTATATTTTTTAAATTTCAAAAATAAGAGATGTTTTATTTCTTTATAATAAGGATTTAAAAAATAAATTATAAGAAAACTTTTTTATTAATACTTCTTATGTAGATAACTATTGTTATCACTTTTTCTATTGATTTATATTAAAATATGTAATTTTTTTTTCATATTTTTAACTTTTAATATTAGTTTGATAATATATATTTTATTTTAAAAAATATAAAATTATCTTATTATCAAAGTTCTATTAATTGAATTCAAGAGATAGGATTATTTTTTTCAATATTTATAGAACATATATATACAATTTTCAAATTAAGAAAATCCTTTAGCCTAGAGCAAGCACATCAAATCTTAAATTAAGAAAACAAAGAATCTCTTTCAAACCTAGAAATAATGTTATATAAATTATATAAACTAAACCATTCTTGTATTAAATTAGATAGAAATTGAATTAAACAATGTAAAATTTTTTGTCTTACAGGATGAAAGAGATGTAGCAAACACAATCTATTTATCACTCATATGATCACTCATTGGAGGAGCTAAATTATTGAATATCACTTGGTCCTTGCCATTACTCAAGTTTAAAAATGAAAATAAAAGGGCCAATACACATGTAATACTCTTGGGTTTCAAAGCTTGAACTTAATGGATTTTACCCATTTTTTAATTCTAATTACTTTGATATGCTAAGCACAATCACATGAATAATGTGAACAAGACCGAACCCATAAATTTGAGCACATAAAGTCGGGGTGGGAGAATAAAATAAAAAAATTAAAGTGTTTTCTTGTTTTAGCCAAACAACAAATATAGGTACAACATGTTAAATAATTCATTCACTCTAGTTAATTATTTACAATTGTATTGAAGCTCATCTAGACATACTTGTTGATTATCTAGGCACTCCAGTCAATTGTCTAAAGTATACAAATGACCATCTAGAATTTTAAATGATCATATGGATATATCTAGGCGGTCATTCTATTTCTCTAAATAATCATCTAAATATTTCAGATGATCAAGATATTATAGAAAATCATCTAAGTTCTCCAGATGATCGTCTTGATATATCCAAGTGACTGTTTGATTTCTATTGATGATCATTTAGATATTTCATATGGTCATTTGAATACATCCAAGTGACCATATGAGTTCTTCCAGATAATCATCTAGAGTCTTTTTATGATCATATGGAATTTTGATCAATACTTATGCTGCCATTTGAGTGTCTAATGACAAGTATGTTGTCAAGCAATAACATAGCTACCATTTATCAATGTTGCTACTGAATGATATCATGTTATTGAGCGATAGCAATGTTGTCATTCAATAACATAGTTGTCATTTAGTAGTACTTATCATTTGACAATATGCTATCAAGTGATAGTCATATTATCATTCTATAGCATAGCTATCATTTGCTACCATTATTATCATTTCACAGCATGTTGTCACTCGATAAAAATACTATTGCTTGATAGTGACACTATCATTTGATATTTATTCTATCAAGTGATAACATAACTACCAATCAATATGTTACTATTGAATCATAACATGATGTTGAGTGATAACAATTTTATCATTCTAGAACATAGCTACCATTCACCAAATTTATTGTCATTGGATAACATGTTGTCAAGTGATAGCAATGTTATTATTTGACAACAGAGCTAATGTTTGACAATATGCTATTGAGCGATCGTAATGTTGTCATTTGACAACATATCTTTCATTCATCAGTATTGATATTATTCCACTGCACGTTGTCGAGTGATGGTAATTTTGTCATTAGATAACATAGTTGTTGACATAATGTTATCATTTGATAGCATGTTATCAAGTGATCTAGTAATGTTGTTGTTCGATAGCATAGATGTCATTCATTGACATTATTGTCAATTGATAACAAAAATATCATTTGATAGTGATTATATCATATCTCACATGATTTATCACATTTCACCATGTGATTTACGTGCATAATTATACATTTTCTAGACTGATTCACCACCATTTCAAAAACAAGTCGCTTAGTAACCTCCAAGATATTTTTATAGACCACTAAAATTTTCCCTAAGTATATCTATCCTTACACACATTTAACTTAGAGAAATTAAATCTAAAATAATAAATTAATATTTTAATTTCAAAATTTTAAATGAAAAAAGAGGGTTTGGTTAAGTATCTCAATTTTTAAGCTATTGATTTATATGTTGACCCAACTCTAATTTTTTAAATCTATATCTTTAATGTACCAAATCTTTTTCTATAAGTAAAATTTTTAGGTTGTGAGTTAAAAGTGCCCCACAAGAAATTTTATCTTCAACAATGAATGTTTAATGATCGTTTCAATCTCTTCTAAAATACCTCTAAATACCAACTAAATTTTTATAAATAATTATAAGATCCTCTCATATAAAAATGAAATACAACACTTACATATTTATAGATAACATTTTAATTTTAATCTAGATAATACAAAAATTCAAATTATCTTCTCATAATTAGGATTTAAAAAAAAGAATATTATTGGTTTTTCAACACTTAATTTATATATTATTGATTTTTCAACTAATGCATAATAATATATAGACCAAAAACACACATTCACATTTAATTATTATATTAACACTCAAGATGATATTTAAGATGATTATAAACATGACACCATAGATTACATGTTACCCAATTTAAACCCCTAAGTGTTATAAAGTGGATATGAGCATGGTTGACATCGATCAGATGTATCTTATCCCACAAGACTATGAATGAACTAATCATTCATCTATGCATATTGATAATTAATCTTAAGATGATAAAGATAAAAGCCATATGATAGGTAATTGTTGAAATATTTAAAAAAAAAAAAATCATATTTTTATTCAAACATATAAATTTGAAAATATATGGATTTGATCTCAAGTGTGCACAAAAAGCATATGTGCTAAGGATTAGTTAAACGTGAGCAAGGTATCACAAAACCTATCCTCCCAAATATTCATCAACTTAAAAAAGGAATTAGATATAATAATATTATTAGGTGGAAGATTTATTTTCAAACAAATCATAGATATCTCAATGCTCATAATCATGAAATGTATATAAAACTTAAATTTTTACATGATCATTTTTCTAAATTTAACAAGAATCATAACAAGGAATTCAATCAAGCATTTCCCACAAAGAAAATTGAATTTTTAGATGCACATCTCCCACAAAGCACCAATGAGAAGATAAAGGTCCCCATCAATGAAGTAAAGAAACTATGATTGATGTTTGGTGAAATTTTGGATCAAGGTTAAATAATTTTTAAAATCTCCATAACAAGAATAATTGGGAAACAATTGGAGAATATGAATCTAACAATTACATTTGAATGTAGTGCTAAGATCATCAGATGCCATATGATTTAGATGAGTAGGCATATGAAGTTGAAAACCATAGCTCAGGAAAAAAAGGCTAAGACCAAGGAAACGACCACATAAATCATGATAATCACTAACATCCTTAAAATTGTAGAGGCTACAAGACTTGAAGCAAAAAATTATGAAGGATTGGAAAATTATGTGCATGAAGGCATAACACCTCTGGCCCCACCTACATTGAAAAGTCACTATCAGTGTTTTGTTGTTAATTCCCCATCCCCCATCGAACATGCATAAAAGAGCATGTAGAAACCATCCTAAACCATCCCACATAGACAAAAGGACACATAATGGGTAGAAATTTCAAAATTTAAATGATATGAATGTTAGCAGGTCGACCAAACATGGAATTAAAATGAGTAAACAATAATTTAGGTAGGGCAAGGGTAGAGGCCAAGTGATGGTAGGGGATGGCTTATCCATGGCAAGCATGATTAGAAAAACCACTCATAGTTGTAGTTTATGGGGTGAAGGCGGTGGTATCCACAAGGTGACAAGTTATCTCATATTGTGTTTCTATGTTTGAAGGTTTAGAGCATTATAGAAAGTAGGGTGTTTGGTAAGTCTTGGTGCATTTTGATTTATGAACAATGTTTTTCTTACTTCCATATTTCAC
Organism: Torreya grandis; assembly: GCA_037957365.1. NCBI lineage: Eukaryota > Viridiplantae > Streptophyta > Pinopsida > Cupressales > Taxaceae > Torreya > Torreya grandis. The sequence goes on along the minus strand of JARHVA010006268.1, from coordinate 676,346 downwards.
CTGGTTAACTTTCATGCAGAGGATTTTGATAATGCAAGGATAAATGTAAGTAATCTCTATAAGTTAGCCAAGACTTAGATCAAGCAAGGTGTTAAGATAGGAATGGATTTTTGAATGGCCAAAGTTTTCAATGGTTCCATGTGTTAGGCTACACCAATCTCATGAAAAGTTCCTCAGGTTGCTAGATCGATCCTCACTGTGAGGAGCCTAATAGTTGTTTGTTGTAGGGGAAATAATTGAAAAGCAATGACACTATATGCATGTGGGACACATAAGTGAATGGAAACTTCTTTCAAATTACTTCCATTACAATCCCTCTATCAAGAATAGTAGAATTAAAGACCTGAAGCATATTTGTGACATGGATCCAAGTGCATTATATACCCTTGATTCCTATTTGGGAGTACAACTCTAATACTTAGGCAATTAACAAGACAATGTGGTGGTTGAAATTCTTTCATTTGTTATCATGAGCTTAGAATACCATGGTGGAATGGGTTGAATCGACATGAAACTGATGGGATTAATAAGATGGTTTAGTAAATGTATGGAGACATGCTACACTAAGGGAAGAATAGGGTGTACATGTTTGAGAGAGCCACTAAAAAAATGTTAATCTTGAGAAATTTTTAGAGGTGAAAACCCAATTTGATCCATTGGAATATTTATCTATCAAGTGGTCAGAGGGGGTTTTGGAGAGTGGAAAGGGAGTTCATATATGGTGAGATGGATGTGATCTTGATGGCATTTGTGTGTGCAAAGAAAATAGTCATTGTGTGCCAGTCAAAGGATTCGTGTGCAGAGAAGATTTTTTTTGGAAAAACACTTGTATTTGCATTCAAACATGACTGCAAAATATTGAATTTAAGAAAATAAATTGATTTATAAAAAGTAAAAAGCCATGATGTTTTGTGTTGACCATGAGAATGTACCAAACTATTATATAAATCAGTGTGTTTTGTTAATGTGCCAATTATTAATTTTTAGACCTCTTAACATAAGGAAATCGCATGCAATGTTTGAATAAATTATTCTTCATTAATGTAAGGTAGTGGAAATATGGCATAAAATGACTATATATGTGTGTGTGTTTTTTTATAAATCCAATATTTAGCTTAAATGGAACACAAACATAACACTGCATTGCGGCACATGTGAGGTTCTCATAAATTTCAAATGTGAGGGCCCTTCCAAGGAACTTGGAATTCCATAACAATACCCTTGTAATGCCGAAATAATACCATAACAAATGTGAGGGCCCTTTAAAGGAAAATTCTATCAATGATACTAATATAATGATACAATTATATTATTGAAAAGCTGTTGTAAATAATATGCTCACTGAAGTGATCCATGCTTCAATTGCTGGTTTACCAACTATGTATAGTTGCCAAGTGATTTTTTATTCATCTTTTCTAATTCATTTTATGAAATAATTTCTTATCATAATAATCATTCCATGTATCATCATCATTATCATCATCAACACTACCATGTTTTCTAAATTTATTTTGGGATTGTATGTGTACTAACCAACATAGTCATTTAAAAATTATAATATTATTTTATTTGAATAATTTTTTTACAATATCATAATATTTTTTTAGTTTTTCTAGATTAAATAATATATACATATTTGTAATATTATTTATTTTTTATCCCTAAAAACAATACTGAGATTGATAAATTGATATAGCAAATAAAATATATTAATAAAAACTAAAAGCTATATAAACTTTAATAAAAAAATATATAACATATAAATTCTATCTAAGCCTTATAGCTTTGGTGAATTATAGGCTTCATTCGAACAAAGATGTTGACATGTTGACAAATGATGACATAGTCTTGGGAGCACGTGTACAGGCCTGGTAGAGTAAACACTGAAATCATACAAGAGTTGGACTATTGAAGCAATTGTAAGGACTTTGACTATCGATGAAAGCACAATCATTGTCATTGAGAGTATTGGCATCTCCAAAATTCCAAGACAAATCAAAGGAGCTACCTTTCCAATATAACATCTCCAATGTAACCAGGGTAATTATTTCTATTTAACATTGTGTTGACACAGGTTGCAGGAGTTAGTATATTTTACCTTTGTTTGTTGTTCAGTTAGGGATTTATTACAATGCTATAGATTTTTGAACAAGCGCTGCATGGCAACCAATGCCTACCTTTATATTATGAATATGCAAAAGTGATTGATATTTGTATATACATTGGCAATAAAATAAAGATATTGAAAAGCTATGGAGTTAGTAACAAAACATCATTTTTTCTTTTTTTTCAAAACTCAGATCTAGGAAAAAAATTAGAGGCTATTTATAACCATAAGGCTGTAAATAAGTTTTTTCGATTTTGAAAATGACTAAATCTATGAAAATATACATAGCTCAAATAACCTCAATTTTATACAATTTCTTATACATGTGTTTCAAATTGCCTTATAAATTATACTTGGTCCTATTTTAGGACATAGATTCACCATAGTTACTATGCATGTATGGTTCTCATTCGCCAAGAAATTATATGAGACATGTATAGATTATCTGAGATTGCCAAGTATATATGTATGTGCATGTGTATATATATGATAAGGGCCATCTAAGACATAATAATCTTAAGGTAAGAATTATATTTTAGTTGGTATGGTTTTTTAATTAAAATAAAAAATATTTGAAGATATGGTTAATACATTTTTACATACCTTATTATATAGTTTATAATTTTTAAAATATGAAAACATTTTGAATATTTTTTTTGGTGCCATTTTAAAACTGATTACAATAAATATACTCTTCCTTCTATAAAAGGAGAAGACGTAGAAGGAGCTTGAGGGCAAGATTTTAAACATTTTAAAGAAATTTAAACATAACTATCATTCAATATAATAAAAAATTTATATTTATGATATAAATTGAATTTATCATGTAATAATATTTTTCAAATTTGAGTCACAATTTGTATATTTATATTTATCAATTTATTTATAAATTTGAATTATAATTTTTATATTCATATCTATCAATTTTGTCTACAAATTTAGTCACAGTTTCTATATTCATGTCTATCAATCTTGTCCACAAATTTTGGTCACAATTTTTATATCTATATATATCAATCTTGTCCAAAAATTTAAGTCACAACTTATATGTTGATATCTATCAATCTTGTCCACTTTTTGTACTAGAGTTTTTCTACTCAAATTTATCAATTACATAGCAATATATGATAGTGATTGCAAAATAAATAATTCCTATGATGGTTAACATTACACATATAAGGTAATAGTATCCATTTATCATAATTATTATTCCACCTCAAGCATATTTGCCTTAGGAATGTGTTTCGGGAAAAGGGTATTACTATAGATTTTTTGCCATTATTTTTTAATTTGAATATGATGTTTAATTCGCTAGATGTTTATAAGTTTTTTGATAGAGTTAATAGAAATCATCAGTTAATTTATACCTGTGTAGTGATTTTGCCAATGGAATTATATCCAAACTCTAGAATTCATCATGATTTTATAATAAGTTTTAGGGTTCCATTATTAAAATAATCCTTGCTTAGATCCATATTCGTCTAAAACCTTTGTTTGGTTCCATAAAAGCCTTGAGGTTTTAACAATAATTTGTTTGCATTATAGTAAAATCTATTTGTATTATATATTTTTATGGTTTATGCAATATCATATATCATGAAAATAAGTTTTTAAATTTACATGTTTTATTAGTAAATTTGGTGTTCAGTCTTGTTCTAAATCCATGAAATCAAAATAGTTAACATTGAAATTGTGTTTGAATTCATCATAGCTCTCACATGATTTCAGAACATGCTATGTTTTTAATACTTGATCAAATCCATATGCATTTTGTGCTTTAATGTTTTTACTTTAAATGCTTTGAATCCAAGTTGATTTTAATCTTTTGATCTCTTAGATTAATCTTTTTAATGAAGAGTCAAGTGTTATCTAGTCTAAGCATGTAGATATACAGGTATATAAGCTTCAAATTTCAAGTTAAGTTACACATATTTTACTCTATGTTTCTTTTAACTTATTACTCAGTATTAGTCTTTATTGTGGGGTTGAAAAAAACTTATCAAGTTAATAATAGGAGGAACATTGAAACCCATTGACTATATTGTTGATTGCTTCAAACTAATGATATGATTATTTGGGAATGATTTTATGATCAAGAGTTGGATATTCAATGATGCAGACAATGATTATGCATTGAATGAATGATTATGCCCTAACTAATCTTGTATTTATTGAAGCAATCAAAAATACATTCAATATAATACTCTTCAATCCTTTAGTGATAATTATTCTAATATGAAATATGGGCATGTATAATTGTTTATTGTGGGATTACAAAGAACTTATTATGTTAATTTTAATTTATAACTCAATCAATTTAGTAATATAAGCTTCATGGAGTTAAATATTGATTTTATTGTTGACTTAATGAACCCCTTGATGGTAGGAGTAACCATGATACAAGGCACTAAGTATTCAATCATATCCGTTGTTAGCTCAGACAAATGACATCGAATATTGAACATGACCTGCATAAGTTAACATACTAGTATCTAGGTGAGATAAAGACCTGACAAGGGAGAAAGTAATGCCACATGTTTAAATCAAATAACATAAACACACTACACCAACATAATGAAATATAAAAATAGTATTTTATTCATCTCAAAAATTTACAAAACTCAATCTTGGCAAAGTCTAGTCATGCCAAAAGAGGGACGGATCAATCATGAAAAATGCCTTGAAAGCGTACATATATAGAAAATATCAAAAAAATACTCAAGATATTGGCATTGAAAAGAGAAAAGGAAGTGAACTTCATGTCAACTCAAGTCCAATTTGAGTTCAATTTGATACAATAGCCTTCAAGATATCTCCTTTATCTCTTTGTATTGCATGAAACTTACTTTTATTGTGTTGGAAATAGAGGTGGGCCATCTTTGGCTTGTAAAATCTCTCTTTTTCATGAATCTATGCCATATTTTGATTAATAACTCAACTTGAAGTGAGTGAAAGTTATTGTTTTGAATGAAAATCTTGCAAATTACATAAAATTGGTCAACTAGTCAACTAAAGCTTTGATTGGTTAAGATAAGCTAAACTCCACTTGAACTCCTTTTGCATGAAATGGCCATTGAAATATGAATGTGGATGATAATATTCACTTTTAGTAGTACATGAGTGGTGTGGGAGTTCCAAAAATACTTATTTGATACCAAACATCTTCAATTAATTGATCAATTAGGCAATTAGGCTTAGTAGCCCATCTTCATGCATTGGATGGATCTTGAAACCTATAAAAAACCATGAAAACCTAAAAAAATGGTGATATTAGACTTGAGTCAACCTTCCATATCATGAAATAGCTCTTCCTGATGAAGAGACACCTACAAGTCAGTCAAACCTATTGACTAGGTCAATTTTGTTGCCTTTTCCTATAGGGTGGTTATTTTGAAGGAGATAGTAGTGAAAATTCAAGGAATATTTAATATCTAAATATTTTATGATGAAGAACAATTATCAAGCTTCAACATCCATGAATTGGTTTTCATTAGACTGCCCTGTAGTTCTTTCATGTTTTTTCTCTAAAAATCTTAATTTTTGCCCTGGTCTTTATAGACCCATAAAACAAATTGACAATTATGGAATGCTATCTGAGTTTAATTTATGTTTTAATAAGTTTTATGTTGATCCATGAGGTTTTTATGTCAAGAAAATTTTATTTTCTCAAAATTGGTCACTACGAGGGTTTGGGAGGGTTTTAGAGCTAGATCTTCTTAATAATGATTTATGAAGCACAAACCTCTAGATAAAATATTATTTCCATAAATTTGTATTAAAATTACCCCCTAAAAATCCTTGAAAATATTTGGTTCCCATGCAAAATATATGAGAATATATCACATGAAGGAAGTTTTCCTGTAAAGTTTGGCTTGCATTCTAAACTGCGTACACTTTTAGCGATTTTTCATAAATCACATCACCTCAACAAAACATAATTATTCATTAATAATAATTTAATATTTTCCTTTAAATCATGATAATATCATTTTTCCAAACTCTTCACATGGTGAAAGATACAAGTATCTAATCAGGTGGCTTAGAAGGGTGTCTAAAACTTTAGAATTTAAATTTCTCCACATGGATGAAAATGACTCTTATTTTTATTCTCTATACATAAAATAATAATTATTATACATTTACCATGCCATAAAAACACTTTACAAGTCTAATCTTGCCTATTAATTCAAAAAATGCCTTTTGGCCTATAGGCCTGCTTGCTTGATTTACCCTGTATGGGCATGGTTTGCATACGAGTTATATTTTTTATACTATATTAAGGTATTATTAAGATGTAATATCATTATCCCATTCTTTTAAAATAGTAAATTTGAATTAGAAACCTTTTTATCACTTCAAAATGCACCTAGACCTCTTCTTGCTCCATTGTGATTGCCTTTTAACTAGTGAGGGACTATGTAAAAAAAATGATAACTCCAGAACCAAAATAGGTTGAACCTTGTCGCCGCTTAGTGCGAGTGCACACGTATTTTATTAATTTAAAAAAATCAAGTACATAAGGGTGCCTTTACTCTGTTAACCCTTTTACAATGCAAACATGGAATTATATAGTTTTTACCAATGACTGGTAAAAACAACTAATCCTATAACCAACTAAATACAGGAAAACAACCCATAAAGTAATTCTAATTAATAAATTAAAAAATTAAAACTACCTAATAATTAAACTAAGTTTATTTTATGGGGGTGTCTTTACTAAAAGATGGATGCCCCATTTACAATAATTATTTATTACCTACCAAAAATCTAACCTAATGTTAAGACTTTGGAACAAGACAAACCCCCCCCCCATGATCCAAAGTCAGGTCTTTGGACACATACCAAGCATTTTTTGGAATTTTTCAAATTTGATTCTGTCAAGGGGTTTTGTGAAGATATTAGCTGTCTGATCGGCAGTTGGGCAATATATTGGATCAAGAGTTTTCTTTGACACTAGCATTCACAGATAATGGTATTTGACATCCATATGTTTTGTTTTGGCATGAAACACTGGATTCTTTGACATCTTGATTGCACTTTGATTATCAATGTATAACTGTGTAGGAGCAAACTGAGAAACCTGAATATCTTTAAGAATACGATGAAGGTAAACAATTTCTCTGGAAGCATCCCATGCTGTAATATACTCTAATTTTGTTGATGAATTTGGCACTGTATCCTACTTCTTACAACACCAAGCAATGGTAGTTGAACCCATATGCATAGTGTATCTTGTGGTTGACACTCTGTCATCCACACATCCACCATAATCTGCATCACAATATCCAACAAGTTTGAAGTTCTTGTTGTGATGGTATTCAAGGCCATATGTTTTCATTCCCTGAAGGTAACGAAGTACTCATTTTGTTGCATGCCAATGAATTTCTCTAGGCTCATGCATAAACCTAGATAAAATTCCAACTGAAAATGAAATATCAGGCTTGGTAGTCATCAAGTATATCAAACCTTACACCAATTGTCTATATGTGGTGCCATAAAAAAAGCATTGCTATCATCCTTAGACAATTTCAAGTTACTTTCCATGGGAGTGAGGGCAGGTTTGCAATCACTCATGCCAAACCTCTCTAATAACTTAGAAATATACTTAGTTTGTGAAATGAAAATACTATGCTCTTTTTGAGTTACCTCTATGCCTAGATAGTAGTGAAGAAGTACAAGATCTGTCATCTCAAACCCATCTTTTAATTCCTTCTTCATAGACTTGTTATGGTTTTCATCATTACCTGTAATAAACAAGTCATCAACATAGAGAACTAGTATCACCATTTTCTTACCCTGCACTCAAAAATAGAGAGTATCATCTGAATCACTGTGATGAAAACCAATGGATTTCAAGTGTGAATCCATTTTCTCATACCAAGCCTTGGGTGCCTATTTGAGCCCATACAAAGCTTTTGTCAATTTACACACTTTGTGTTCAACACCCACCTATTCAAAACCCTGAGGTTGTTTCATATAGACTTCTTCCTATAAATCACCATTTAAAAAGCACTTTTAACATCCAATTGATGTACTTTCCAACCATTTTGTGCTGCTAAGGCAAGTACCATACGAATAGTATGCCATTTGGTAGTTGGTGCAAATGTTTCCTCATAGTCAATACCTTCTTGTTATGCATATCCTTTTGCAACAAGTCATGCCTTATGTTTATCAATGGATCCATCTAATTTATACTTAGTCCTATAAACCCATTTACATCCGATGGGTTTAATATGTGGAGGAGGATCAACTAAAACCCATGTATTATTGTTAAGTATGGAATCATACTCACATTTCATTGCCTGTTGCCAAACATGTTTAGTAGATGCCTCCTCAAAAGTGGATGGATCAGTGGAAGAATTAGTAAAAACCATAGCATAGTTCACCTATTTTCAAGAATTCCTAGGCCCTGTTAAACCAACTTCATCTGCTGTCAAGTCAGAAAAAGTACTTTGAGCCCATTTTGGATACTTAGACAAATTATTCAAATCAGGGACTCTAGAATTCTTATTAGGTGCATTATTTGATGGGGGACTTAGAGAATTTTCAACAATTTCTAAGTCATCAACCTATGAACTTGTAGATGGAGAGGAAAGTGAAGGAATTTGAGTCTCATACCATAACTTCGAAGAGTTATCCCCATTATTCAAAATCTTATCTCTTTTTGCATTTTTCCTCTCTAATCTATCAAGTTGAGAATCAATCTCTGTAGTGTTCATAGTCCCAAACTCATCAAATATTACATCTCGACTCACTATGAATTTGCCTGAATCCTGTGAAAGCAAATGAAACCCCTTTTTATCTTCAGAATAACCAAGAAAGATGCATTTTTGACTTCGTGGTTCTAACTTAGTTTTATGTTTAATAGGAACCAAAGCAAAACAAACACATCCAAACACTTTCAAGTGTTTAACTTTGGGTTTAAACCCATACCATGCCTCATATGGAGTTTGTCCCAAAAGTGCAACTGTGGGGGACCTGTTTCTCAAATACATTGCAGTACCTATGGCTTCGGCCCAAAATTTATCATCAAGCTGTTTATAGTGCAACATGGCACGTGATGTGTCCTCTAAAGTTCTATTCATTTGTTTAGATACTCCATTTTTTTGTGGAGTATAAGCATTACTATATTGTCAATGAATTCCATGTTCTCAACAATAATCTAAAAATTCATTTGAGGTATACTCACCTCCATTATCTGAACAAAAAGGGCCAAATGTGACCTTGTTTCTATTTTGACTAAGTGTAACCAATCAACAAACTTAGTGAAAACTTCAGATTTATTTTTCATAAAGAATACCCAAGTCATCCTAGAAAAGTCATCAATAAACAAGACAAAGTATCTACACCCACCAATGGATGACTTTTTCATGTCACATACATCACTATGAACTAACTGTAAACATCTGTTAGCTCTCCAAGATGACTGTTTAGAAAATTTTTCTTGATTTTGTTTTCCCAAAACACATGACTCACAAAGAATACTATCTTTGCAAAAAGTGGGCAACCCATTCACCATACCATATCTCTGTAAATCCACTAAAGAGTGGATAGTCAAATGTCCATAGTGGAGATGCCATAATTGCTCTATAGACACCGTACCTGTACCTGTGTTAACAACTGCTACAAGTTCTATATTGGGAGGAAGCACCTTACAGTGCAATCTAACCAAGTTTTCATCTTCATATCCTGTATACATTATTTTATAATCATCCTTCACTGAATTGATGTAAATGATCCCATTTTCAAGCACAATTTGATAACCTTTATTTCAAATAGTTACGAAAGAAAGTAAGTGTTTCTTCAATGTGGGAACATACCAAACATCCTCCAAGTATTTTATAGACCCATTAGGAATAAGAATTCGAATAGAACCAAGTCCTAGTGGTGTATGCATAGACTTATCTACTAAGGCAACTGGAGAGAGAAAAGCTTCCTTATAAGACCAAAATAAATCTCTCCTAAATGTCATGTGTTTGGTTGCTCCTGTATCTAAAACCCATACATCTGTGAGCTCATCTCTAGCCTCATATTCAATATAATCAATGTGACCAAAAGTAGTGAATGCAGATTTATGGGCAACATTACTAGATTCATCATAATTATGATTACCATACTGAGCAGAGTTAGTCTTAGTCACTTTTTGTGGCCTCTGAATTTTATCAAAAGGAATCCTACATTGTGAGGCAATGTGACCAAATTTTCCACATCTATGACACTGAATGTCTAATCTACCTCGACCTCTGCCCCTATATGAGTTGTGACTATGTCCTCGATCACTTGTTTCATGTGAATGTGATTGATTAGATTGTTGATTATTTTAATGACCCCTACCTCTATTTTGATATATGCCTCCTCTGTAACCTCGACCCCCTCTATAACTATTTCCTCTATTGTTTTGATGCCCAGATGAAGATGAACTAGGCTTTGACTCTAAAACATGGGCTTCTTTAGTTTTCTTGGATTTCTTGGGTAGAGAGAGGTCATGTTGGATGAGCAACTCAGCCAACTTATCAAAGGTGATGCCTGTGATCTTGTCAGAGACATGCAACATTTCAACAAAATTCCTATAGGACCCTGGTAGTCCTTTCAAAGCAACAGTAACTATGAGGTCATCATCTAGTTTTCCAAAACCAGCCTTAGTGTACTTAGTAGTGATATTTTTCAACTTAGACATATATTCTCGCATATCCCCATCTTCATCTAATGACAAAGTAAACAACTACATATGAATATCTATCTTCTTATGCTTAGGTTTCTTATCCTACAAATCTGACAATGTTTTCCATGCAGTGTAACTATGAGGAGAATTTTCAATATGAACATAAGTATCAAGAGTACAATAGCATTTAATGAGAGCTAAGGCCTTAAAATCATGCAAATTGAAAATATCTAATTTAGCTTGCTTTGTTGGCAATGTGGGATTTTCGTTCTTAACACTATCTCATAACTTATTAAACACTAGTGAAGCCTCCATCAATCGTTTCCAATCTAAATAATTGGAAATTGTTAATCTATCACCATCTATAAGCAAATTTTGAATTTTTAGCATTTTGAAATGAAAGTAAGTGCAGTAGAGAAACGTACGATAAAATGCAAAAGAAATGAAACAAATATCACACTCACTGCACAAGACACTGCTTCTATGGGGTTTTGCACTTAACCTCCGCATAAAGCGTAAAAGATAAAACAAGTATTTTTGATGGGTTTTGCACTTAACCACACCAAAAATCAATGATTACACCCTTATTTCACCAAATTACAACCTTATTTCACCAATTACATCCTTATCTCACCACAATAATGCAAAAAAAAAAAAGATTGAATTCCACCCCCTTTTCAAACAATTAAATAACACAATGCAATAAGTATGTGTTTTACAATATTCTGATTTTAAAAAGAGAATATTCCTTTTTCAAAAAAAGCATATTCCAAAGCAAAAATAACTTTCTCCCAAAAAAAAGGGATTTGAACCCTTGACCTCCTCCTTTGCAAGCTTCTAACAAAATAAGCTTAACCAATTGCTCTAAGAGCATTTATAGAAAATTACACTCATAAATTTATACTTATTCCGGATTTTGTGTATGAGGGAAAATTAAAAAAATTACATATGAGTAAATAAATTCAAAGTTTTCCCTTTTTTACAGTCTCTCTTCCAATCTTCCTCCCGTGGAACCCACTAAGGCAAATATTTGATAAAAAAAACTTTAGAAACAACAAAAAATTAGTTCCCTGTATTATACCTATGCCATGCTTGCTTGGGGCACCATGGCTGCTACTGGAGATTTTCTTTTCACCTGTTTTCTCTCTCACAAACCATACAAATCCGTACAAGCATGCTAAAACATATTTTAACTGAGTTTTGGCAGATTTTTAAAGTATTTTTTGCAGGGAATGAGTTGAAAATAAGCCTGGGTTTTGGAAGGCCCTACAACTAGCTGTACAACTCATATTTTTCATATTTTTAATTTAGAATGCACAAACAGGGGTTTTAATGCCATTTGATCAAGATTTACAGATGTTTTGGATTTAAAAGGAGCGGTCATGAATGCAAATCACAATGGCAGTCATGAATGAAAACTTTCAGATCTTTTTCTCAAATAAATAGGCCGTACAAATATGGTTTTGGCCAAAAAACAATGAATTTAATAACATTAAAATGCTAAAAATTCATTTTTATGCCATATGAGGATGTTGAACACAGGAAAATGGAGTATGAATGATAAAAAAAGAACAGACTGTGGTATATGGAAAATACAGGTTTAAATGTGAATAATATTTGAAAAATTAAAATAATTTAATAATTTTTCATACATTTAAACCAATAAAAAAATTTCATTTTATATGGCATACCTTATTTCATGCCAAAAAATATCACGTGAATTGATTTTTCACCTTGCTCCTTTGAATTCACCAAGCTTCCAAAATAACCATGCTCTGATACCACTGATAACTCTAGAACCAAAATAGGTTGAACCTTGTCCCCACTTAGTGCAAGTGCACAAGTATTTTATTAATTTCAAAAAATCAAGTACATAAGGGTGCCTTTACTCTGTTAACCCTTTTACAATGCAAACATGGATTTATATAGTTTTTACCAATGACCGGTAAAAACAACTAATCCTATAACCAACTAAATATGGGAAAACAACTCGTAAAGTAATTCTAATTAATAAATATAAAACATTAGAACTACCTAATAATTAAACTAAGTTTATTTTATGGGGGTGTCTTTACTAAAAGATGCATGCCCCATTTACAATAATTATTTATTACCTACCAAAAATCTAACCTAACGTTAAGACTTTGGAACAAGTCCTAACAAAAATTACATACTTCCACTTTTTCAATGTATTTTAAAATGATATTATATACTCCTAAAGTGATGATGATGCTATGTACCAAATTTCAAGTCTTGAAACGACCTATAGATGCCAAAAACCTCAAAAATATCTCAAAAAGCCTCTTTTGCATGGTTTGAGTATGCACTTGACTTTATTTAATGCTTGTTGGAGATGATTTCATGGGGAATGTAATATTTAAAGATAAATTTCATACTCATCATATCTCAATCAGTCCTCTTAAACTATTTTCAACAATCTCTCACCCCTCTTCCAAGATGTTTTGACCCCTCATACTCACATTTTGTACACTTGGTTGTGTACTATTATTCCTTTTGAGGTTGGAAAATGATCTTTAGTAGCTTTGATGAAGGTATTGAATGTTAATTTTTCATTTAATTTCATATAAAATATTATATGAAACCATCTCCTAACCTAAAAGTCCCTTGAATTAGGTTTGCTAGTAGATTACTATGTTTGCATTGCCATTATTGACTATAGGTGGGTGTTTGAGTTGACTTTGACTGTGTATTTGGTGTTTTAGAGCCTCTCTATATGATCCTGATCTCATAAAACTTAAATTATCATGAAATATATATGGATTACCACCATCCACAAGAAAATCTTCATAACCATTGTCCTTAGAAAACCCTTGGATTGACTACAAACTTGTATAAGGCATGGTTGTAGGTCATTATTTTCCATCTCAAGCTCATCTTGCACTCCATGATATGCATGATTGAAGCATTGAAAATCATAGGTGTTTGATTTGTTTCAAAGAGGTAGTAAGGACCATTTGATAACCCTAACCTCAACACCTATCATCAATCTTGATTGTAGCATGTTTGTTTGATTTAGCCCTAGGCCTATAGGTAAGCATTTAGTATGAAACATGGCTTAACATGAGTTTTGATACCTTTTAGGATTTATTTAGATATAGGTTTTATGAGGAATTTAATGGATATAAATATCACCCTTATTACTTGAACTAAAACCTCTTATATTTATTGATTATACCCCCTATTGTAGGTGTTTGTTAGTGTGCAGACTAGGGCTGAAGGTGAGTATTTAGTTGGAGTCATAACCACACAAGGTGATTCTGACTTGATCCATGATGTCAAATTATGTACTATGACTCATATCCTACTTGAGATGGTCAACACTCATTGTTAGGTCTCCATATTCCCCAAACCACTACTTGGTTTTAGGTTACTCCTTTAGACTATTGTAGGTGGTAGTTTCTTAGGTCTTTGACTATATCTTGATTTTAACCCTTAATTATCCCTCTTGGAAACTCATCATGCCATTTTTATTCAATTATCCCCTTGATTTCATCAACATGCTTCTGAAACCAACTACTTTTTCTTAGTCACAAACTCTCATAGTGATACTTGACTGTGTTTTTCTAGTTATATAGATAGTAGCTATAGGTTACCATATTGAAATGATAATTTTGTACACATGATCAATCATGTTGATGTCATCCTTTTGAAATAATCCACACCCTCTAAAAAGTTTTCAATTTATAAAGTCACCTACTTGGTTGTAGGTAAGCATCATTGCTGACTGTAAGTCTTCATATGAGGAATGTAGGTGTAATTTTTCTATATTAAACCTCTTTGAAACTTGGTATGATTCTTTCTCTTTTATCTATTTATAAAATTGTTAATGTCAATGCCTTTGGTGAAAAATTATCCTCTTGAGCCTTGAAAAAAGGCCTTGTGGATGGTCAAATAGGCCTTCTTGAAAAGGCATAGGCCTATGAGTTGCATTCATGTGTCTTCATCCCTTCAAGGTTTCATATGTGTTGAACTCTGTCAAACCTCACAAGTTTCTATACTTATACCTTGATTTATGTATGAAACCATGTATCTTGCCTCTATAAGCTTAAAAGAGTCAAGGAACTTGTCAACAACAATTATATGCTCATTTTAGGTATCTTTGACTATGCACTCATACATATTGAAGTGAAATGGTCTTGAAAAATAATGTTAGTCTTAGTGATCTTGATGTTTATATATGCCAATTTTAAGTGAGTTTAAATCAAATTCCACTTAGAATATACCCCTATCATTTTTATTACTTCTTTGCACCTTCCTTTGTAGACTTTGACTATGCACTCATGATGGTTTGTATGGACATGACTGTTGTAGGCTTTGAAGATATCATTAGACATGAACTAGGTAATTGCCTCTCTCCCTTGTATGGTTGATGAGGTCATTTGAGAATGAACCTTAGACCACAATGATAATACTCTCTCTATCATTATTGTCTATGTACCTCATGAAATCATGATTGTATTCCCTACTATAGCACTGTGTTCTTGAATGTTGATGATGCTTCAATTAGGCCCATATCCTCTTGTTCATAATTTTAGTGCCATTTGATCAAAATTTATCTCTCTTGATGATGATCCATGAAATGGAGATGGGTGGAAGGGTGAATGATGATGAAATATGATGAAAGGAGGGTGGAAAAAACAAAAGACATAGTGTAAAATATAGTGGTATGGGGGATAATGAGATGGAGGTGGAAAGGAGTGTGAGTGAGCATGAAAATACAACTTGAGTATTCATTATGAAAACATGAACACATAGTAATAATCATACCATATGACTTTAGAATCCATTGGAGGAGGGAAACAGGCTAAACATGAAACATAGGTTTCTACAAAAAATCTTAAAATATGCAATTTTTATTAAAATATGCTAAACTAGCCCTTTTGAGACACTTGAGAGCACCAAGATGGGCTAATCCATGAATATTTTAGATAATTTCCTTGGAAAAATCTCTTGAAAACATTAAATAAATTGATTTCAAGGATCAAAACAAGAAAACTTGAAAATCACCCTCTCCAAAACTGTACAATCTCTCCTTGAAAGCATGTTCAATTGTAGATTGGAATGTATTTCTTTGTGAGATTTTTTTGACCTTGAAATGCATGAATAAGAAATGAAAGAGGCCATGGAATGGAATATCAGGTTACCAAAATTATGTGAAAACTTGAATTTTCTTGAAATACTACCCTAGTGAGGAGAAATTGAGGAAAATCAGTTACCTTCATAGATGCAAAACTACATAAATTAACCTAAATTAAACTAAATGGTTCATGAGGGTGGAGAAGCCAATTATAGAACAAATTTATAGATGAGGAAGCTCTCTGAGTCTAGTTTCTTTGCCCCTAAATTTAGACATATACCTGCACTCTAAAAATCATACCATAGCAAACTGCAAGCACATCTCTATGTGCAAACTTGGTAATTCCCTATAGATGAATGGTGTTGGGCCTATATGGCAATAAATTTCATTGTAATTCTTAATTAATATTTTTTATTCCATGATCTTCTTGTTTTAGATTTCCACCATACATAATTCCATACAAGTCCAGAGTTCTCTTGCAAAATGAAGGAAAAATGGGGTTTTTTTTTGCCTTTTATGGGACTTTAGCTTAGGAACTGCCACTTTTATGCATGTAAAGGAAGTCCACAAGTCTATAAAATGTAAAAATCATGAAATAAAGTATGTCCATACTTTTTAGGACAAGAATTGGCATGTGTGATCTAGAAAAGGGCCCTTTTGGGCTTTAAAACATAGGAAATCACCTTTTCTTTGTATGAAAATTTGGAATTAGACCAATATCATTAAAATGAACAAGGTCAAAATTAATTTACCCATTTTATGACCTTTTAATACTAATTTTATCATTTAAAGACCAAAACTCTTCCTTTTTAGGCAAAAATACTCAGGTTTAGATCAGTTTGAGCGGGTTTAGCAGAGCTATGAAATGCTTTGAACTACAAGGGTTAGTATTTGGTCTTGATAGGCAAAATTAAAAACATTTATAGTGGTTTTAAAGTTACTTTGATGATGGTGGTGGTGGTATCGAAGCCATCCTACTAGGATGCCATCCTCCATCATATATCTTCTAGTAACCATGTTGTGTCATCCTCCTTCATATATCTAACAATAAGTAGCAACCCAATGAGAAAATATCTTCCATCATTGAATTTGATTCTTTACAATCTTATATTCCTTGCTTCACCATTAGAGGTATCCAAATCATATGTGTTTCCTCATACCAAATCTAGCATATTTGAACAAATATCAAAATGGTAACTCTTAACCTCCTCAATTTTGTGTTATCCGTCCCAAAGGCATATACTAAAGGAATAATTTTGATTTAATTTTTTATTAAAGTCTACATTTTAGACCAATAAGAACTCATTATCTTTTGTGTATTGAAAAATTTACGGATTTACAATAGTCAAGTTGTACTTTTTAAACAAAAAACATGGAAAAAGGCATTTATCTGTGTTGTGATTGGTCAAAATCATTTAAATGTTATTTAGGTACAAAGCATTGATGCCATCAAAAGTAATTATATTCTCAACCAAAATAAATGTGGAGATACATTTTTTATTGGAAACTATATACTTATGGCATTAGTGATAGATGATTTTACATCATATGATGGTAGTAATGTTTTCACATAGATGCATGGCTTAGGATTTTAATTCTAAATGTTCAAATAGTGTTGTGTTTTCTACTGACTTGGCCCATAATCTCCATTGGTAAAATGCTTTTAAGTGGCTCAGGGACATTGAGACTTTACAAAAATGACATCCATGAAACTGTCATCACCCGTTGTTCTCTTTGAGCTTGAATAATGAAATTTGGGATTGGGCTCTAATGATTTTATCGCTTCCACATGTCATCTCCATGGGATAAATTTGGTGGGATAGATGGTTTGATAGGTTATATGGGTTGTGGATTTTAATCTTGGACCATCCATGTACATGTTTGTGTGTTCTAATGATTGGACCTAGTTAAACACTGTGATATCACAAGGATTAATGAATAACAATGATCAGAAGACATGGCAAAGATATTGATGTATGTCATAGGACTTTAGAGCATCGTGATGCCATGATGAAGACATATAGACATACGCGACAACTAGGAATACCCACTTCTTTGAATGAGCCAATAACTATTCTAAATGATCGGATCATTGACAAATAACATGTTCTAGGAAATCCTATAAAAAGATGTGGAACTTAAATTGAATTTTTAAGCTCGTATTTCAGTATATCTACATACTTGGACCACTAAAACTCAACTCTTCATTCATAGGATTAGTCTAATAGCTAAAACATTAAACTTGACTTGGATCCAAAGCATTTAAATAAAATACATTAAGGCTTAATATGCATATAGCTTTGATTAGGGATAAAAAATATAACATGTTTTGAACTTTTGTAAAGGATATGATGAACTCAAACATAATTGTAATGTTATGTATTGTGATTTCATGGATTTGGAACAAGACTAAACACCAAGAGATATTTTTTCACAAAAAAAACATAATCTACTAAGAGAGAAAAGATCAGTCAGATCTACTTAGCTAAGATAAAGGGTCAAACAACATGATGCAATGTTTGATCAGATTGAGTTATTTTAGTTAAATATCACATCAATTAATGGAGGATAAATTTTCATTCCAAGGCCTCACAATGGCTTGTAGTATTGCAGTGTATAAATGCACAACCAAATCGAGCTACTTTAATGTAATGCATATAGAAGTTTATGGAAAATGAAAAGTTTGGTCAAATTTATTTGGTTAAAGGAAATATTTGGAAACATTATTGAATGCATTAACTCTTAAACAAATTATCTAGGAATATTTTTCAGTTGATGGAAAGATTTGGTAGCATTTTTGAATGCATTGGTTCTTAACCAAATTGAATTACTTCAGTTAAAAATGTTATAGGTAAAGAGGGTAGGGAAGTCAAAAGGACTCATCAATTTCACCCTATGAAATACGTGCAAATGTCATAAGGGTGGCCAATGAATCATGATTCCAACTCACCTCATAACTGGTATTAAATTATGTGCATGATAAAGTTTTCTGATCAATAAACAAGCTCATATAAATAGGTGCATACCTTCTAACTCAAATTCCCTCTTTTCGTTTCCTTATAAAGTATTATATACTGATAGTAAATATGAGTATTGATTTAAATGATGCAATGGCTAATTATGGAATGTTATACTCAATCCCTTGTGAGATCTAGAATGTTTAAAATGGATTAATTAGCTTAATTTGATTGTCTTACTAAAGGCATAAAATGAATGTATCTTGTCCATGGAATGATAAAATGAACAAGATTCAAAGTCTCGTATTTTAATTCCTTGGCAATAAACACATACATTGCAGTTCACTATAGTGCATATTTTGGGATATTTTTGCATTTTGAACCATTTGGTTAAAAAACAAGCTTTAATTAATATAGTAATGAATCCTATTTGTTCTACCCCATGGGAATGAGGAAGAATGTATTAGATAGTAATAAGGTGGCTCTTCAATTGATTGTAACATGGAACGAACAAGTTACAATCAATTGAAGAGCCATGCCAATGTATTTACATATCCAACGACACAATCAACATATTGCTCTATTTGAGGCTAACAAGAAGATACGAATGGTGCCATAATTTGACATGGTGTCGAATGTAATTCCCTATCAAATCTTCAAAATTATTATTAAATATTAAATTTATGAATTCAACAATTCATGTGAATATTTTTTTTAAATAAAAAATGTGGCTAATATTACTCAAATAAATAATACAAATGTCAAGCCCTAATTTAATACTGATTATTATTTGATTATTTAATTTATATAATTTTTTAAAATTTAAACATTTTAATTTTAACTAAAAATTGCATCTAATACATATGTCAAATAAACAAGAAAGAAACCGACATCAAATGGAGCAAAGATATATCCTACATACCAATTTAAGGAGCAACCCATAATGAAGCCCCGCTTAATACGGAACTGTATTGGAAAAATAACTACCCAAAAAATTAAGACGGAACTGTATTGGAAAAATAACTACCCAAAAAAAAACCAGGGTAATTTTCCTCTCTCAAATGCCTTTGTTAGAAACATAGAAGACCGCCCAAGAGACAGATCTACGAATTAGGTTATCTCTTACGAATTAGGTTATCTACAGATCACCGCAAATGGAGTGGCTTAACCAGAGGAGCGTTCGAGATTTTGCTGAGGTGGCTGGTCTAATTCTGGTCAAAGTTTTATCTATAATGTCAAAGTTTAATCTGGTCAATGTTTAATCTGGTCTGTCCATATGCATAACTACTGTCAATGAACTCCGTTTCTCTTTTGTGACTATCAATGTCCTTGTTGCCATACATCTTGAACACATTCTCTCAAACCTATCCAATCACTTACATAGCGGACTACAGTAACAGTCAGTACAAGGTGTCACATAATCAATTCATCCTTAACACTTCCTCCCTAAGCCATGAAGACATCATCCACCTCATTGTCCAAATTTTGATTCTTTTGGCTCGGCCACCTTATGTTGCCAATTGGATAGAATGGTGGAATGAATATAATGGTCACACCACAACTTTTCATGACCATTATGGAAAATAAATTGGTCATGTTTGAAAGCACAGGGAAGATGATGTGGTCAAATATTATGAAAGTATTTCCTCTATTTTTTAACATAACCCTTTCGATTTATAGATGCAAACCTAGGAAACTTATCTCAAACACGAACTCAAAGTGGTGGACAATCATGCAACCAAAGGAGCACAACTTCGCACTTGTCTTCATCATTTCAAAATTAAAAATAAGAATCCAAAGGAATTATTTAAGACTATCAAAGCCAAACAACCCCAAGACCAAATCAAGGCCATCAATTCAACCCATATGCGACTCACTTATCTTCTTTACATCTCCTCTGCTTTTATGGAACATTTTAAATTAGTGTTTCAAGATTAAATGGAAAAAAATGAAAGGGCTCAATCATTTTAGGAATTCCTCGATATGGTTCCTTTCAAACTCAAACCTACAGATTGAAGACTATGTGATGCTGATGTATCCCTTCATGATCTCTCCCAAGTTCTCCATAACATGAGTAATGATAAATCCCCAGGCATTGATGGATTCCATTATGAATTTTATAAATCCACCTAAGTGTCTGTTGGGCCTAACCTACTTCAAGTTTACAAAGGATCTCTTAAAAAAAATTGTTGGTCTCATTTATTAATCAAGGCACTAACAAGTCCATACCCAAAGTAGGCCACCTGAAATTCATTACCAATTAGTGCCTAAGCTCTCTACTTAATGTCTCTTACAAGATTCTTTCTATAGCTTTAGCCAAACACAAATAGTTCAAGTGCAAAAGTGAAAAACTAATTAGAGTAGGTGCCTAATCTCTCTACTTAATGTCTCTTACAAGATTCTTTCTTTTTGGTGTATCAAATCATTAGAGTAGGTTAATTTCCATGTTATTTCTATCCCTTTTCATCCAAGCAAGCAATTAGTGTAGGTGATAAACAATCAAAGAGCAATCTAGGGACCTAGCCCTTAAACCTAGAGGCCTACCTCTACTATAGGCAGCCCACAAGCCTAGAAGTATTCCAATGTTGGCCAAATCTTAGAGTAGGCTTGGAAAACCAACTCTAGGGTGCAAGATTTGGTGACAATAGTTATGCCATTCCCGATGGCAAAATTGTCTTAAAGATATATTATCAATGTGAATGTTGCTCTTAACAATATCACATATGTATATGGTGTTCTACTCAGCATATGGTGACTCCATTTAATGTAATATCTAGTTGTAGACCAAGTTTTGTCAAAAAATTTCATACTTCATGGTCCTTACTAGGTCAACTTCTAGTATAGGTTTCAATCCTATAAGCCCATTCCTCCAACCTGAACTTACTCTTGAAGTTCAAAAACTTCAACCTATTTTGACCTTTGAAGAAGAAGAATATTTTTCAAGCCAAGAAGATCAAGAGAGTGAAGAAGAGCTTGAGGAAAATATGGCTAGGCAACATGTTTTCCTAGATTTTAACACTGAAAATCCCAGACACCTCAATGCATACAATGATATGCCCCATAATGCTACCAAAAGTGTTCCCACATTCAATGGGGAAGGTCATGCCACCCCTCATGCACATATTAGGGACATCTCAAACTTGTACATCTTTCATAATGTTACTGAGGTCAAGAATGCCATTAGACTACTTGTTATTTCCCTTAGAGGGAAGGCACTTGACTAGTATAAGAATTGCCCGAAGGTTGTATAACCACTTGGGATGATTTTGGAGAGCTATTGACATCAAATTTTGAAGACAAAAGTGATCACACATCACTTATTCACAAGATGAATGTGATTCAAAGAGCCCCTAAGGAGACTACGTATGACTTTATTGAAAGATTTCAATGAACTTGGCATAGGCTAACTCCTCCCATGAGACCACCTGAAAGCTTTGTGTTTCCTACATATATAAGGTCTATTGATACTAACATATCCATCATGTTACAGTCCATGTGTGGTTACACTTTACCTGAAGCTTATGACCTTGCCATTAGAGATGAGAATGGCCTAATAAAAATTAGAAATTTGCCTCCAAAAGTGTATATGACTTTGTTGCCTAATATGTATGATGTTAATCTAAGTATTTATAAAATCCCAAATGTAAATACCAAGTCTAGAACTGCTCCTAACAAGGCAAAATATGTTATTGATTGGGAGGTAAGGTTCAAAGCCTTAGAGGCTCAAGTTAGGCAATTTAATCTGAAGTATGGAATGAATAAAAACACCTACCCCTATCCTCAATAAGGAAATAGATTATCACCTCAGTAATATGGTAAATTTAGAGGTCAAGGACAACCTAACTTCTATAGTCCACCCGATGCATACAACCCAACTTCCACCTCCAACACAAGAGCCATGGTACCAGTTCATATCAACTTGGTGCAAGGAGAAGAATGGTAGAAAGGAAAGTTAATGGATGAAAATGAATGTGGGGAGCAAGATTTGGTTGCTCAAGGAGGAGTTACTCCTCAATTATCATTAGAAGATGAAAACCTCATGCAAGCAAATGGAGGATGGCAACCTCAAGGAGTGAACCTTGAAAATTTTCTTGTAGAAGACACCTTTGTTCTCAATCAGAATTATGTAGTTGTAGATAATACTAGAGAAAAGAGGAAGGATTTAGGAGATTCCCATGATGTTCACATAAGTTCAAATATCCCTCCTACAAGGCAACAAGGTGTGACTGCAAGTGTGACAGTCCCTACAACTTCTGTACCTACTTCAAATTATAATGTTGGAAGGGTGAATCAAAGTGTTCCAATGCCTCAAGATCAAGGCACTTATTTGAATTCAAGGACACACTAAAAGGCAAATGATCCTTTTTTGAACATTGTGAAATCTTTAAAGAGTGTTAACCAATCTATGCCTCTTTGGGAAATGCTTCACTTATCTAGTCAAAAAGAGCTCCTTCAAGAGTAATTATCTCAAATCCACCTCAGCTGTAAACCATCAAATCATACTAATGTAGTTATCACTAATGCTTCTAATCACATAGTTGAACCTTATTCTAAAACTGAAAAGCCTCCACCCTTCTACATCACTCTCATGGTTGGAGACAAACTTGTCCACAACTACATAGTGGATAGTAAAGCTTGTAGCTTGGTTATGCCTAAGCTGGTAACATACAAGTTAGGGTTGAAATATGAACCATATTTTAAGGAAGTGATTCAAATTTTTGGGACACCAGCTAAGTCAAAGGTGTGAGAGTATTCTTTCATGATTGTCCTAGCTTCCCTATCCTTTAAGATATAGTGGTGGTTGACTTGCCTGCTCACTTTACTATCTACCTCTCAAGGGATTTCCTAGCCAAGATAGGAGGCTACCTCTCAACTGATTATTCCTTCTTGACCTTCAAAGACAATGTATGGAGTAAAGGTAACCATTATAACTCAACCATTGGCTAAGTTTCATATTGAACCCTATGTAGAAGCAAAGTCTAATCTCAATTATACAATCAAAGATCAAGAAAAGTTTGATATGGATGATGGAACATATTCTGAGATTGAGGGCTGATCCGGACAATAACGGATAACAATTTGGGTGATGGGTCCACCCCATTTGATGGCGGAACTTCCGGGAGCCATAACTTTTGCACCGTAGCTCCAATTGACTCGCCGTTTGAACCGTTGGAAAGCTAATAATGAGGGGAATGTCGTGAGATGGCATTGAGATCCGATCAATGAAGTTTGACCCCCTAAAACCCAACATAAGTGTCCTAAATTTCAATTTTATTAGTCCAGTCTAAAAATAGTAAGTTTCTAAAAATAGTAATTCCTCGAATTCTGTATTGTTGTAAATCATGGAAGTCAAACCAATTCATCTCCCTCGAGATTGGTGACCTTCCACATCCTCCCCACACCTTCAAAACATGTATAAATGAAGATGTAACCCGAAATGGAAATTAGACATCTCTTCTTAGAGATAAGCATATGTTTGGGTCTGCAATTTTGATAAATAAAACATCTCTTTTTAGGGATAGCATTATTTGAATTGTGTTATTCTTATTTCTTTGAATTATTTCAGCCAAAGCTTTTGAGTTTTGGATCAAGGGCATATCTAACCTTTTCCTAGATGAGTATGGTGGAGATGATTATAGACATGATCCATACATTTACTTTGAGAAAACTGATCTTTGCATATACATCATCCATGAGGTAGATGAGGAACATTCTGAGGTATGCATTGATGATTATTTTCTACAAGCTATTGAGGGTAATTAATTGGTTCATATGCATGATGATGATGTTTTTCAAAACATGATATATCATTATGATGAATATTACAATGTCATTCTACCTATATAATATGGAGGAGTCCATGAACATGACAACCATGAAGAAGAAAATGACCTATGGCAAAGGTTCCATGCTATAAGTTAAGTGTTTGTGCAGTTGATTAAGTCTAATTCCCACCCTAAGAAGTGTTAAATTGATAATGATTTTGTTGATGAGCATAACAAGCATGAAGAAAAATTTCTTGCTAAGGATGAATATGAATATAGCTTTGATTAGGGATTAAAAACATTTCATAGTTTAAACTTGTGTAAAGGCTATGATGAACTCAAACAGAATTGCAATGTTATGTATTGTGATTTCATGGATTTGGAACAAGACTAAACACCAAGAGATAGTTTTCCACAAAAAGCATAATCTACAGAGAGAGAAAAGATCAGTTAGATCTACTCAGCTAAGATAAAGGGTCAAACAACATGATGCAATATTTGATCAAATCAAGTTATTTTAGTTAAAAAGCACATTGATTAATGGAGGATAAATTTTCATTGCAAGGCCTCTCAATGGCTTGAAATATTGTAGTGTATAAATACAAAACTAAAATGATCTACCTTAATGTAATGCACAGACAAGTTTATGGAAAAGGGAAAGTCTAGTCAAATTTATTTGGCTAAAGGAAATATTTTTAAACATTATTGAATGCATTAGCTCTTAACTAGATTATCCAAGTATAATTTTGAGTTGATGGAAAGATTTGGCAAAATTTTTGAATGCATTGGTTCTTAACCTAATTGAAGGAGTTCTATTTTAATCAAGTTGTCCTCAAAAGTAGAGGAAAAAGGAGTGTGAGGGTAGAAGATCTCATGAATTGAGGGATAAGCTTAAGTTAGACAAAAAGGTGAGTTTGATCCTTGTTTTAATAGAAGAAAGGATGCAGATGTGAAGCATTAAGAGGCTCAAGTTCTGGTTTGCCCTTGAGGGAGGACAAATGATAAGCTCCTGATCCATACTTATGGGTGATGATTTAGGGTCCAAGCTAATTAAAGGCAAACTTGCCTCTTTTACTTTTATCCATGTTGGTTTTCTTTGAGGATGAGTTCTCCAATTTTGAATTCTTGTTTTCATCAAGTAGCTCTAGTTGGGCTAAGTGTTATTGATGATAGTCACTTTCATAAATAATGTCTTACAATGATATGCAAAGTGAGGGAATTTATACTTTGAGAGGGCCTCTACTCTAAATAAAAAGGAGAAAGGGGTAGCACATGTGGAGGTTAGAATGTTGGTGGGATAGGCCCATAAAGTGAAGGGTATATGAAAATGCCAATCCTGACCTAAAGTGTTGATGACCTTGGTTAGCATTTTATTCACAATTTTCCTAAAAGCCTCAACTTTTCCATTTGTTTGTGGGTGGTAAGGTGAATAAAAACTAAGTTTGATTCCAAAGACATCGTAAAGGCCTTAAACTTGATTTTCTTGAAATATTTGCCATTTTTAGTGATGATCTTTTGGATAACACTAAAATGATAGATGATATGGTGGTTGATGAAGTCAGTGATCTTTTTTGCTTCGATGGAAATGAGAGGAATAGCCTCTACCTACTTAGTGATGTATTTGGTAGCGGTGATGATAGAATAATGACGTTGTGAAGAATGAGGGTTGATTTCTCCGATGAGGTCCAATCCCCATTGTTAGAAATGCCAAAGGTCTTTGGATGTTTGAAAGCCATGTGCAGGTGCATGATGAAAATTAGCATGTTGTTGACATTTAACACACTTTTTAACATAGTCACAATAATCTTGATTAAGGGTGGGCTAATAGTAGCCAAGGTGAAGGATACATTTAGTGATAGCTAGACCACTAAAGTGCCCACCACATATTCTATCATGGGTTTCTTTGATAGCATGAGAGGCCTCATGACCATGAAGACAATGAAGAAGAAGGTCATCAAAACCATGTTTTTAGAGTATTCCTCCTAATATGGTATAATGAGAAGAGGTTTGGATGAAGGCTCATCATGCATTCCTAGAGAGGTTAGGAGGAAATACATTGAGATTGAGGTAGTTAAAGGTTTGTTCATACCAATTGTCTGAGGTAGATCCTTCCACATTGTAAATGGTAAGGTTAGAGTGGATATATGAGGGTATGAAAAAATGGTGAATGGTGATAAAGAATTTAGAAGTGGTAGGTTGAGCTAGGATTTAGGAAGCAAGGGAAGCCATTGTATCTGCAAACTTATTGGTGGATTGTGGAATAGATTGGATATAAAAATGGTTAAATGATGTCAAGCGTACATCAACTAATTATTTATACTTTTTTAGGATGTCATTTTTGCATTGGTAGGAACCATTAACTCGGTTGATTACAAGTTGGAAATCACCAAACATAGCAATAGTTTTGACTCCCAAGGCTATGGTGGTTTGGAGACCTATTAGTAGGGCTTCATACTCAACCATGTTGTTGGTACACTCATTGTCGAGTTTGAAAGAAAGAGGAATGGGTTATCTATCAAGGGGAATGCGGACAACTCTAACACCCCCACCATGTTGGCATTTGGATACATCGAAGAATGGGGTCATTTGGTAGGTGATGTCCTCCTGAGACAGATTTGCAAGAGACTTGTCTGGAAATGTAAGAGGAAGGTGTTGATGGTCTGGTAAAGGAACTTTGGCCAAATGTTCAGCAAACACTTGCCCTTTGATTAACTTCTGTTGGAAGAACTCAAGGTCAAACTCAGTGAGAAGCATGAGCCACTTAGTCATACACTAGTTTTGGTATGGTTTAGAGTGCATATACTTGAGCAGGTTAATTTTGGTGATGACATAAGTTTTATGATTTAGGAGGTGGTGACGAAGTGTGGCAGCTATGAAGACAAGGGCAAGGAAAAACTTCTTGGTATGGGTGTATCGAGCCTCATACTATATAAGTGTTTGAATGATATATGAGACAACATGTTCCTTATTTTGTTTATCTTGATATGTAAGCATTGCCACTAATGAATGGTTAGTGTTGGATATATAGAAGTAGAATGGCTAATCCTCTTTAGGAGGGGTGAGAATGAGTGGATAAAGAAGGTATTCGTTGAGTGAATCAAAGGCCTTCTAATAGTCTTTAGTCCACTTAAAATAAGTGTCAGTCTTTAGTCAACTGAAGCTTTATTTGGTTAAGATAAAATAAACTCCACTTGAACTCTTTTTGCATGAAATGGCCATTTAAATATGAATGTGGATGATAATATTCACTTTTAATAGTATATGAGTGGTGTGAGAACTCCAAAAATACTTATTTGATAGCCTTTCAACACCAAACATCTTCAATTAATTGATCAATTAGGCAATTAGGCCTAGTAGCCCATCTTCATGCATTGGATGGATCTTTAAACCTATAAAAAACCATGAAAACCTAAAAAAATAGTGATATTAGACCTGAATCAACCTTCCATATCATGAAATAGCTCTTCTTGATGAAGAGACACCTCCAAGTCAATCAAACTGTTGACTAGGTCAATTTTGCTTCCATTTCCTATAGAGTGGCTATTTTGAAGGAGCTAGTAGTGAAACTTCAAGGAATATTTAACATATAAATATTTTATGATGAAGAAAAATTCTCAAGATTCAACCTCCATGAATTGGTTATCATTGGACTGCCCTGTAGTTCTTCTTTCATGTTTTTTCTCTAAAAATCTTAATTTTTGCCCTGATCTATATAGACCCATACAATAAATTTACATTTATGGAATCCTATCTAAGTGTAATTGATGTTTTAATAATTTTTAGGTTGATCTATGAGGTTTTTATGTCGATAAAATCTGCTTTTCTCAAAATTGGTCATTATGAGGGTTTGTGAGGGTTTTAGAGCTGGATCTTCTTAATGATGATTTATGAAGCACAAACCTCCAAATAAAATATTATTTCCACAATTTTGTATTAAAATTACCCCCTCAAAATCCTTAAAATTATTGGGTTCCCATGCAAATTATATGAGAAGATATCACATAAAGGAAGTTTTCCTATTGGGTTTTGCTTGCATTCTATATTGCCTACACTCTTAGAATGTTCATAAATTGCATCCCCTCAACAAAACATAATTATTCATTAATAATAATTTAATATGGTCCTTTAAATCATTCTAAGATCATTTTTACAAACTCTTCACGTGGTGAAAGATACAATTATCTGATCAGGTGGCTTATAAGGGTGTCTAAAACTTTAGAATTTAAATTTCTCCACATGGATTAATATGACTCTTATTTTTCTTCCATATACCTAAAATTATCATTATTAGACCTTTACCATGCCATCAAAACACCCTAAAAGTCTAATCTATCCTATGAAGTCAAAAAATGCCTTTTGGCATATACACTTTCTTGCTTGATTTAGCCTGTATGGGCATGGTTTGCATATGAGTTAGATTTTATATAATATATTAAGGTATTAAAAAGATGCAATAGAATTATACCATGGTTTTAAAACAATTAATTTTACTTAGAAACCTTTTTATCACTTCAAAACGCCCCTAGACCTCTTCTTGCTCCATTGTGACTGCCTTTTAACTAGTGAGGGACTATGTAAAAAAAATACATACTTCCACTTGTTCAATGTATTTTAAAATGATATTATATACTCCTAAATTTATGATGATGCTATGTACCAAATTTAAAGTCTTGAAATCACCTATAGATGCCAAAAACCTCAAAAATATCTCAAAAGGCCTCTTTTTCATGGTTTGAGTATGCATTTGACTTTATTTAATGCTTGTTTGAGATGATTTCATGGGGAATGGAATATTTAAAGATAAATTTCATACTCATCATATCTCAATCATTCCTCTTAAACTATTTAAAACAATATCTCACCCCTCTTGCAACATGTTTTGACCCCTCATACTCACATTCTGTACACTTGGTTGTGTACTATCATTCCTTTTGATGTTGGAAAATGCTCTTTAGTAGATTTGATGAAGGTATTGATAGTTAATTTTTCATTTAATTTCATACGAAATATTATATGAAACCATCTCCTGACCTAAAAGTCCCTTGAATTAGGTTTGCTAGTAGATGATTGTGTTTGCATTGCCATTATTGGCTATTGGTGGGTGTTTGATATGACTTTGACTGTGTATTTGGTGTTTTAGAGCCTCTCTATATGATCTTTATCTCATAAAAATTAAGTTATAATGAAATATCCATGGATTACCAATATCCACAATAAAATCTTCATAACCATTGTCCTTAGCAAACCCTTGGATTGACTACAAACTTGTATAAAGCATGGTTGTAGGTCACTATTTTCCATCTCAAGCTCTTGTTGCACTCCATGATATGCATTATTGAAGCATTTAAAATCCTAGGTGTTTGATTTGTTTCAAATAGGTAGTAAGGACCATTTGATAACCCTAACATCAACAACTATCATCAATCTTGATTGTAGCATGTTTGTTTTATTTAGCCCTAGGACTACATGTAAGCATTTAGTATGAAACATGGCTTAACATGAGTTTTGAAAAATTTTAAGATTTATTTAGATATAGATTTTATGAGGAATTTAATGGATATAAATATCACCCTTATTACTTGAACTAAAACCTCTTATATTTCTTGATTATACCTCTTATTGTAGGTGTTTGTCAGTGTGGACTAGGGTTGAAACTGAGTATTTAGTCGCAATCATAACTACACAAGGTGATTCTGACTTGATCCATGATGTCAAATGATGTACTATGACTCATATCCTACTTGAGATGGTCAACACTCATTGTTAGGTCTCCATATTCCCCAAACCACTACTTGGTTTTAGGTTACTCCTTTAGACTGTTGTAGGTGGTAGCTTCTTAGGTCTTTGACTGTATCTTGATTGAAACCCTTAATTATCCCTCTTGGAAACTCATCATGCCATTTTTATTCAGTTATCCCCTTGATGGCATCAACATAATTCTAAAACCAACAAATTCTTCCTAGTCACAAACTCTCATAGTGGTATTTGACTGTGTTTTTCTAGTTATATAGATAGTAGCTATAGGTTACCATGTTGAAATGATACTTTTGTACACATGACCATCCAAGGTGATTTTGATTTGATTTATCATATCACATTGATGTTATCCTCTTGAAATAATCCACACCCTCTAAAAAGTCTCCAATTTATAAAGTCACCTACTTGGCTGTAGGTAAGCATCATCATTGACTGTAAGTCTTCATCTGAGGACTGTACGTGTACTTTCTCTATATTAAACCTCTTTTAAATTTGGTATGCTTCTTTCTCTTTTATCTATTTATAAATTGTTAATGTTAATGCTTTTGGTGACAAATTAGCCTCTTGAGCCTTGGAAAAAGGCCTTGTGGATTGTCAAATAGGCCTTCTTGAAAAGGCATAGGCCTATAGGTTGCATTCATGTCTCTTCATCCCTTCAAGGTTTCATATGTGTTGAACTCTATAAAACATAATAGGTTTTTATACTTCTACCTTGATTTATGAAGGAAACCATGTATCTTTCCTCTATAAGCATAAGAGAGTCAAGGAAGTTGTTAACAACCATTATATACTTGTTTTAGGTATCCTTGACTATGCACTCATACATATTGAAGTGAAATGGTCTTGAAAAAATAATGTTAGTCTTAGTGTGATTGATGTTGATATATGCCAATTTTAAGGGAGTTTAAATCAAATTCCACCTAGAAGATACCTCTATCACTTTTCTTAATTCTTTGCACCTTCCTTTGTAGACTTTGACTATGCACTCATGATGGTTTGTATGAACATGAATGTTATAGGATTTGAAGATATCATTATACATGAACTAGGTCATTGCTTCTCTCCCTTATATGGTTTATGATGTCATTTGAGAATGAATGTTAGACCACAATGATAATACTCTCTCTATCATTATTGTTTATGTACCTCATGAAATCATGACTGTATTCCCTACTATAACAATGTGTTCTTGAATGTTCATGATGATTCAATTAGGCCCATATCCTCTTGTTCATACTTGTAGTGACATTTGATAAAAATTTCTCTCTCTTGATGATGATCTGTGAAATGGAGATGGGTGGAAGGGTGAATGATGATGAAAGGAGGGTGGAACAAACACAAGACACAATGAAAAACATAGTGGTATGGGGGCTAATGAGATGGAGGTGGAAAGGAGTGTGAGTGAGCATGACAAGAAAACTTGAGGATTCATTAGGAAAACATGAACACATGATAATCATACCATATGACTTTGGAAGCCATTGGAGGAGGGAAACATGCTAAACATGAAACATAGTTCTCTACAAAAAACCTTAAAATATGCTACAGTAGCCCTTTTGAGATACTTAAGAGGACCAAGATGGGCTAATCCATGGATATTTTAGATAATTTACTTGGAAAATTTTCTTGAAAACATGAAATAAATTTATTTCAAGGATCAAAACAAGAAAACTTGAAAATCACCCTCTCCAAAACTGTACAATCTCTCCTTGAAAGCATGTTCAATTGTAGATTGGAATGGATTTCTTTGTGATATTTTTTTGACCTTGAAATGCATGAATAAGGACTGAAAGAGGCCATGGAATGGAATATCAGGTTCCCAAAATTATGTGAAAACTTTAAAATTTCTTGAAATACTACCCAAGTGAG
This sequence comes from Torreya grandis, assembly GCA_037957365.1. NCBI lineage: Eukaryota > Viridiplantae > Streptophyta > Pinopsida > Cupressales > Taxaceae > Torreya > Torreya grandis. The sequence continues at coordinate 644,131 of JARHVA010006268.1, read as the reverse complement.
GAGAAATTGAAGAAAATCAGTTACCTTCATAGATGCAAAACTACATAAATTAATCTAAATTCAACTTAAGGGTTCATGAGGGTGGAGAAGCCAATTATATAACCACTTTATAGATGAGGAATCTCTCTGAGTCTAGTTTCTTTGCCCCCAAATTTAGACCTAAACCTGCACTCTGAAAATCATACCATAGCAAACTACAAGCACGTCTCTATGTGAAAACTTGGTAATTCCTTATAGATGAATGATTTTGGGCCTATATGGCCATCAATTTACTGTGAATTCTTAATCAATATTTGTTATTCCATGATATTCTTGTTTTATACTTCCACCATACATAATTTCGTACAAGTCCATAGTTCTCTTGCAAAATGAAGCAAAAATGGGGTTTTCTTTGCCTTTTATGGAACTTTAGCTTATGAACTACCAGTTTTATGCATGTAAAGGAAGTCCATGCATCTATAAAATTTAAAAATCATGAAATAAATTATGTCCACGCTTTTGAGGACAAGAATTGGCATGTGTGAGCTAGAAAAGGGCCCTTTTGGGTTTAAAAACATATGAAATCACCTTTTACTTGTATGAAATTTTGGAATTAGACCAATATCATTAAAATGAACATGGTCAAAATAATTTGACCCATTTTATAACCTTGTAGTACTATGTTTATCATTTAAAGACCAAAACTCTTCCATTTTAGACACAAATACTCATGTTTGGATCGATTTGAACGGGTTTAACAGAACTATGAAATGTTTTGAACTACAAAGGTTAGTAGTTGGCCTCAACAAGACAAATTAAAAACATTTATAGTGGTGTGAAAATTACTTTGATGATGATGGTGGTTGTATCGAAGCCATCCTACCATGATGTCATCCTCCATCAGATATCTTCTAGTAACTCTGTTGTGTCATCCTCCTTCAGATATCTAACGACAAGTAGCAACCCAATGAGAAACTATCTTCCATCATTGAATTTGATTCCTTACAATCTTAGATGCCTTGCTCCACCACTAGAGATATCCAAAGCATCTATGTTTCCCCATACCAAGTCTAGCATATTTGAATAAATATCAAAATGGTAACTCTTAACCTCCACAGTTTTGTGTTATCAGTCTCGAAGGTGTATACTAAAGGAATCATTTTGATTTAATTTTTGATTAAAGTCTACATTTTAGACCAATAAGAACTCATTATATTTTGTGTATTGAAAAATTTATGGATTTACAATAGTCAAGTTGTGCTTTGTTAACAAAAAAAAACATGGGAAAAGGCTTTTATCTGTGTTGTGATTGGTCAAAACCATTTAAATGTTATTTAGGTACAAAGCATTGATGCCATCAATATTAATTGTCTTCTCAACCAAAATAAATGTGGAGATACATTTTTTATTGGAAACTATAGACTTATGGCATTAGTGATAGATGACTTTACATCATATGATGGTAGTAAGGTTTTCACATAGATGCATGGCTTAGGATTTTATATCTCCGTTTTCAAATAGTGTTGTGTTTTCTACTAACTTGGCCCATAATCTCCATTGGTAAAATTATTTTGAGTGGCTTGGGGACATTGATACTTTACAAAAAAGACATCCATGAAACTATCATCGCCCATTGTTCGCTTTTGGCTTGAACAATGAAATTTGGGTTTGGGCTCTAATGATGTTATCGCTTCCACATGTCATCTCCATGGGATGCATTTGGTGGGCTACATGGTTTGATAGGTTATATGGGTTGTCAATTTTAATCTTGGACCATCCATGTATATTTTTGTGTGGTCTAATGATTGGACCTGGTTAAACACTATGATACCATGTATAGCAAGGATTAATGAATAAAATTGATTAGAAGACATGGAAAAGATATTGATGTATGTCGTAGGACTTTAGAGCATCATGATGACATGATGAAGACATATAGACATATGCGACAACTAGGAATACCCACTTCTTTGAATGAGCCAATAACTATTCTAAATGATCAGATCATTGACAAATAACATGTTCTAGGAAATCCTATAAAAAGATGTGGAACTTAAATTGAATTTTAAGCTCGTATATCAGTATATCTACATACTTGGACCAATAACACTCAACTCTTCATTAATAGGATTAGTCTAATAGACAAAACATTATACTTGACTTGGATCCAAATCATTTAAATAAAATACATTAAGGCATAATATGCATATAGCATTGATTTGGGATTAAAAACATAATATGTTTTGAACTTACGTAAAGGATATGATGAACTCGAACATAATTGTAATGTCATGTATTGTGATTTCATGGATTTGGAACAAGACTAAACATCAAGAGATAAACTTTCACAAAAAAACATAATCCACTGAGAGAGAAAACATCAGTCAGATCTACTTAGCTAAGATAAAGGGTCAAACAACATGATGCAATGTTTGATCAGATCAAGTTATTTTAGTTAAAGATCACATCAATTAATGGAGGATAAATTTTCATTCCAAGGCCTCACAATGGCTTGTACTATTGCAGTGTATAAATACACAACCAAATCGAGCTACCTTAATGTAATGCATACAGAAGTTTATGGAAAACGGAAAGTTTGGTCAAATTTATTTTGTTAAAGGAAATATTTGGAAACATTGTTGAATGCATTAACTCTTAAACAAATTATCTAGGTATATTTTTTAGTTGATGGAAAGATTTGGTATCATTTTTGAATGCATTGGTTCTTAACCAAATTGAATTACTTCAGTGGAAAATGTTATAGCTAAAGAGGGTAGGGAAGTGAAAAGGATTCCTCAGTTTCACCCTATGAAATACGTGCAAATGTCATAAGGGTGGCCAATGAATCACGATTCCAAACTCACCTCATAACTGGTATTAAAGTATGAGCATGATAAAGTTTTCTGTTCAATAAGCAAGCTCATATAAATAGGTGCATACCTTCTAACTCAAATTCCCTCTTTTCATTTCCTTATAAAGTATTATATACTGATAGTAAATATGAGTATTGATTTAAATGATGCGATGGCTAATTATGGCATGTTATACTCAATCCCTTGTGAGATCTGGAATGTTTAAAATGGATTAATTAGCTTAAACTGATTGTCTTACTAAAGGCATAAAATGAATGTGTCTTGTCCATGGAATGATAAAATGAACAAGATTCAGACTTTATATTTTAATTCCTTGGCAATAAACACATACATTTCAGTTCACTATAGTGCATATTTTGGGATATTTTTGCATTTTGAACCGTTTGGTTAAAAAGCAAGCTTTAATTAATATAGTAATGAACCCTATTTGTTCTACCCCATGGGAATGAGAAAGAATGTATTAGATAGTAATAAGGTGGCTCTTCAATTGATTGTAACATGCAACGAACCAGGCAACACAACAAGTTACAATTAATTGAAGAGCCATGCCAATGTTTTCACAAATCCAACGACACAATCAACATATTGCTTTATTTGATAACTCGAAATTGTTATCAAATATTAAATTTATGAATTCAACAATTCACGTGAATATATTTTTTAAATTAAAAATGTGGCTAATATTACTCAAATAAATAATACAAATGTCAAGCCCTACTTTAATACTGATTATTATTTGATTATTTAATTTATATAATTTTTTAAAATTTAAACATTTTAATTTTAACTAAAAATTGCATCTAATACATATGTCAATTAAACAAGAAAGAAACCGACATCAAATGGAAAAAATTAAGACGGAACTGTATTGGAAAAAGAACTACCCAAAAAAAACCAAGGTAATTTTCCTCTCTCAAATGCCTTTGTTAGAAACATAGAAGACCACCCAAGAGACAGATCTACGAATTAGGTTATCTCTAACGAGTTAGGTTATCACCGTAAATGGAGTGGCTTAACCAGCAGGAGCGTTCGAGCTTTCGCTGAGGTGGCTGTCCAATTAAGTCTGTGATAGGTGTATTTTTTATTTAATAAATTTTAATCTTAATAATTTTTAATTATAAATATTGATCAAAAATATTTCTGTTTCATTTAATGTGGAATGTTCACTTTTAAAATGTAAGTGTAGTTGATTTGGATATCATTATAAGTTGGGATTTTTATGTTGTTGTATTGTTTGTCTTCATCATCCCCAAGGTAAAAATTAAGCACATTCTCTATTTTTATTATTGTTTAAACATTGTCTACTTACTAATTTTGCATTCAGAATGATGTAAGTTAGTCCTTAACTAAGTCATAAATATTATATCTTCTTTATATTTTGTATGATTCTTTATTATTCCACTTTAACTTGTTATATGTTTTATGTGATAACCTCTCCTTATGCAAATGTGCTAACACAAGCTCTCTAACCTTAAACTCTTATTTTTTATTTTATTCTTCTACATTTCATATCTACACATTTCTTAAGAGATTAGATCATTATATTCTTTTATAGAAAAATCTTTTCTCTTTTGTGACTATCAATGTCCTTGTTGCCATACATCTTGAACACATTCTCTCGAACCTATCCAATCACATACATAGTGGACTAGAGCAACAATCAGTACAAGGTGCCACATAATCAATTCATCCTTAACACTTCCTCCCTAGGCCATGAAGACATCATCCACCTCATTGCCCAAATTTTGATTCTTTTGGCTCAGCCAGCTTATGTTGCCAATTGGATAGAATGGTGGAATGAATATACTGGTCACACCACAACCTTTCACGATCATTATGGAAAATAAATTGGTCATGTTTGAAAGCACAGGGAAGATGATGTGGTCAAAGATTACCAAAGTATTTCCTCTACTTTTAAACATAACCCTTTCTATGTATAGATGCAAACCTAGGAAACTTCTCTCAAACATGAACTCAAAGTGGTGGACCATCATGCAACCAAAGGAGCACAACTTCGCACTTGCCTTCATCATTTCAAAATTAAAAGTAAGAATTCAAAGGAATTATTTAAGACTATCAAAGCCAAACAACCTCGAGACCAAATCAAGGCCATCTATTTAACCCATATGAGACTCACTTATCTTCTTTACATCTCCTCTGCTTTTATGGAACATTTTAAATTAGTGTTTCAAGGTTAGAAGGAAAAAAATGAGAGGGCTCTATCATTTTAGGAATTCCTCGATATGGTTCCTTTCAAACTCAAACCTACAGATTGAAGACTGTGTGATGCTCATGTATCCCTTCATGATCTCTCCCAAGCTCTCCATAGCATGAGTAATGATAAAGCCCTAGGCATTGATGGATTCCATTATGAATTTTATAAATCCACCTAAATGTCTATTGGACCTAACCTACTTCAAGTTTACAAAGGATCTCTTTAAAAAATTTGTTGGTGTCATTTATTAATCAAGGTAATAACAAGTTCGTACCCAAAGTAGGCCACTTGAAATTCATTACCAATTACTGCCTAAGCTCTCTAATTAATGTCTCTTAAAATATTCTTTCTATAGCTTTATCCAACCATAAATAGTTCAAGCACAAAGGTGAAAAACTAATTGGAGTAGGTGCCTAAGATCTCTACTTAATGTCTCTTACAAGATTCTTTCTTTTTGGTGTATCAACTCATTAGAGTAGGTTAATTTACATGTTATTTATATCCCTTTTCATCCAAGCAAGTAAAGTTAATGGATGAAAATGAAGGTGGGGAGCAAGCTTTGGTTGCTAAAGGAGGAGTGAACCTTGAAAAGTTTCTATTAGAAGACACCTTTGTTTTCAATCAGAATTCTTCATATGTAGATAATATTATAGAAAAGAGGAAGGCCTTAGGAGATTCCCATGATGTTCACATAAGTTCAAATATCCCTCCTACAAGGCATCAAGGTGTGACTGCAAGTGTGACAGTCCCTAAAACTTATGCACCTACATCAAATTAGAATGTTGGAAGGGTGAATCAAAGTGTTCCAATGCCTCAAGATCAAGGCACTTATTTGAATTCAAGGACACAATAAAAGGTAAATGATCCTTATTTGAACATTGTGAAATATTTAAAGAGTGCTAACCAATCTATGTCTCTTTCGGAAATGCTTCACTTGCCTAGTCAAAAAGAGCTCCTTCTAGAGTGATTATCTCAAATCCACCTCAGTCATAAACCATCAAATCATACTAATGTAGTTATCAGTAATGCTTCTACTCACATATTTGAACCTTATTATAAAACTGAAAAGCCTCCACCCTTCTACCTCACTCTCATTGTTGGAGACAAAGTTATCCACAACTACATAGTGGATAGTGGAGCTAGTAGCTCGGTTATGCCTAAGATGGTAACAAACAAGTTAGGGTTGAAATATGAACCATATTTCAAGGAAATGCTTCAAATTGATGGTACACCAGGTAAGTCAATGGGATTAGTCAAAGGTGTGAGAGTATTCTTTCATGACTGTCCTAGCTTCCCTATCCTTTAAGATATAGTGGTGGTTGACTTGCCTGCTCACTTTGCTATCTACCTCTCAAGGGATTTCCTAGCCAAGATAGGAGGACAACTCTCAACTAATTAGTCCTTCTTGGAATTCAAGACAAGGTATGGAGTAAAGGTAACCATTAGAACTCAACCATTGGCTAAGTTTCATATTGAGCCCTATGTAGAAGCAAAGTCTAATCTCAATTATACAATCAATGATCAAGAAGAGCTCAATATGGATGATGGAACATATTCTATGATTGAGGGCATATCTGACCTTTTCCTAGATGAGTATGGTGGATATACTTATGGACATGATCCATACAATTACTTTGAGAAAACTGATCTTAGCATATACATCATCCATGAGGTAGGTGAGGAACATTCTGAGGTATGCATTGATGATTATTTTCTACAGGCTATTGAGGGTAATTAATTGGTTCATATGCATGATGACGATGTTATTCAAATCATGGTATATCAGTATGATGATGATTACAATGTCATTCTACCTACACAAGATGGAGGAGTCCATGAACATGACAGCCATGAAGAAGAAAATGACATATGGCAAAGGTTCCATGCCATAAGTCAAGTGTTTGTGCATTTGATTAAGTCCCCACCTTAAGAATTGTGAACTTGATAATGATTTTTTGATGAGCATAACAAGCATGAAGAAAAATTTCTTGCTAAGGATGAATATGAATATAGGTTTGATTAGGGATTAAAAAAAAATCATATTTTGAACTTGTGTAAAGGCTATGATGAACTCAAATGCAATTGCAATGTTATGTATTGTGATTTCATGGATTTGGAACAAGACTAAACACCAAGAGATAGTTTTCCACAAAAAAAATAATCTACTGAGAGAGAAAAGATCAGTTAGATCTATTTAGCTGAGATAAAGGGTCAAACAACATGATGCAACATTTTATCAGATTGAGTTATTTTAGTTAAAGAACACATTGATTAATGGAGGATAAATTTTCATTGCAAGGCCTCACAATGGCTTGCAATATTGTAGTGTATAAATACAAAACCAAACTGATCTATCTTAATGTAATTCATACACAAGTTTATGGAAAAGGTAAAGTCTGGTTAAATATATTTGGCTAAAGGAAATATTTTTAAACATTATTGAATGCATTAACTCTTAACCAGATTATCCAAGTATATTTTTTAGTCGATGGAAATATTTGGCAGCATTATTGAATGCATTGGTTCTTAACCAAACTAAGTTACTTCAGTGGAGAATGTTATAGCTAAAGAGAGTAGGGAAATTGAATGGATTTTGAGTTTCAGTGTATGGACTACGTGCAAACATCATATGGGTGGTCAATGGATCATGATGCCAATTCATCTCATAACTGGTATCAAAGTATGAGCATGATGAAGATTCCCTATCAACAAACAAGCTGATATAAATAGGTGCATACCTTCTAACTTAAATTCCCTCTTTTCATTTCCTTATAAAGAATTTTATACTGATAGGAAATATGAGTATTGATTGAAATGATGTGAGGGCTAATTATGGCATGTTATACTCAATCCCTTGTGAGACTTGGAAAGTTTTAAATGGATTAATTATCTTAATCTTAATGTCTTACTAAATGTATAAAATGAATGTGTCTTGTCCATGGAATGATAAAATGAATAAGATTCAAACCCTAATATTTTAATTCCTTGGTAATAAGCACATACATTACAATTCACTAAACTGCATATTTTGGGATATTTTTGCTTTTTGAATCATTGGGTTAAAAATATTAAATTAATTAATATAGCAATGAACCCTATTTGTTCTACCTCATGGGAATGAGGAAGAATGTATTTGATAGTAATAAGTTGGTAATCCATCTTATACTAGTTTTTTGGGGATAATGGACCTTCCACCCTTTTGAGAGAGATTTTTGGAGCCTAATAGAAACCTATTGAAATGAATGATTTTAGTTCCATTTTCAGTCAACCAATAACATAGAATACTAGTCATTGAATATTGTAGGGAGTTATTATGGTCATGGACATAGGATGTGTGCTTGTTGATTGACCATCCTGCACATTTTGAGATGCATTGTGATTAGTTCAGTTGTCCATATCTAAATAACCATAGAAGATGAGGCTAATAAATAATTAAATATGTGAGCACATTAACATCTATTTAATTTTGAATAATTTGACAATAACCTCATATCTAAATTAATAAATGGATGATCTCAAGAGGGAATACCTAATTATTTTTTGTGTAAGAAGAATCATTTATACCCTTCACAAATAAAGGCAACTGCTAGCAATGGACTTAAATGCCTTTTAATTGGAAAGACTATTGCCTTAATGATGTGCATAGTTCAACAACTAAAGATATATGTATCTTTCATTATAAAGTCACTAAAGGCCTATCCATAAATTTATATTCATATAATTGTAATCTACAAAGGGTTTTATATCAATTTTTGGCATTCACTTAAGCAATCAACATAATGTTTAAACATGCCCTTAATGTTATATATTTTCTTAATTGACAAATGACTTAGAAGGAGATAATATTATTGATTCTTATAAAATAAAAGAAGGCCTTAAGGAAGAAATCAAATCTAAATTAGACACATATAACTTGTCTGGATTATTTTTAATTATATAGCAGGGTATCATCCTTTGGAATTAATTAATAAAAATTTAGCTGACTTAGCCATACGTTGTTTTGAATGTGCATGCCTTCAAATAGTCAAGCTTTACTATTTAAGAATGGGTTGGATTTTTTATGAGAATTGAACACCCCTTACTATTGGTGGATAGAACTATTATCATTAATTAAAGAGGCTACCTTTATAATCAAAGGCATATGGCCTCATTGTCAAATTGTTTTATTTGTTTCATTCGTTAAATTTCATTTGAATGTTGATCTAGGATTATCCTTTTGTTAAGTAGAATCAAGGACTTAGTTTCATGCTTTTGCATTTGGTCACATGTATCTTTACTTAGTCACTTGGTGTCAAATTGGCCTTGTTTTCATGCTTGGTCATCTTTTACTTAGCCAATTTTATGAGCTTCTGATATTCATCTTGTCATGCACGCATTCTCATTTGGATGCATGTGATTTTAGATTGTGTTATTTTGGTCAGCGTTTTACGTAGCTAATTTCATTTTTTATTACTTACTTATGTGCAAGATTTTGAATTCCTTCACAACCTGCCATTGGTCAAATTTTCATAGTTTGTTCTTAAGTCACTTGTTTTACATTTAGTCATTTGAGATTGACACCCATCATCATTTCATCACAAAATAACTTGTTGCAACTTTTTCTAATGTAATAGTTTGAATTGACTCCTCTTTTCCACTTGGCATGATCTCATATTCCCATACTCTCACAAGTGCAATTTAAGCCAACATAAAGCTGAGGACTGCAAGGTTGTAAGGTAATCCATGCTTACCACTTGTCAAAACATGCATTGAGTCAAAACTTCACAAAATTTGACTTAGGAATTTCTATTGAGTAGTCTATGGGCTTATGAAGTAGTCACATGTTTCCATGTGTATACGTAGCTCAAGACTAAATCCAAAGGAATGTAACCCCATCATTCAATGCCACATGGCATAATGTCATAATGTTGAAATATGAAGGAAGTTGTAGCATGTCTCTATGCCATTTCCCTATTGAGCTCATGATCCAATCAGTAGGTGTCATGTGTCATCATGGCACTCATTCAAAATGTAAAGTTGCGACTTGTATTTGAATGTTCAATCGAAGCTGTAACTGCATGAAATGATGCAAAGTAGCATCAAACACAAAGTAAAGTAGTCATGGCATAACTTAACTAGCAATGCCCATGACTCAGTCAGCCATGATGGCCTATGAATGCCTAATTAAAGTTGGCAGTCATCCTACTAGTCAAAATTAAAATACACAAATATAGCATAATCTACATTTAGCATTTATCATCATTTAAATTACATTAAGTGCTTCTTGTAATCTTGGATAATTATTGGAATTAGACCTAATTTTTTATGCATTAGCTTAAGCAATTAAACCATTAATTTCAACCATGTTTCTATACCTCAATAAAGCTATTAAAGTGATTGTTCTACTATGTGGACATGAGACAAAGGATGACTTTGAGGAGTATTATTTTATAGCCCATAACCCACATGTCTAAGAAAGTAACCTAATGATTGACGAACTAAGACTAACTTGGTAGATCATCCATATTAATCCAAAAGGATTAATTATAATGAATGAATTTGTAATATTCATTGTTGTGAATCATTGTGAAGTTTGGTGAATGTGTTTTTAAGCAATGACTTTTTTGTCTTTGCACTATCACAATTAAATTGATTAAACAGAAAAAATAGTTAATTTTGAGTAGCATGGGGAGGGTGTTACATATGAATCTAACAAGTGCATTTGAATGTAGTGCTAAGATCATAAAATGCCATATGCTTCAAATGAATAGGTATATGGAGTCAATAACCCTAGCTAAGGAAAAAAAGATAAGACAAAGGAAGTAACCACATTAGTCATGATCATCACTAACATACTTCAAATTATACAGGCTACAATACTTGAAGTGAAAATTTATGAAGGATTGGCACCCAATCAGAAGTTATTCACTATTGTAAACTTTGAATATGTTGACACTAGCTACATTAAACCCATCCCTTGAGGAAGTTATTAAAATAACCCATGTTGAAATGAAATAAGGAGTAGGAGAAATAATGGCACTTGTGGTGGAGAAAATGTTAAAGATCTTAGACAGATGAAATCAAATTGTGAAAGACCCTAGATATTTTTGTAAACCATGCACAAATAATTAAGGAAGAATCCATCAAGGGAAAAAAGTAACTAATCAAAACACAAGAGAAAAATTACTTGGGAGTCTATGTATTATGAAGGCCATAAGGAAGAATCGTTAAAATAGACAATAAAACACACGGAGTTATTAAAAAATACCCTTACAAAGTAGCTTGGAAAGATACATTAAAGGATAGACATGGCCACAAAGGTCATCAAGATAATTATAATTTAAAATACTAAGAACCCATTCCTCAGAGATAACACAAATCAATGGAAAGTGCACATCAACAAGTATGAAGGACTCATGTCAAGAGAGAAAAGAAACTTGAGAGATTGGAAAAAATTCCACACAAAAATCAAGATCAAGTTCTCCATAAATATTGTAAGATTGTATGATAACAAACAAGGAAATTAGCACCAAAGGAATGTTTGCACAAAAAATAGACCAAGTACTTACCTAGAAATGGAACATGAAATTATGAACATTGTGCTAAAATTCTAAGGGAAGGTGGACCCATAATGGATTTCTTCATAGAAATATCATGAGAAATTGTGTTAAGAGACCATGATAGTGCAAAAGAGATAAGGTGGATTCTATAGTGAATGGGGGCTTCTCTAATGAATGGGATAGTGCTGATTCATTAGGTTTTTAAAATATCACTAACCAAGGAAGCAAAGACACACAAATGAAGCATGGAGATACCAAGCTTTAAAGAATGACCCCAATGATATGCTACTTCAATTTCCAATCAACCATATATGGTGGAAATAAAGAGGCTTCCATTTAGTAGTTGTATGACATGAGTCACATTGTAGAATGACACTTACATTATCTATGTTTCTATCCCTCTAAGAAGATGTCTTCATGTATATGTGTGGGTTCATTACAAATGGAAGTAAGGATTTTGATTGATTTTTGTCATTTTTGTTGACTTGGTGTGATGCAAATGTTGGAGATGGTTATAATACTTAGCTAATTAAGTCGGAGCCAAAGCCCCAAGATTCCTCTCACATGAGACAAAAGAGATGAAGATGTTGTTTGTCGTCATTTGAAAGCTGACACGGGGAGTTAGAGGGTAGTTTTCTAGACAATTGGCAATATATTGAATGGTTGGTAGCTACAAATATGGTATAAATATTCCCTTTCACATGGAGGGCATTGAAGAGGCCACATGTGGCTAGAATGGATCAGGTGGCAATTCAAAGTCAGTAGGAATGTATACGGAGCAAGTGAAGGTGATGATGGGGGAGAAAAGTGAAGGTGATGATGCTAGAAGCATTGTTCAAAGCTTCAAAATTGATAATAGAATAAACACAAGGTTCAATTGTTACATCAAATTTCTATAGAACTTTTTGTACTACAATTTTTATATTATTGTGATTCTAAAATTTTCCATTTTTTGGTATATGCTTATGTGATTGATATCCAAAAAAAAACTATTTTAGCACCATCTATTCAGTCTCCTTCCATTCTAGATCTTTGATGAGGATGATTGCCACATTTTTTACTTCATTCAAGTAGAAATATCCATCTTAGAATTACATCACATACCTAGAGAAAACAAACAATGATAAAAGAATGATAATTTTAAACAAAAAACCATTCTCCATCCTTAAAATGATAAATAACCAATAAAAAAAGTAAACAATTATGTAAAACATCATATCTCATGACGGGGGTAGCACTCAGTTGGATCTTGTCTGTGTTGACTCTGCATTCCCATATGTGGATGAAGACTGGGCATCCAACAAGGAGCAGATTTATTACACCTCAATTAAATTTGTGCATGCTGCTACTTCTCTGTCATCTACTCTTGGAGAAGGTTCAAATCTCTACCGCCATCCTATCTTTGTTCCCCCTATTCCCCTACCCTAGTTAATGTGGTTACATTCCATCCAATGAGGAGTGGCACATAAATCTTTTTTCCTCTATTCTCCTAGTAACCAACTACACAAAAAAAATCATTAAAATCAACTTCACCTTTTACAAACACACAATGGTTCACAATCAAATGACCATGAATCAGATCATACCTAGGTGCTATGATGAAATGATTTATTCATATTTTAGGGAAGACCAATTAAGAATATGAAAATGAAGAAACACTTGGTGGACTCAAACAACAAACATTTTGACTAAAAAGAAATAGCTTTGGGTATTATACCTAGTGAAATGAAGAATCCTAATGCTCCATCTGCTTTTATTGGATATTTATTGTAAGAGAGGGGACATGGTACATATTTCCATGGGTGGAAGAAGGGCAATTCGTGGCTAACTTAGAAATCAAAAGGATGTAGCATGCAAAGGTTTGAAACATAAAGAAAAACAAGTGTTGGGAACAATACTTGTGCATTAGTACTTTTAGATAATGAAGTGTAATTCCTGGTTGATGATTTCTCTATGTATATTTTGCACATCAATTTGGACTTGAAAAACCACTTATTAAAAAAATGTAATAGATCATAAGTAACTCTGTATGAATCACAGTAAAAGTTAAAATTCACCATCTTTCTCCCGATGTCATCCTGCAAGAGACGATGTAACCAAAAATTTCAAAGTTACAGTGAAAAGAAAACAACTACTGTGTCAAAATATCAAGATAATCTAAATCACCAAACAATTTTGCTAGACTTATTTCTATCTGTAAAGCTCCTCGACTTGTTTCTATCTGTAAAACTCCTCTCTATGTTGAAATGGATCCCTTGTATTTCTTCATTAGCTCTACTCCATACATCAACTCTATCTCTACCCCTTTTTGATCTAGGTGATTCAAATGAATCAATCTTTTCAGCATCCAAAAGACCGGATCGGGACCCAGGTCTCTCTAAATATTCAAAAGAGTGACCTGCTGCAGATCCAGGCCTACCATCTCCACCTTTCTTCCAATGTCCCTGTAAATGTTTAAAAGGCTGTTCTGATGTAGATCTAGGACTGATATCCACATCCTTCTACCCAGGTCTCTCTAAATATTC
>JARHVA010006268.1:595000-625000 GCA_037957365.1 Torreya grandis | reverse complement strand
CTCAAATGGATGAATGTGTTGTATCTTGACCAATAAATAATATAATATATAGATGGATGCATCTATGTGTTATAATATGTTGGATATATATTTATTACAAATTAAACATGTACACATTATCTAAAATTAATGCATATGTGTTATTTTATGTATGCATTATAGTGTGTACATGTTTAGGTTTAGTAATTCCCAAGCTTGTATGTGATTTCAATATTTTAAAATGTGAATTATCATCTTTTTGGCTCCCCAATTTGGTGAACTTATCAATGGATGACTAAAAATGCCAAAGAATGTATGTGATCATTATACTTTAATGCTAAGAAGTAGGAGTGTATGTACTCGTGCTTCCTTATTTAGGGATGTGGAAAACCCTTGTACACAAGACAAGGTTGGAAATGAAGCATATCCATGTTATATGGATGTTGCATGCCACACCTTAAATTTTGATCCCCTAACCTTGATTTTGTGGTGGTGTTGTTACCAGTGAGTAATCTATGTGTTGTATGAGTTTGATATATAGTAACCAAAACTTTGTTAAATAGGAGTGAAGTTGAGAAAAATTATGTGCTCTAGCTTTGTGAAGAACTATGAAGCTTTTTGTGTGATCACAAAACATGTCATTGTAACAAAGTTTATCCTGTTGATGGTGTAGAACCATAGAGGTGTTGGTACATAACACAAGGCACACTATGTAGATATCAATGTATGCATATATGTATAACACAAAGTGTTTTTATCTAATTCATTACTAATGTGGAAAGCATTACGTTTTTAAGATAACTATAGAGAGGAAGATTATTTCCCTCATTTGTAAAGGTCCATCCACCCAAAAGCAACTTTAGTGAATGCACATTTCTTTGCACTAGAATGTCTGAAAACCAACAGGTGAACTGAGAACAACAATTTGTTCCATAGAGAACACAAGGATGAAGATCCCTACACTTATACGATGTATCTTTGTGATTCCTTGCACCATAAATCTCTCATGAGATTCGTTGCACCATCAGAACAACTACTAATATACTTGTTATACTAATAATTTAGTACTTGACATGACCACCCAATATGATTGCCACATCAAATTCTAGGAACATCATATTTGAAGGAAGGCATGATATCTTTAAATATAAAATTTCAAAGTATATCATCAAAAAAATACTAGCATTTCTACAATGAACTAATGAAAATATCAAAACGTAAAATCATCAATCTATAAGATAATTTATTCACTCCACTTCTAAAAATCCCACATTATATATATATATATATATAACGCGCGCGCACACACACACATCCATCTTAATAATTAAAAGAGTGCACTAAAATCTGTTATATTTCTAAACTGATATTTTAGAATATATATATTTTTCTAAGGTGTGAATTTTCAAATTGTGAAATGAAATGAAGGTTTTAATCTATTGTTTTATTAGATGTAATCTACCATCTTGTTTTATATTATATAAAACAAAATAAAATTATAATTTAATATTATATTATAATTTTAATATAATTTAATATTAATAATAATTATAGATATATCATATTACTTATATAATATTATAAAATATTATAATTTTTTTTGGGTTATAATTTAGGTCTATTTTAAGAAGTAACCGGCCTTTAAAATATTATTTAAAGCCTACTATCATGATGTACACGTGTGGATACTATCTATTTATTATTGTACGAAAGAAAGACGATCCGAATAATTATCGCTTAATCTACAGTACTGCGTAGCTCTTATTGGCTGATGCAGATTATTTCCAAACAACGCCATTTCCTATTGGCTGTATGCTGCAGGGACGATAAGACTCTTACCCTACAAGGCTATAATCATGTTTCTCGTGGGCTGGCTAGTTTCTGCAGCTTTTCTACAAACACCATCATCTCCTACGTCTGAGTGTACAATCAATTGGCCGTTCATAAAAATTAACACCTTGCTCGATCTGATTCTTTGCTAACTTACAAAGATTACTTACATTAAGTTCCTTTGCGTGAAAGTTAACCAGGTGAAAAATTGAAGTAAACAAAACATTGTTCATAAATCAAAATGCACCACCCTGCTTTCTACAATGCTCTAAACCTTCACACGTAGAAACATAATATGAGATAACTTGTCACCTTGTGGATACCACCGCCTTTACCCTATAAATTAGATGTATATTGCAGGGACGATAAGCCTCTTTCTTGTTTTACATGACAGGAGACTGTAATCATGTTCATATAAATTAGATGTATATTGCAGGGATCATAAGACTCTTTCATGTTTTATTTAACAGGTGGTTATAATCATGTTCATATAAATTAACTTTATATTGCGAGGATGATGAGACATTTTCATGTCTTATTTGACAGGTGGTTATAATCATGTTTCTGTGGGCTTTTGTGTAGGGCTCACCTCAATTATTTGTTAAATAATTGAATCGCTTAAGACTTTTACCAAATAGGAGGTTATAATCATATTTCTCGTGGAATTGTGTGTAAGGCCCACCTCAATTATTTGTTAAATGGCTGAACCGCCTATAAAAGAGACTCAAGAGTCCCAGAATAAAATAACAGTGTTTGAGGTTGAGAAGTACATCAGTGATTTAGATATCAGGTAAAGAATGTTTATTTGTTTTTATCATTCTTAGAAGTTTCAAATTCTTATGCTACTGACATGTTTTTTAGTTTTAACAAATATAATTCATTTATAATAATTTATTTGTAAAGAATGTTAGTTTAGAACTCTCTCTCCTCTCTCTCTCTCTTCAAGGTAACATGTTTATTTTATTAAAATTGTATATTTATTAAATGTTAGAATTGTTATTTTCTTTTAGTTTTATATATTATAATTATTCCATTAATATTTTTGAATTGGATGTGCTGAAATTACAATTCTAACTAGTTGTAAAATGTAATTTTTATTGATTTTAAATAGAATAGTAAAATTTGACATGTAAGTTTTGAAAGACAGTTAAATGATCAAATTTCATATCTACTTTCCATTAATAAATGGTTGTAACCCTGATTAATGTTTTTTTTGTTTGATTTCAGCATGGTGAGTTTGGCATTTGTTCAAATGTTATGTATGTTATTGTTTTTGTTATGTATTGGAGGATCCTGCTCTTCGAATGAATTTTCTGTGATAGGATATGACACTACAGATTTGACTTGTAATGAAACTCTATTTTTACTTTATGAATGATGGTTGTCCGAGCATGGTAAGGTGTACAAATAAAATGACCTTCACCAAAAAGAAACCCGGTTTCAAATTTTCAAACACAATTTGCTTTACATTGACTCCCATAATAGAAGAAATGAATCATATTATTTGGGCCTAAATGAGTTCTTAGACCTCACCAATGACAAATTTATGAGTATGTATGTTGGTATAGTGTTCCCTACTTCCTCTATAGAAACTAGGCATCATAATAGCTCTCCCCATTGCTCTATACACGATGTCAACTTAACAGAATCTATGGACTAGAGGGAGAAATGCATTGTAATGAGTGTTAAGAACCAAAGTAGTTGTGGTAAGTACCCTAACATTGATTTTACTTAAAACTTGTTTTATGAAAATTCTATTTTAGTCAAATGGGTTTTTATTTCATGTTTCACAGGATCTTGTTGGATATCCTTAGCAATTATAGCAGTTGAAGGAATTAATCAGATTAAGATTGGGAATTTGATATCTTTCTCTGAGCAAGAAGTACTGGATTGTAACTTTGCAAACTAGGGATATAGTGGAGGTGCACAGTCTACAACATTTCAATATATTGTGAAAAATGGTGGTATTGATACAGAGGCTACTTACCCTTACAAAGCTCAAACAGGCATTTGCAATAAGAATGTGGTGATCTACTAACCACTCAATATTATTATTTTTTGCTTATATCTTTAGCTTTAATGGCTCAATCTTATACTTAGTTAGCCTTATTTAAATTTCTTTCGATGGTTTATGGATCCCCTCTCACCCACACCTTTTTAAAAAAAAATTAGGAGAGATATTTATTAATAAGTGTTGAAGTAATTGAATTAAAATAAAATCTAACTTTTTTTAAAGATTAGAAATAAAAATTAATATAAACTAATCTCATTTTAAATTCCATTTGTCAACAAATATTTCTATTAGAATTTTGATGCAAGTCTTAATATATTAGTGACAAATGTTTGCGTATAAATTCTCTTTAACCTAAGTTTGTTTTGTTTTTTTGCTTTTTTTAATTTTTAATTTTTTATTAATAAATAATAATTTTGTGGTTTTGATAGAAACATAATTGTTTAATTTGGGCAGAAAAAAGTAGTAATAATTGATGGCTAACACCTTTACTTAGCGGTGAGAATAATTTATAGAAGGCTATAGTAAAACAACCAATCAATGTGTCTATTGTAGTTGGAAATGATTTCAAACATTACAAATCTATAAGTTCTTATTAGATTTATTTTTTAAACTAAATGTTTTATTTACAAAAAATAATTGTCTTAGATTTTGACTGAACATCTCTCTTTAATTTTTTGTTTATGGATAATAGGGCTTGTTCATGGGTACATGTGGAGCTAAAATCAACCATGCAATGATGGTAGTGGCTTATATGTTTGTTGATGAAGCTTGTTGGATTATAAATAATTCATGGGGTAAAGGTTGGGGTGAAAATGGGTTCTTCAAGTTTCCAAGAAATACTGGACATCAATATGGTAAATGTGATATTGCTCGGTCACCATCATATCCAATTAAATCTCAAAGCAAACCTTTCAACCTTGATCATTTTTATATTTAGTAAAGTAAATAATTTTTTTAATAAAATATAAATAAGATATAGTAAAGATGCATTTGTCATTACTATCTACCACAAATTTTGTGACAAACAAAAGGAGTTCATTCATATCTATTTATATAAGGATATATTGGAATGGTAGTATTTCTAATGATAATATAAATTTGTATAGTCTCCCGTGTCTTATTGCTTTTCTCTAAAATGGAATCAATAGCATATTGTAATAGTAAACATTAAGTTTCATAAACATTAAATATATTAATTAATATATTATCATCATTTTTAAATGATTGTTCTACATGAAAGAGTTGTGTCATCATCTTACCATAATTATTGGTTATTAATATTTAAAAAATAATTTTTATTATTAATTTTCGTATAACATACACACACATAATTATAATATATTAGAATTGGCATTTAATTTTTTGGTTGACAATAGGACTATCATTCTTATATTTTTATATAATTTCAATATGAACTAATAGATTTTGATTAAAAAGTAATAAAAATTCTTATTGATATTTAATTAATGTTATTAATTAATTAATTAATTTTATAACAAATAAAAAGAGTATATCTAAAGTTAATATATGTATTTTTAATAATGTAGTTTTATGTTATATTTTGAATATCATAAAATTATAGGAGTATTTGACATGTAAAATTCACATTTAAATGTGAGACATATTTGACCTATAAAATTCATGTTAAATAGTTTTTTTTTTTTTTTGGAAGTGTAATGTAATTTTTGAGTAATGTCTATAACGTACCAATACTCTTGAAAAATAAAGATGTCTGATTTTTTTTTTATGACTATGTTCTCTTAATTATAATATTCAAAATCCATGCTCAAAATCTTATGCATTGACTCTGATCACTTGTTAAACATAAATTATCCTTTTTGCCAAGATAATAGGCAAGCAACACATTAAAATAGTAAGGAAAAGGCTATTTTAGTCTTTGAGTTATACCAAAGAATAGCAAAACTTTATTGTTATTTAAAATTCCTTTAAAAATAAACATACAAAATAATAGTAATAAAAGATAAGATAAAATAAAATGAAACAAACAAACTTGAATATTTGAATGCTTATTCTGAATTATAAAATACTTGTAATTTTTAATTAAATTTTAATCATATCTACTTCCTTTCACATCTAAATGAACTTATATATATATATATATATATATATATATATATATATATATATATATATATATATATATATATATATATATATATATATAAAATAAATTCAAATTAACATCATATTAGTGTCCAACCCAATAATTAAAAATTGAAAAGGGTAGGTTGTACAAGTGAATAAGTGCATTGTATCTGAAATAGACTAGTTACAAGTATTTTTAGATATTATAAATAATCCTCACCAAAAAATTGAAGTAATTAAAAATTAAATATATTAGTTATTAAAAATAAAAGTGAACCTCATCTTATTATTTTTTATGATAGTAAGATTTGAAGAAGTAACACATATTATGAATTTGTAATAGTAATAGTTTTCATAATTGACTTTCTAGAAGAAAATAACCGAGGAATTGTGATTTATCATGGTTGAAGCATTAAAACATGTAATGCGATTTTTTTAAAGTTGTATTAAAATGTATATAAGTTAATTAGGTATATACAAGTGATGAGTTATTTATTATAATAAAACAAATATCATTAATGTAAAAGTTATTAAAAATTAATAAACATATTTATTAATATTTAGTTAAGTAATATAATATATACATAAAGTAATAATTATTTAATTAATTAATTATATAATTAATTAAAAGAGATGATATCTAAAGTAAAGATATGTTTTGTAATATCATAGCTTGTGTTATATTTTGATTACCATAAAAATATATAAAGAGTATTTGATATAGAAAATTCATATCTAAATGTGAAACATATTTGACTTATAAAATTCGTGTTAAATAGATTTTTTTTTTTTTAGCGCAATGTACTCTTTGAATGATGTTTAAACCATACCAATTCTCTTCAAAAATAATGTAAACAAGTTTGAAACTTTTTGGCAGCTTTATTGTCCTAGTTATTATCTTCAAAACCCATGCTCAAATCTTATGCATTTACCTGATCACTTGTTAAATAGAAATTATCCTTCTTGCCAAGATAATAGGGAAGCAATGAATAAAAATAATAAGGAAAAAAAATATTTTGGTGTTTTTATTATATGAAATAATAGTAAAACTTTATTGTTTTGTAAAAACTACCAAAAAGTAGTAACATAAAAAAACATACATAAACTTGAATGCTTCAATGAATACTTGAATGAATTTTTATTCTTTCATAAAATGCTTATAATTTTTAAATATATTTTAATTATATCTACTTATTTTCATGTCTAAATGAACTAGAATTTGTATATGTTTATCAATAAATTGAATTCAAATTAACATTATATTAGTGTCCAAACTAATATCCAATAGTTAAAAATTGAAAAAGGATTGATTGGACAAGTGAATAAGTGCACTCTATCCAAAATAGGCCACTTACAAGAATTTTTAGATATTATAAATACTCATAACAAAAAAAAAAAAAAACTTAAATAACAAATATAATATTTTTTACAAAGAAAAGTGAACCTCATCCTATTATTTTTTATGATAGTGACATTTCAAGAAGTAACACATATAATGAATCTTAATAATAAGAATTTTTTAAGCACATAATATAATGAGGGGGGGGGGGGGTGTGAATCAATATATTATATATCTTATAAATCTTTCCTTTAACCAAATTCCACTTAATCAATCATTCAAGATATGCAATAAAAATCAAACAATAAACATCACACAAGACAAAGAGAGACACCAGATATAATGTGGAAACCCAATGTGAGAAAAACCATAGAGAATCAATCTCAAATATATTTGTGAGAACAACCCCACAGGAGCACCATACCCCTTTGCCAAGTACAAACCTTAGCTATAATTCGTGAGCACCAACCCATAGGAGCTTCAAAACCCTTTGCCGAGCACCAACCCAGCACCTATTCATGAGCACCAACCCCTTTACCGAGAACCAACCTAGCAATAATTTGTGAGCACCAACCCACAGGAGTACCAACCCCTTTGCCAAGCACCAACTTAATAACAATTCGTGAGCACCAACCCATAGGAGCACCAACCCCTTTGTGTATACCACACACCTATCTCTCAATGTTTCTATCTCAACAAATGATAGATCAATACACCATCTTCTTCCTCTCTATCACTTTTGCTCTTCTAAGCTAGATATAACAAATACAAATCATCTCTCACAATTGCTCTTCTAAGCTAGATATTACAATATCAAATCAACCTCTTTCTTGCACATTACAAATAGCTACTCAAGCCTTTATTTATAGCTTTCCAAATGACCTTTTGCCTTCCCCCTTTGTGACCTTTCATTTCTCATGGAAAATGGCACCAATCTTGGATGACCCTTCATATCCAAGCATTTGAAAAGTCATGTGGTGACCCTTCATGACCAAAAACGTCTTTCCCACTTTTGTCCTTATCTTTGGTGACTTTTCATATTCCTTAAAGTGTCCTTTCATGAGAAATTCACCCTTACTCTTTTTTCTTCACTTGGTGACTCTTGGTATTCCCCAAAATGACTGTTCATGGGAAAATGCATCCCATCCTTCTTTTGTCTTTACCCCATGGCTCTTCGACTTCTCCATGGGCACTTATTTTGTTACATATGCAACCAAAATATATTTGTTAGTATTAAATAAATATTAACTCATATTAGCCAAGATAAATAACATTAAATGCAATGGGGCCTTTATCACCAATAATACTAAACCTTTGACATCAATGACAATATTTCCAACAGAATTTTCATAATTGACTTTGGAGAAGGAAATAATTGAGCAGTTGTGATTTATAATAGTTAAAACATTCATACATGCAATACAATTTTTTTAAATTGTATTAAAATGTATATAAGTGATTTGGTATATACAAGTAATGAGTTTTATACTATAATACACCACTACTACAAGAGATATCATGCAATATACCATTCCTTTGTCCCTATCAACAAAACTCAACTTCTCTATTCTCTAAATAAATAATTTCATTTTAAATTGCTATAAGAGGATTGTGAAGTGTGAATTTTGAAGTTTTAGTTTCTATATTCTAGAATTTAGGTTGGATGATATTAATAGAAAATTAAAAATGGAAACACAAAAAATGATAATAAATTTTAGTGCTTCAATAAAAACTTAATGAGTGTTTATTATTTTATACAATATTTATGATTTTTAGATAGATTTTAATTATTTTTACATTATTTCATGTCTAAATGAATCAAAATGTACATGTGTTTATTCATAAATGAAATTCAAATTAACATTATATTGGTGTCCAAACTGATCCCCAATAGTTAAAATTTGAAAAGTGCAATTTCAACAAGTGAATGTGTAAGCTCTATCCAAAATGGGACACTTTAAATAATTTTTAGATAAGATATATGTTCCAATCAAGAAAGATAAAATAAAAAATTTAAAAATAAAATATATGACTTATTACAAATAAAAGTGAAATCTATCATATTATTTTTTTATGATATTGAGATTTCAAGAAATAATGCATATAACATGAATCTTTGATAATAAGAGTTTTCATAACTAAACTTGGATGAGAAAATAACTAAGGGTTCATGATTTATAATGGTTCATGCATTAATACATGTAATGAAGAATTTTTTATTGTTATTAGAATCTATATTTAAGTGATTTTCTATATACTAATTGTTGAGTTGTATATTATGACACATCATTGGTGAAAGAGCTAATATGCCATATACTATTCTCTTATCCCTATCAACAAAACTCAACCTTTCAATATCCAAAATAAATAGTGTGCTTTAAAACCACCATAAAAGGACTGTCCACTATGAAATTTGAAGTTTTAGTTGTTATATTTTAGAAATCCAGTTAAATGACATTAATTAAAAAATTTATGGGGATTGACATGGAGATTGTTAAATATTTTGCACATACACTACATGATGAAGTTGATATAATGAAAATATTATAAATTTTCTTAAGAAAAAAATATTCGTTACAAGACATGATTATTAGAAGTAGAAAAAAGATGGCCATAAATACATGTATCTCAAATAAGAGTCAAATTTTGTAATGCAAGAGAGATACATAAATTTTGTTGTCAAGGATATAATTTTTTTTCAGTACCTCCACAATGGTTAGATAATTATTTATCTTATTTATTATTATGTGATTTAACAAGACAAAATCCTAAGAATATTCAGGGAATATTGTTTAAGATATGTCTAACTTAACATAGATGCGAATATGAAAGTGGAGTATAAATGATTTATTACACTTTTCTATAAATATAAATGATAAATTAAATTTGGATACTTTTATTATTTTGTGTCTTTATAGGTATATGAGTATGTGCAATTGATAACAAGGACTAGAGCTAGATCACAAGTGACTTAGATTTATAAACTAGGTATATAGACATGCGTAGATGAGTCTAGTAGTAAATGGACACCTATAAAAACATAGATCCATTTGATATCTAGAAAATATGTCACTTAAGATGTGTCAAACTATTCTAACATAGATATTTATTTCTAATTGTAAACAACTATCTTATGCAATATTAAAATCTTACTTTATGTGCCATTTCTTAGTTGTATCTCCCCCTCAAAATCCTATATCAAATTTTGACCCTAGGTTTTCCTTAAAAAAAGAATGGAAAATATAGGTTTAGATGACCCCAACCACTTTGACTACGTAGGATGATGAAAATTACATACATAAGTGGAAGATAGGCATGACCCAACATCCTAATGCATGTGGGATTATCTTCACTAATGAACCAAAATGACACCTAAGAAAGTTAAATAAACATGTGTATTGAAAAACCATTAAATGGAAGAAAAACCTACACTAACATCCCCTACTTAATTGTAGCTTAAGTGGGCATAGAATTGGTTCCTAAAAATTAGGCCAATTAGGTACCCAAGTACATAAAAAATTGAAGACTAAGAATCCCCCTATAGAATATGGTGTTGAAGTTATCAATACTCAAAGTAATATTTGTAGAGTGATGAATTGACAAGATCCTTCTTTTTTTAGATTAAAAAATCTCCATCTGCATCAAACAATGTTTCTTCCCTTTGCCAGAAGAAGAACATGATGAGTGTACTATAAGTCTACCCATTGTACAATGGAAGATGAAAGTAGTAGTATGAAGACCTCTGAAAGTGTTCCACATATGATGTGTGGCATAGGTATATAAAGATTATGCTTAATAACTAAAGGTAATGCCACTAAATTAGACCTATCAAAAGATTGGCATGGAATGTTCACCAAAATAGTGTCCATGTGACGTGAATAGCATGGATAAATAACCCTCACAACTAAAGAATGGAATGTAGATGAATCATGTAGATCTACAGAATCAATATCCATTGTAATAAATAGATCATTGATGCTCTCAATAAGTGTACTCTCATTAGAGACAATATAATCCTCTAAGGTAAAATTTATGATGGCTTTAGAAGAGTAACATTATGTTTAAGAACTGATGTGGATTATATAAAAATACATCTTAAGTATTTCAAAAAATCATACCATATTGGTGGCTTAACAAAGAGAAGAGCGATGTTTGACATGAATGAATCATCACAAGAAATTATAGTAGGAGGAAAGAGTATAATCTCATAAGAGATAACATGAGGTGGAGGAGGATAATAAGATATTACAATATCTATAGAATTTTCTCCAAAAAGATTATGAAGAGTACTACAAATAGTGTTGGGATAGTTTGTGTGCTCCATATGGTGGTGTAGATCCATGGAAACATTTAACAAGTAGCCATAGACCATGTCACATGAAATGATCTATTGATTAAGATGAACTAGGTAAGTGGGTGTAGGAAGCTATCCATATAAAAATGGATAGAGATATTGTTTCATAAACAAATGTTGCATGCACAAATGTTATGAAGCATAGTTTGTCCTTCCAAGAAGAAGGAATGGATATGAATCTTTCCTCATAGTGTGTCTCTGAAATTGAGATGTCATGACCACAAATAACCCAAACTGAGAGTAGAGACACCCAGGAATGTAATGAAAAAACATTACGTAGTACAACCTATAATAAAACCCCTCTCTCCTCACCCCTTGAGTTATAAGAACAATTCAAATTCGTATATTCATGTCTAAAAGTACATAATTTTTTTTGCTTTTTTTCAATATTTGAGAAATAGGATCCCAAATCTCGAGTGGGTCAATCAAGCTGGTACAATAGGATATTGACCGATTATACCAAGTGGTTACTCTGATGACTATGTAAAACAAAGGTAATAATGGAAAAAATATAGAAAGTAAAAATAGTCAATCCATGGTATTTTTGGGGTAGTGATTGGGGGAATGACAAAAATTGATTTAAAAAATCAAAGAAAATTTATTCCATTTTGCATACTAACTAGGTCTAAGTCAAATCATGGAGAAGGATCATTTGGAGAATATAACTTGAAAATTTTTGTGAAATGTGCAAGTCAAATATCAGCCATGAAATCTCCTAGGGAGGAACCAAACTCAAAAGTGGCATTTAGTCAATCTTTTCTAGAGATGATAGTCATGGTAAAAGAGTTGCACTGGGAAAGGCAGAAGATAAGTGAAGTTAAATACGAAGAAGAAAGCTATGATAAGGGCAAAGGAGAAGAAGATAATAAATCTCCTCCATCTTTTTCCAGACTATCTACTTATTTATTTGATGATAAACAAAAGAAAAACTCTGATTCTATCTCCTCCATCTCTTCTATCTAGTTTTTTAATTTATGATATAAAATATATTAATATATTATATTATAATATGATAATATATTAATTTTTTTTGATGATCTTTAAGGGTTGTGGGTCCATCACCCCCATTAAAAACCCAAAAGCTTACAAAAAGATGTTGAATATTACAATTACTCCATGATATATCAATACAAGGCAAAGCCATTAAAAAACATGAGCTACAACAAATAAGTTAAAGACTAACCACTACCTCCTATATATATTCTACTTAGCCAAGGTTATTCCATATGCCAACTAATCTAAGAACATAGAGAAATGTAACAAGTAAATAAAAGAGGTATGTAAGCCACAAATCGGCCACACATATCCCTAGACACACCAATGGTTAAGGGCATAACAAGCCCTTACCCTTCAAAAAAATGTTGTCCTCAATGTTTTGGAAACTCTGGATGCTGATGCAAAAATGATTCATCCTCCCAAGTGGCATCTTCATAAGGCATATTCTTCCATTTGATCAAGTATTTTGTAATTGCTCTAGAACATAGTTTCTTGGTATGCCATTGAAGGATCACCTTAGGATCAAGAATAACTCTACCTTCCTCATCGAATTATGGTAATTCTATTTAAATATTAACTTTATGTCCAATGAATTTATTCAAGCATGCTATATGAAATACTAGATGTATGTGAGTGGATGAAGGAAAATCTAACTTTTAGGCCACACTGCTAATTTTTTTTAAGATCTGATAAGGCCCATAATACTTAGGGGACAACTTATTATCCTTTTTTTGTTGCTTCAATGACATCTATTTATGTGATTTTACGCAACAAAGACCCAATCACCAATGTCAAAATTCCTCTCACTTCTATGTTGATCTGCTTGTTACTTCATGCGATTTTAGGCCATAGCTAATTTTTCACACAAACTTTTAAGGACCTCCTATTGATGGTGAATATGTTCTTCAACTGCACAAACCTTAGGATGGACCTTCAAGGTTGAAGTGATGGATGGAGGGTGGTATCCATATAGTGCCACAAAAGGAGACATTTTGGAATATCTATGAATAGAATTATTATACCACCATTTAGAAAGTGGCAGCGAATGAACCCATTTATACTATTTATCAGAAACAAAACAATGGAGATATCCTTCTAGACATTTCTTGACTACCTCAATTTATCCATCGGATTGGGGATGATAGGATGAAATATGAGCCAATTGAGTGCCTAAAAATGTAAATAACCTAGTCCAAAAATTACTAGTAAAAATGGGATCTCTATCACTGATAATAATCATAGGGCTCCAATGCAGTTTTTGAACTATATTGAGAAAAGCAAAAGCTACTGTACTAAAAATAAATGGCTAGGTTAATGAACAAAAATGAATATACTTACTGAGATGATCTACAACAACCATGATAATATTTTGACCATGAAATCTTGGTAACCCTAAAATGAAATCCATAGATACCTCTTCCCAACATAGACTTGGGATAGGAGTTTTGATGGTTTTGCCTTTGTTTTATTGAAAAATCATACATTTAACCACATATTTTTGGACATCCCCCTTGAGACCTTCCCAAGAATTTTTTTTCTTGATCCTGAGATGGGTTTTCAAAAATTCTGAATGACCCCCAATTGGAGTTGCATAAATTTCTTGAAAGATTTTTTGTTTAAGAAGAGAATTCTTACATAGGTACAATCTATTTTTGTTTCATAATGCATTACCTTTTCATGATTTTCCAAATCCATCTAAACATTTCTAAATATTTTAAATCAAACCATGAGTAGCACTATCATGTTCTCATTTTGATCATGCTTCCTCTAGCCAATCTACCTAAAAAATAGTTTTGGCACATAACAATGCCTCAACTGATTCATCTTTTATGGATAGTGCATCTGCCACCACATTATCCTTGCCTTTTTTGTACACTTTTTCAAAATCATAGCCTAGCATCTTAGTTACCCATTTCTACTGTTCTTCAAATGACAACCTTTATTCTAAAATATGTATAAGACTATCATGATTAGTTTTTAATTGAAAGTGATGACCAATCAAATTAGGTCTCCATTATTTGAATGCATACAATGGCCATCATTTCCTTCTCATAGATGGGATTGTGCTGATTTTTACCCTTAAGTTGACAACTTTCAAATCCTAGTGGTATGACTTCTTGCATGGGTACAAAACCCATACCATATCCAGATGCATCACATTCAACTATAAAGTCTTCAAAAAATCAAGAGTGGCCAATACTGGAGTAGTGCACATAGCCAATTTTAATTGTTCAAATGTCCAAGTAGCTACATCAATCTACTAAAAGGAGTCTTTATTTAAAAAAGAGGTAAGTGGGGCTGCAATGCTACCATAATTTTTGACAAATATGCGATAGTAACCAGTAAGCTCCAAAAATCCCTGAAGTTGATTGAGTGTCTTAGGAATTGTCCAGTCCACATTTGTCTGGATTTTTTTAGGATCCACTTTCACTCCTTCATAAGACACCAAGTGACCCAAATATTCAACCTCACTAGCCCCAAAAGTACATTTGGAAGGTTTGGCATATAATTTATTTTGGTCGAAAATGGAGAGTACTTGTTTCACATGTTGTAAATGGTCTGCCCAATGTTTACTATAAATGAGGATATCATCAAATAATACCAAAAAAAATTCCTCAAAAATGGCTCAAAAATAGTATTCATCAAAATTTGAAAAGTAGATGGTGCATTTGTTAGGCCAAAAGGCATAACCAAAAACTCATAATGGCCCTCATGAGTCCTAAAATCAGTTTTAGGTATGTGTTCATCACGGATCTAGATTTGATGAAGTAGATGATCATGCATGTAGCTAGGTGGAAGTCCTTTTGGCATGTCTCCAAATACAATGGAATGAACATCAATTATTTATTATAGATATAGAGGTAGATATGGTTGAGTTAGTTTTACTTCCATAAAAAATAAGTGAGCTATAAATCCCTCAGCACCCTTACAGAGAATTTTTATCAATTGATGGGAGCTAACAAGTTGGGGATATTTAGCCTTTAATCCTCTTAGCTCAAATGTCATTTATTTAGAATGAAAATAAATGAATAATTATTGAAAATTCATCTCAATATTGCCCAAAGTGGTGAGCCACTGGACTCCTAGAACAATATCAGCTCCACCCATTAGAATAACAAACATAGGAGAATCCAATAAGTAGTATCCTATGGCCAAATGAATACTATGACATTTTTTTGAATAGCTGACAGTACCACCTTTTGCAATCATAACCTACAATTCTAGAGCTGGATAAATGAAACATTTCAAATGAGCAACCAACTTACTATGGATGAAGTTGTGTGTGTTCCTAGAATCAATCAAGACAGTGACTTTCTATTTCTTAAGGAAAGCCATCACCTTAAGATTTTGGGAAGTAATAATACCTGATAGGGCATGGCATGAAATATTAGGCTAAGAGTCTTCATATTCATCCTCAGGAACTTCTACATTCATATCATGTACTTCTGTATCATCTTCATCATCATTGGTACCTTCAATGTAAAATAGCTTCTTTTTAGCACAACGATGGTCTTTGCTCCATTTGATATCACAACCATACCACAATCCTTTGGTTGACTTCTCCTCAATTTTTCATTTTGTTAATCTGGTGGGCTGTGAAAATGATGGTGTTGGAATGTTGTGATCACGACCAATAGTTAAAGTTTTCCTTTTGACTATCTCTTTTTATTTTATCATGATGTCTTAAGAATAGCTTCTGCTACAGATGTTGAGCTAAAAGTTTTAACCTCGTATTGGATGCTATCTTTGAGGCCACCCAAAAATAGAAATGTCAAATTTTTCTCAATGATATCTTCCACCCATAACGAGGGATTCTAAAATTGATGAATATAATCCTTCACAGGTCCTATTTACTACAGCTTGGGTAATTGGCTGAGATAGTTTCCAGAGACATTATTCTGATAATTTGTTTTCAACTCCTCATTAAAAATATTCCATGTAAGAGGAGCACCATGATTTTTCTTTTGAGCACATAACTAGCGATACCAAATGAATTACTCAGGTTCCATATGTAGGGATGCCACCATCACCCTCTGAGAACAAGAGGTTTGGTGAAACTCAAATAAACTCTCAATTTGGTTAATCCAAGTGAGATGATCCTTACCATCAAACTTACACATGTCCACTTTAAACAACATCAATTTCTTACCCACATGGGAGTTGTTGAGAGGAGGATTTGAATGTTGAAGTGGAGGGTTGTTAGGCTAAAATTGAGATGTGAGGGTAGCCAATTGCGTAGTGATATACTACAATTCACTGTAAAATCTATTAATCTTTCCATGCATCCCTAAAACATCAGCTTGGATTGCAAAAAATTCATCATGTCTCACCAAGTTTTTTATGTCTTATTGAAGTTGAGAAATGATCGGATCTAAAGTTTCAAATTCCATGTCATTGACAGGAGTCTTAGGAGTTTTTGGTGCCCCTTTTCATCCTTGAGTTGAAGTACATTCCATAAGCAAACCTTTTAATACTGTGTTTATCATTTAAATAGCAAAAATCTTCCTTTCTATGCAAAAATACTCAGTTTTAGATCGGATTGAATGGTTTTAGCAATACTATGAAATGTTTTGAACTACAGGGGTTGGTATTTGCCCTTGACATGCTAAATTAAAAAAATTTATGGTGGTGTTAAAATTAATTTGATGATGGTGGTGGTGGTAGTGAAGCCATCCTACCATCATGTCATCCTCCATCAGATATCTTTTAGTAACGATGTTGTGTCATCCTTCTTCATATATCTAAAAAAAAGTAGCAACCCAATGAGAAACTCTCTTCCATCATTGACTTTGATTCCTTACAATCATATATTCCTTGCTCCACCACTATAGATCTCCAAAGCATTGGTGTTTACCCATGCCACATCTAGCATATTTGAATAAATATCAAAATGGTAACTCTTAACCTCCATAGTTTTATGTTATCAATCCTGAAGGTGTATACTAAAGGAATAATTTTGATTAAAGTTTGCATTTTAGACCAATCAGAACTCATTGTATTTTGTGCATTGAAAAATTTACGGATTTACAATAGTCAATTTGTGCTTTTTTTAAAAAAAACATGGAAAAAGGCATTTATATGTGTTGTGATTGGTCAAAACCATTCAAATGTTATTTAGGTATAAAGCATTGATGTCATCAATATTAATTATATTCTAAACCAAAATAATTGTGGAGATATATTTTTTATAGGAAACTATAGACTTATGGCATTAGTGATGGATGACTTTACATCATATGATGGTAGTAAGGTTTTCACATAGATGCATGGCTTAGGATTTTAATTCTCCATTTTCAAATAGTGTAGTGTTTTTTACTGACTTGGCCCATAATATCCATTGGTAAAATGCTTTTGAGTGGCTCGGGGACATTTAGACTTTATGAAAAAGACATCCACGAAACTGTCATCACCCATTGTTCTCTTTTGGCTTGAATAATGAAATTTGGGTTTGGGTTCAAACAATGTTATCGCTTCCACATGTCATCTCCATGGGATGCATTTAGTGGGATAGATGGTTTGATAGGTTATATGGTTTGTCAATTTTAATCTTGGACCATCAATGTACATGTTTGTATGGTCTAATGATTGGACCTGGTTAAACACTGTGATACCACATACAATGAGGATTAACAAATAACATTGATCAAAAGACATGGAAAAGATATTGATTTATGTCACAGGACATTAGAGCATCATGATACCATGATGAATACATGTAGACATGCTAAAAAACTAGGAATACCCACTTATATGAATGAGCCAATAACTATTCCAAATGATCGGATCATTGACAAATAACGTGTTCTAGGAAATCCTATAAAAAGATATGGAACTTAAATTAAATTTTTAAGCTCGTATATCAATATATCTACATACTTGGACCAATAAAACTCAACTCTTTGTTAATAGGATTAGTCTAATATCCAAGAAATTAAGCTCAACATGGATCCAAAACATTTAAATCAAAAACA
This sequence comes from Torreya grandis, assembly GCA_037957365.1. Taxonomy (NCBI): domain Eukaryota; kingdom Viridiplantae; phylum Streptophyta; class Pinopsida; order Cupressales; family Taxaceae; genus Torreya; species Torreya grandis. The sequence goes on along the minus strand of JARHVA010006268.1, from coordinate 606,410 downwards.
ATAAGGCATAATATGCATATAGCTTTGATTAGGGATTAAAAACATAACATGTTTTGAACTTACGTAAAGGATATGATGAAATCGAACAAAATTTCAATGTTATGTATTATGATTTCATGGATTTGGAACAAGACTAAAAACCAAGAGATAGTTTTTCACAAAAAAAATAATCTACTGAGAGAGAAAAGATTAGTCAAATCTACTCAGCTAAGATAAAGGGTCAAACAACATGATGCAATGTTTGATCATATCAAGCTATTTTATTTAAATATCACATTGATTAATGGAGGATAAATTTTCATTCCAAGGCCTCATAATGGCTTGTAATATTGGAGTGTATAAATACACAACCAAATCGAGTTACCTTAATGTAATGCATACACAATTTTATGGAAAAAGGAAAGTTTGGTCAAATTTATTTGGCTAAATGAAATATCTGGAAACATTGTTGAATACATTAACTCTTAAACAAATTATCCAGGTATATTTTTCAATTTATGGAAATATTTGGTAGCATTTTTGAATGCATTGGTTCTTAATAAAATTGAATTACTTTAGTGGAAAATGTTATAGCTAAAGAGGATAGGGAAGTGAAATGGATTCCTCAGTTTCACCCTATGAAATATGTGAAAATGTCATATCGGTGGCCAATGAATCATGATTCCAACTCACCCCATAACTGGTATTAATAAATTTTAATTAAAAAAATTGATCAAAAATATTTTTGTTTCATTTAATGTGGAATGTTCAATTTTAAACTGTAAGTGTTGTTGGTTTAGATATCACTATAAGTTGGGATTTTCATGTTGTGCTATCATTTGTCTTCATCATCCCCAAGGTAAAAATTAAGCACATTCTCTAATTTTATTATTGTTTAAACATTGTCTACTTACTAGTTTTGCATTCAAAATGGTGTAATTTAGTCCTTAAATAATCCATAAATATTATATCTTCCTTAATATTTTGTATGATTCTTTCTTATTTTACTTTAACTTGTTATATGTTCTATACGATAACCTCTCCTTATGGAAATCTGCTAGCACAAGATATCTAACCTTAAATTCTTATTTTTTATTTTACTCTTCTACGTTTGATATCTACACATTTCTTAAGAGAATTGATATTTATATTCTTTTATAAAAAAATATTTTCTCTTTTGTGACTTTCAATGTCCTTGTCGATATACATCTTGACCACATTCTCTTGAACCTATCCAATCACTTACATAGTGGACTAGAGCAACAGTCAGTACAAGGTGTCACATAATCAATTCATCCTTAACACTTCCTCCCTAAGACAAAAAGACATCATCCACCTCATTGCCCAAATTTTGATTCTTTTGGCTTGGCCACCTTATGTTTCCAATTGGGTAGAATGTTGGAATGAATATATTGGTCATACCACAACCTTTCTCGACCACTATGGAAAATAAATTGCTCATGTTTGAAAGCACATGGAAGATGTTGTGGTCAAAGATTACCAATGTATTGCCTCTTTTTTTAAGCATAACCCTTTCAATTTATAGATGCAAACCCAAGAAACTTATCTCAAACACATACTCAAAGTGGTGGATCATCATGCAACCAAAGGAGTGCAACTTTGAACTTGCCTTCATTATTTCAAAATTATAAATAAGAATTCAAAGGAATTATTTAAGACTATCAAAGCCAAACAACCTCGAGACTAAATCAAGGCCATCAATTCAACCCATATGAGACTCACTTATCTTCTTTACATCTCTACTTTTATGGAACATTTTAAATTAGTGTTTCATGATTAGAAGGAACAAATTGAGAGAGCTCAATCATTTTAGGAATTCCTCGATATGGTTCCTTTCAAACTCAAACCTACAGATCAAAGACTATGTGATGCTCATATATCCCTTCATGATATCTCCCAAGCTCTCTATAGCATGAGTATTGATAAACCCCCAAGCATTGATCAATTCCATTATGAATTTTATAAATCCACCTAAGTGTTTATTGGCCCTAACCTACTTCAAGTTTACAAAGGGGCTCTTTAAAAAAATTATTGGTCTCATTTATTAATCAAGGCAATAAAAAGTTTGTACCCAAAGTAGGCCACCTGAAATTTATTACCAATTAGTGCCTAAGCTCTCTCCTTATTCTCTCTTACAAGATTATTTCTATAGCTTTAGCCAACCAAAAATTGTTCAAACTCAAATGTGAAAAACTTATTAGAGTATGTGCCTAAGCTCTCTACTTAATTGTCTCTTACAAAATTCTTTCTTTCTAGTGTATTAACTCATTAGAGTAGGTTACTTTCCATGTTATTTCTATCCCTTTTCATCCAAGAAAGTAATTAGTGTAGGTGATAAATAATCAAAGATTAATCTAGGGACTTATCCCTTAAACCTACAGGTCTACATCTACTATAGGCAACCCATAGGCCTAGAAGTATTCCAATGTTGCCCAAATCTTAAAGTAGGCTTGAAAAACCAACTCTAGGGTGCAAGATTTGGTGATAATAGTTCTGGCATGCCCTGTGGGACAATTTTCTTAAATACATCTTATCAATGTGAATGTTGGTCTTAACAATATCATAGATGTATATGGCGTTCTACTTAGAATTTGGCAACTCCATTCAAGGTAATATCTTGTTGTAGACCAAGTTTTATAAAAAAAATCATACTTCATGGTCCTTACTAGGTAAAATTTTAGTATAGGTATCAATCCTATAAGTCCACTCCTCCAACTTCCTTAACCTATCTTGACCTTTGAAGAAGAAGAGGACTTTTCAAGCCAAGAAGATCAAGAGAGTGAAGAAGAGCTTGAGGACAATATGGCTAGGAAACATGCCTTCCCAGAATTTAACACTAAAAATCCCATACACCTCAATGCATATGATGACATACCACATAATTATACCAAAAGTGTTCCCACATTCAATGGGGAAGGTCATGTCACCCCTCGTGAGCATATTAGGGACATCTCAAACTTCTACATCTTTCATAATGTTACTAAGGTCAAGAATGCCATTAGACTACTTGTTATTTCCCTTAGAGGGAAGGTATTTGATTGGTATAGGACATTACCAAAAGGTTGTATCACCACTTAGGATGATTTTGGAGAGATTTTGACATCGATGTTTGAAGACAATAGTTATCACACATCACTTATTCACAAGATGAATGTGATTCAAAGAGCCCCTAAGGAGACTATGCATGACTTTATTGAAAGATTTCAAAGAACTTGGCATAGGCTGAATCCTCCCAAGAGACCACCTTCAAGCTTAGTTTTTCCTACATATCTAAGGTCTATTGTTACTAACATATCCATCATGTTATAGTCCATGTGTGGTCACACCTTACCTGAAGCTTATGACCTTGCCATTAGAGCTAAGAATGGCCTACTATAAACTAGAAATTTACCTCCAAAAGGGTATGTTCCTCTATTTAGTAATATGTCTTATGCTAATATAAGTGTTTATCAAATCCCAAATGAAAATACCAAGTCTAGAACTACTCCTAAGAAGGCAAAATATGTTATTGATTGGGAGGCACAGTCTAAGGCCTTAGAGGCTCAAGTTAGGCAACTTAATCTAAAGTATGGAGTGAATCAAAAAATATAACCCTATCCTCAATAAGGAAATATATTATCACCTCAGAAATATGGTCTACGTAGAGGTCAAGCACAACCTAACTTTAATATTCCACCCAATGCATACAACCCAACTTCCACCTCTAACTCAAGAGCCTCGGTACCAGTTCATAGCAGTTTGGTGCAAGGAGAAGAATGGTAGAAAGGAAATTTCATGGATGAAAATTAAGGTGGGGAGCAAGATTTTATTTCTCAAGGAGGAGTTACTCCTCAATTATCATTATAAGATGAAAACCTCATGCAAGCAAATGAAGGATGACAACCTCAAGGAGTGAACCTTGCAAATTTTCTAGTAGAAGACACATTTGTTATCAATTACAATTCTTCAATTGGAGATAATACTAGAGAAAAGAGGAAGGATTAGGATATTCCCATGATGTTCACATAATTTTAAATATCCCTCCTACAAGGCAACAAGGTGTGACAGTCCCTACAACATATGTACCTACTTTAAATTAAAATGTTGGAAGGGTGAATCAAAGTGTTCCGATCCCTCAATGTCAATGCACTTATTTGAATTCAAGGACACAATAAGAGGTAAATGATACTTATTTTAGCATTGTGTATTCTTTAAAGAGTGATAACCATTATATGTCTCTTTGGGAAATGCTTTACTTACCTAGTCAAAAATAGCTCCATCAAGAGTAATTATCTTAAATCCACCTCAGCCCTAAACCATCATATCATAGTAATGTTTTTATCATTAATGCTTCAACTCACATTGTTGAACCTTATTATAAAATTGAAAATCCTCCACCCTTCTACTTCACTCTCATCATTGGGGACAAACTTGTCCACAACTACATAGTGGATAGTGGAGCTAGTAGCTCAGTTATGCCTTAGCTGGTAGCATATAAGTTAGGTTTGAAATAAGAAACATAATTTAAGGAAGTTTTTAAAATTGATGGGACACCAGCTAAGTCAATGAAATTAGTCAAAGGGGTGATAGTTTTCTTTCATGATTGTCCTAGCTTCCTTATCCTTTAAGATATAGTGGTGGTTGACTTGCCTGATCACTTTGCTATCTACATCTAAAGGGATTTCTTAGCCAAGATAGGAGGCCACCTCTCAACTGATTAGTCCTTCTTGGCATTCAAGACAAGGTATGGAGTAAAGGTAACCATTAGAACTCAACCATTGGCTAAGTTTCATATTGAATCCTATGTAGAATCAAAATATAATCTTAATTATACAATCAGTGATCAAGAAGAGTTTGATATGGATGATGGAACATCTTCTAAGATTGAAGGCATATCTAACCTTTTCTTAGATGAGTATGGTACATATACTTATAGAGATGATCCATATAATCACTTTCATAAAATTGATCTTGGCATATACATCATCCATGAGGTAGGTGAGGAACATTCTGAGGTATGCATTGATGATTCTTTTCTACAAGCTATTGAGGGTAATTAATTGGTTCATATGCATGATGATGATGTTATTCAAATCATGGTAGATAGGTATGATGAAGATTACAATGCCGTTCTATCTACACAAGATGGAGACTCCATGAACATGATAGCCATGAAGAATAAAATGACCTATGGCAAAGGTTCCATGCCATAAGTCAAGCATTTATGCAGTTGATTAAGTCTAATTCCCACCCTAAGAAGTGTGAACTTGATAATGATTTTGTTTATGAGCATAAAAAGAATGAATACAAATTTATTACTAAGGATGAATATGAATATATCTTTTATTAGGGATTAAAAACATATAATATTTTGAACTTGTGTAAAGGCTATGATGAGCTCAAACAAAATTGCAATGTTATGTATTATTATTTCATGGATTTGGAACAAGACTAAACACCAAAAGATAGTTTTCCACTAAAAATATAATCTGCTAAGAGAGAAAAGATCAGTTAGATCTACTCAGCTGAGATAAAGGGTCAAACAACCTAATACAATGTTTGATCAGATCAAGTTATTTTATTTAAAGAGCACATTGATTAATGGGGAATAAATTTTCATTGCAAGGCCTCACAATGTCTTGCAATGTTGTAGTGTATAAATACAAAACCAAACCAATCCACCTTAATGTAATGCATACACAAGTTTATGGAAAAGGGAAAGTCTAGTCAAATTTATTTGGATAAAGGAAATATTTGGAAACATTATTGAATGCATTATCTCTTAACTAGATTATCCAGGTATATTGTTTAGTTGATGGAAATATTTGGCAGCATTTTTTAATGTATTGGTTCTTAACCAAACTGAGTTACTTTAGTGGAGAATGTTATAGCTAAAGAGGGTAGTGAAATGAAATGGATTCCTGAGTTTCAACGTATGGACTACATGCAAACATCATATGGGTGGCCAATCGATCATGATGTCAACTCATCTCATAGCCGGTATTAAAGTATGAGCATGATGAAGTTTTATTATCAACAAACAAGCTCATATAAATAGGTGCATACCTTCTAACTTAAATTCCCTCTTTTCATTTCCTTATACATAATTTTATACTAATAGGAAATGTGATTATTGATTTAAATGAAGTGAGGTCTAATTATGACATGTTATACTCAATCCCTTGTGAGATCTGGAATGTTTAAAATGGATTAATTAGCTTAATTTGATTATCATCCTAAAGGCATAAAATGAATGTGTCTTTTCCATGGAATGATAAAATGAACAAGATTCAAACCCTCATATTTTAATCCCTTGGGAATAAACACATACATTACAGTTCATTATAGTGCATATTATTGGATATTTTTGCATTTTGAATCATTGGGTTAAAAATATTACATTAATTAATATAGTAATGAACCCTATTTGTTCTACCTTATGGGAATGAGAAAGAGTGTATTTGATTGTGATTAGTTAGTAGTCCATCTTATACTAGTTTTATGAGGATAATGGACCTTCCACCCTTGTGAGAGAATTTTTTTGGAGTGTAATAGAAACATATTTAAATGAATGATTTTAGTTTCATCTTCTATTAACTAATAATATAGACTACTATTCATTAAATATTTTAAGGAGTTAGTATGGTCATGGACATAGGATTTGTGTTGGTTGATTGACCATCCTGCACATTTTGAGATGCATTGTGATTAGTTCAATTGTCCATATCTAAATAACCATAGAAGATGAGGCTAATAAATAATTAATTATTTGAGCACATTAACATCTATTTAAAGTTGAATAATTTGACAATAACCTCAGATCTAAAATAGTAAATGATTGATCTCAAGAGGGAATACCTAATTATTTTTTGTGTAAGAAGAATCATTTATACCCTTCACAAATAAAGGCAACTGCTAGCAATGGACTTAAATGCCTTTTACTTGGAAAGACTATTGCCTTAATGATGTGAATAGTTCAATAACTAAATATATATGTATGTTTCATTATAAAGCCACTAAAGGCCTATGCATAATTTTATATTCATATGATTGTAACTACAAAGGGTTTTATATCAATTTTTGGCATTCACTTAAGCAATCAACATAAGGTTTAAACATGCCCTTAATGTTATATATTTTTTTAATTGATAAATGAGTTAGAAGGAGATAATATTATTGATTCTTATAAAATAAAAAAAGGCCTTAAGGAAGAAATCAAATCTAAGTTAGACCCATATAACTTGTCTAGATTATTTTTACTTATATAGTAGGGTATCCTCCTTTGGAATTAATTAATAATTTTTTTGCTAACTTAGCCATATGTGGTTTTGAATGTGCATGCTTTCAAATAGTCAAGATTTACTATTTAATAATGGGTTGGATTTTTTATGAGGACTCGACACCCCTTACAATTGGTGGATACAACTATTATCATTAATTAAGGAGGCTACCTTTATAATCAAAGGCAAATGGCCTCATTGGTAAATTGATTCATTTGTTAAATTTAATTTGAATGTTTGATCTAGGATTATCCTTTTTTATGTAGACTCAAGGACTTAGTTTCATGATTTTCCATTTGGTCATATGTTCTCATGCTTGGTCGCATGTATCTTTACTTAGTCACTAGGTGTCAAATTGGCCTTGTTTTCATGCTTGGTCATCTTTTTCTTAGCCAATTTTATGAGCTTATAATATTCATCTTGGCATGCACTCATTCTCCTTTGGATGCATGTGATTTTGGATTATGTTATTTTGGTCAGATTCTTACATAACCAATTTCATTTTTTTGTATTGCTTACTTATGTGCAAGATTTTGCATTCCTTCATAGCCTACCATTTGTCAAATTTTCATAGTTTGTTTTTAAGTCACTTTTTTTACATTTAGTCAGTTGAGCTTGACACACATCATCATTTCCTCACAAAATAACTTGTTGCAACTTTTTCTAATGTAATAGTTTGAATTGACTCCTCTTTTCCACTTGTCATGATCTTATATTCCCATACTCTCACAAGTGCAATTTAAACCAACATAAAGTTGAGGAATACAATTTTGAAAGGTAATCCATGCTTACCACTTGTCAAACATGAATTTAGTCACAAATTCACAAAATTTGACTTAGGCATTTCTATTGAGTAGTCTATGGGCTTATGAATTAGTCACATGTTTCCACATGTATACGTAGCTCAAGCCTAAATACAAAGTAATCTAACCCCATCATTCAATGCCACATGGAATAATGTCATAATGTTGAAATATGAAGGAAGTTGTAGCATGTCTCTATGCCATTGCCCTCTTGAGCTCATGATCTAATCAGTAGGTGTCAAGTGTCATCATGGCACTCATTCAAAATGTAAAGTTGTGACTTGTATTTGAATGTTCAATCGAAGATATACCTACATGAAATGATGAAAAGTAGAATCAAACAAAAATTAAATTAATCATGCAATAACTTAACTAGCAATGCCCATGACTCAAAAGCCATGATGGCCTATGAATGCCTAATTAAAGTTGATGGTCATCCTAGTAGTCAAACATAAAATACATAACTATAGCATAATCTAAATTTAGCATTTATCATAATTTAAATTACATTAAGTGCTTCTTCTAATCTTGGATAATTCTTGGCATTAGACCTAATTTTTTATGCATTAGTTTAAGCAATTAAACACTTATTTCACCCATGTTTCTATGCCTCAATAAAGCTATTAAAGTGATTGTTCTACTATGTGGACATGAGACAAAGGATGACCTTGAGGATTATTATTTTGTGTCCCATAATCCATAGATCCAAGAAATTAACCTAATGATTGATCAACTAAGACTAACTTGGTAAATCATCCATATTAATCCAAAAGGATTAATTATAATGGATGAATTTTTAATGTTCATTGTTGCGAATCGATGTGAAGTTTGGTGAATGTGTTTTTAAGAAATGCCTTCTTTTGCTTTGTGCTATCGGAATTAAATTGATTAAATAGAAAAAAATATTTATTTTTGAGTAGCATGGGTAGGGTGTTACATATAACTCTAACAAGTTCAACTGAATGTAGTGCTAATCTCATAAAATATCATTTGATTTAGATGAATAGGTATATGGAGTCAATAAACCTAGCTAAGAAAAAAAGGATAAGACAAAGGAAGTAACCACATCAGTTGCGATCATCACTAACTTCAAAATATATAGGCTACAAGACTTGAAGTGAAAATTTATGAAGGATTAGCACCCAATGAGAAGTTATTCACTATGGTAAAATTTTAATATGTTGACACTAACTACATTAAATCCATCCCTTGAGGAACTAATTAAAATAACCCTTGTCGAAGTGAAATAAAGTTTAGGAGAAATAATGGCACTTGTGGTGGAGAAAATGTTAAAGATCTTAGATAGATGAAATCAAATTGTGAAAGACCCTAGATATTTTTATAAACCATGCATAAATAATTGAGGAAGAATCCATCAAGGGAAAAAAGTAACTAATCAAAAAACTAATGAAAAATTACTTGGAAGTCTAAGTATTATGAAGGCCATAAGGAAGACTCGTTAGAATAGACAATAAAACACATGGAGTTATAAAAAAATACCCTTACAAAGTAGCTTCGAAAGATACATGAGAAGATAGACATTGCCACAAAGATCATCAAGATTATTATAAGGTAAAATACTAAGAACCTATTCCTCAGGGATAACACAAATCAATGGAAAATGCACATCGACAAGTATGAAGGACTCATGTCAGAAGAGAAAATAAACTTGAGAGATTGGAAAAGTTTCCACACAAAAATAAATATCATGTTCCCCATAAATATTGTAAGAATAAATCTTTCCCTAAACAGTTGAGGCTGCTATGCTCATGGTCACTATTTATTTGTCATTGACAGTTAGGTCAGGGTTTTGGGCTATGTTTTTTATTGCTGGTCAGGTAAAAATTACGATTAAGTTTGTCATGGTTGGGGTTTGAAAAGTCTATGGTGTGGTGGGCCTGAGGGTTTTGATACGAGCACACACGTAGTTTGTATGTGTTGGTTATGCTGAGTATCTTTACCAGGTGTTCTTAATAAAGATGCTAACATTAGTGCAAAGTTAGATGAGCAACCCCCGATAACTAAAGTAAGATTTGGTATCTCAAAACCTCCTTGATCAATTGAAGGGTATCCATTTATCCAACTTTCTTGAGACATAAACCCAATCTTATGTTTTTTTATATATTTTAAAAAATATATGTTGGTGGATGGCATGACTACATACTTTACCATTCTCAATTAGACTATAATTATGTTAATTTTTAATTTTTTTAATTAATTTTTAAAATTTGTGAAATATATTTATATTTAATAACATCTTAATAATAATAATCCATTTAAATTATTTTGAAAGTATCAAGGGAATGCAGTCTTATTTTCATGTCAAATTTAAATTATTTTGAAAGTATTGAGTGAATGTAGTCTTATTTTCATGTCAACGTATACTTGTAGACTAATGTAGCATTATAAAAAATATATTTAATTTTATCTTAAAATAGTTGTTTAAAACTAAAAAACTTATTATGATGACTTAAATTTAAATTTAATTTAAATGTTTTTAAATTTTCTAATAACAAGTATGGGTGTGAGTCAAATCTCTTTACCATGGTCTAAATAGAATAATGTGTCCCAAAAAAAATAGAGAAATTTATTATCGAGTTATACGATTATTGAGATGGGACTATTCATATTATTCTAATATGGAGGTTTCTCCTTTCAAAATGACACATGATGGTCGATTTTATCTTTATAGTGATAAAATTTCCTTCTTTGTGTTGAATCCATGCGAAATGGGTCCTTTTTGGTTAAATTGTCTCTAGAGAGGAAACATGAACACAAATAAAAAAATGTGGTGGTCTAATGAGTCTCATACACCTAAATGAAAAAACATAGTCTCTATTGCATATGAAATGGGTCCCATTACTATGAATGAACTCTAAAAAGAACATTGACATGGAAATAAAACATATGTGGTGGTATTTAATATGTTCCCAGGCCATAAATCAACAAAATCTTGCTTATATTGAATGTGAAAGGGGCCTTGTTACTACAAATTGTCTCTACAAAAGATGCATTAAAAAAATGATAGACAGTGGTCTAATGTGTTCTTAACCATTAATATTCCTCTATTTTTTTATTCCATAAAATAGGGGCCATGTTTAGTTCATTTATCTTTATAAATGGAACATGAACACACACAAATGACACCTAGTGGTCTAGTTTCTCCCTATAGCCCTAAATATTAATATGTTGTGTTGATTTCATGTGAAAGGGGCTCCTTTTAGTCATATTATATTAGCAAATAAACTATGGACACGTAAAAATGATGCATGATGGTCTAACGTGTCCTCTACCTGTAAATCAATAAATGTTGCCTCTATTGCATGCGAAATGGAACAAACTAATTGG